>JARFXV010000608.1:600000-874033 GCA_031761425.1 Cosmopolites sordidus
GCATACCCTTCGTTGAGTTTGCGAATTATCTGTATTCTCCACGTTAATCTGGTATCCAGGTGTACACCCAGATATTTAACATATTCTTCGTTTGTTTTCCAAGCGACTGGGTGTTGATTTATGTGAATAATCGGAGGGTTATTGATTCTCCTTAAAGTAAAAATTTTTGCTGCGCACTTCTCAGTATTGATTTTTAAATTTCCTTTATTGAGCCATTTTACAATGGTATTTGTAGCTTCTTGAAGTTTGGTTACCCCAAGTTCAAGATTCTGTTCCTTGATTAGAATAGTTGTGTCATCTGCAAACATTAGAAGAGAGGCTTCTGTTTCTGGTATGTCGTGTGTATATAGATTAAAAAGAATTGGGCCAAGTATACTCCCCTGTGGCACGCCGGTTTTAATTTTTCTAATAGTTGATGTTGCGTTGTGTATGGATGTTTGGAAGGATCTGTCGTTTATATATGAAAAAAGGATGGCTTTTAAATATTCTGGTATCTTAGCCGATGTTATTTTATGTTTTAATACGTCATGCCATGCGCTATCAAAGGCTTGGGCCAAATCTAAGAATATGGTTAGAGTGTACTCCTTGTTCCCAAACCCCTCTTCTATAGTTTCTGTTAAGCATTGGATTATTGAGTTCTGGGAAATAGAATAGAGTTTTATCAAATGCAAAATAGATCACAGCTACAGAACACTGATACAAAATATTAACAGAGAATCTGAAATAATTTCAGTACTGTACAAAAAGATACTCATACTCATACCAAACCAATCAAGATCAATAAAGGGATAAGACAAGGTGACACTGTCTCCAAAACTAGTTATTACCTTAGAAATTTCTAAAGAACTGAACTGGGAAAATATGGGATTGAATATAAATAGCAAACGTCTAAACCATCTGAGATTTGCGAATAATATGATAATATCAATCATAAATATATTCAAAAAATGCTTGATAAGCTTCGCTTCGTTTCGCTAATTTTCAAAGAGATGCGGGAAGACTATACATTTAAATTTACCGCCAAATCTAGGTCCAACTAGTGCTACTACCTAGTGGTAAAAAATTAATACCTATAATCTTCCAAACAAGGAGGTACTGTATGATAACAGCAAGATGGTGGAAAATGAACCAACCTGTTGCTTCGAATTCTCGCTAGTCTTCAAGTAAGTCTTCTTAAATAAATGTTTTGACTATTATTTATTGGCTTTTGATGGACAATTCATTGAATAAATAATCAGACTAAATGTTCAGACTGTTTTTGTTGATAAAATATGTACACATATGTGTACGTTTGGACTTGAGCCTCTTATCACTCTTATCAATTGTCCACAAATGTGTACGTTAGGTTACAAAATTACATCTTCTATTTTTTTAATCATTTTAATTTTTCAATTTTACTACCAAGAAGGCGCTAAATCCAGCTAAATGATGAAACTGATGTTAACGAAATCGTCTCTATTTTGAATAAGAGTGACATCGATGTTAGTAGCGATGATTATGATGGAGACTACAACCCCGATCCTCAAGAAATTCCTTCAAACATTGATGATGAATGCAATTATTCTGATGGGAGTGATGAAGTACCTAGTTTGATAGGAAGTGGACCGGAAGAAGCTTCCGTTTCAACTTCATATGCTTCACCTCGTAGTGATGAAATGTTTGTTGAATTGACAAACTCAGTTATACAACCCCCAAAAGGGGGGGGGGAGAAAAGTGCACAGACAAGGAGAGCACAGATCGGGAGAGCTCATCGAGGAAGACGTAAGTCAAATACAGAGCTTAAAATATAAATACATACATAAAATATAATATACAGAGCTTAAAATATATATATATATATATATATATATATATATATATATATATATATATATATATATATATATATATATATATATGTATATATATGTATATATATATATATATATATATATATATATATATATATATATATATATATATATATATATATATATATATATATATATATATATATATATATATATATATATTTTGAATATATTTATGATTGATATTATCATATTATTCGCAAATCTCGGTTTTTTCTCTATGGTTTAGACGTTTGCTATTTTTATTCAATCCCATATTTTCCCAGTTCAGTTCTTTAGAAATTTCTAAGGTAATAACTAGTTTTGGAGACAGTGTCACCCTGTCTTATCCCATTATTGATCTTGATTGGTTTGGTATGAGTATGAGTATCTATTTGTACAGTACTGAAATTATTTCAGATTCTCTGTTACTATTTTGTATCAGTGTTCTGTAGCTGTGATCTATTTTGCATTTGATAAAACTCTATTCTATTTCCCAGAACTCAATAATATATATATATATATATATATATATATATATATATATATATATATATATATATATATATATATATATATATATAACCATGTTAGCATCATCAGGAGATGATTTAATCTAATTCTAAAACTAAATCATCTCCTGATGATGCAAACATGGTTAGCGAAACGTGCTTCGAGCAGTTCAAAAAAGTGTTTTGGTGTTTAGTGGCAAATCTCTTCAAGTTTAGTGTTTCACACCAAAGGTTCCAATAGAAGAATTGATACCGACATGAACATAAAACACACGTTCACTTCCTGCATAATCTACGCACTCCAAAGTTTCGGAGACAACTGAGCCAGGTTTCTTAGGTTACCTGACATCAGCAACTTCCGATATTCTGCTTGGAAGGATGTCAGTCCCTATATTTATTCAACTAACCCTGTATAACTGGAACACTCAACCAAACCAAACTAAAAATTAAAATTCGAGTGGATTATGTATCATTTGGCAAAATCTGTTTCATCCTGGAGAACAAGAAGGTTTTCGTTAAACAAAAAATCAAAATATTCAACTCATGCATATCCTTTGTGCTAGCGTATGGAAACTACTTGGGTCATCACTAAGTCCAATCTTGATAAATTGGAGTAATGACAGAGATATATGGGGCGAAGAATACCGAATATAAATCTACGGGGCCACAAAAAAATACGTTGATACAACAAAAGACCAAAGTTATAGACAAAGTAAAATATTCTGCCAATCAAAAGCTTTCAGACAATAGGTGGGATGCTGTCATCCAAAACAGGCGTCCATATGAAGGTCAAAGAAATAGTGGACGCCCACAAATAAGATGGATGGATGACATAAAGAGACATGGAGCAATGGCATGGAAAAAAACAGTACACAAATTAGGTGGTCATGTAATTTAAATTAATCAACAGCTGGTATTAGTACAACCACGAGAACAAATGTTGATAACTACACAAACATATATTGTTTTTATCGTTTAGAATTTGATGAAATATATTAATAATCATAGTTTCATAAACAAGTTTGAATTTACATATGAAATTAAAGGTTTTTATATGTGAGATATAGTTATTAAAATCAATTTAAACTATAAATTCTTCATATTAAATTATTCAAATCAAATATAAATAACCAATATTCTATTGTTAAGATTGTTTTCGAATAATGATATATAATTTATTGAATTATATTGCATTAAAAAATATACCTATATTTTTTTAGCTTTTGGATTGAGTTGTATTAATAGAAATTCATCAGAAATTCTTAGTGAAAGATTATTGTATTGATTAAACACAACCTTTTTGCGAGGAAAAACCATTGTGTATATCAAAGAAAAGCTGAAAAAGTATTATGAATACTGTGATCTTTCATACTTCATAGTTCACAAGTGTTTTACTAAGTTTCGATATTGTAGAATCGGTAGTAGTGACGTTCTTCACCCTGTATGAAGAAATAGTCAACAATACAAATATTTCCAGTATACCTCGCCTAAGGTACTGGACGGGTCACGGGTGGTGGATAGTCAAAGTTCCATTAGATATTAATGGACAGCTGCGAATATCTCAAAATAAGCAGCCCCGAACCAAGGCAAAAAAAACAAAATCCACTTAGCGTCTGACTTGTATCAAGCGGTTGAGTGGTCAGCGTCTGTTCACCAGTGGTGCGGCTGATATTTAAATTCTGGAACTAACCCCTCCAGTCTTAACCTCTGAACCGTCATGGTTCAAACCTTTAATTCAAAGTACAAGATGAAGCGTTCTAGTAATTACAAAATTACCCCAGGAGGTAGACAATCCTCTGCCAGCTTTGCTGGTACAACCGGACTTTCGGATTTTGGGGCGTCCGGGCTTAAACGCAAAATCTTTCAGAGGGGGTCGGAGACCTCTGGCCAACGTCTGAAACCGAAAACAAAAACTTTCTTTGGAACGGTAAATATCAATTCTCTCCTCCGTCCAGGAAAACTACACGAATTGGGGCGAACATTAAATCAGCAAAAAATCCAAATTTTAGCTTTGCAAGAAACCAGATTGACAGATGATAACACCTTGGAATTCGGCAACTACAGACTTTTTAAAAGTAAAACGGACAAAAGAATACTCAAAAATACACCACATCTCGGTGTTGCTTTCGCTGTTTCAAGAAACATTCTTGGTTCTATAACAAATGTCCAGCCAGTAAATAATCGACTTATGACACTATCCCTCAAGTGTGTTAACAAAAACTATACATTAATCAATGCACACCTCCCAGTGAATGAAGAAAATAAATCTAATCCTGAAAAAGTAAATAAGTCCTGGGAAATTCTAGAAAAGACTATCTCTAAAATTCCCTCTAACCATGTAAAAATCCTATTGGGTGATTTCAACGCCCAGCTAGGGAAAGAAAAAAAGTACAGGAAAACAGTCGGCAGTTTTCCCGCTCATAAATGGACTAACCATAATGGTAGAAGATTGGTTGAACTATGTTCGCAGTTTAATCTAAAAATAATGTCAACCCATTTTAAGAAGAAAATATCAAAACAAAAGACCTGGAGGTGCCCAAACACGTACATGGGTGAATTTCAAATTGACCATGTTGCCATTTCGTACCCCAATTATAAAGAGATTTTGAATGTTCAAGTCAGGAAAGGAGCAAATATAGACACGGATCACTACTTGACTAGAATCAAACTTAGCTCGATACCTCGAAAACTTATTCAAAAGAGGCTGCTGATACCAAAGTTTGACCCAACGAAAATAAAACCAGCCCTAACAGAAGAGCTTGATAAACAACCTGTACAGAACTGGCAAGAATTGAAACAAAAAATTATTAAAACGGCCTTAAAGTTGGTCCCTTTACAAAAACGTAGAAAACATCCGTGGGGGGATGAACTTTGCGAGCAAGCAGTATTAAGCCGATGTAAAGCATTAAATGCAATGTAAAGCAATAAAGCATGGAACAGTCAAAAAACAGCAATTAACTATAACATCTTTTTGGAAGTAAGAAAAGAAACATCGAAGCTAATTAGACAAACTAAAAGAAAATATGAAAACAATCAACTTAATGAAATAGAAAAAGATTTCCAAAAAAATAACACCCGAAACTTTTACAAAACATTTAAAACTAAATTAACAGGCTATCAACCCCAAAGTATTTGCTTCCAAAAGGAAAACGGACAATTAGCTCTAAATAACCAAGAGAATTGCAAAGAACTTGCGAAATATTTTGAACAAATACTAAACTGCTCGGAGCCCTTAAACAAATTAACAACACTAAAACCTAAACAAACAAACCCAGATTCATTACCACCGAATGAAGATGAAATAATTAGGCAAATCAAGCGGCTTAAAAATGACAAGGCTTCTGGTAAAGATGGAATCACTGCTGAACTTTTGAAATCCGCTGGTCCAGGTACAATCAAGGAAATAACCAAAATTCTACAAGAAGTTTGGCGAACCGAACGGATTCCGGAAGATTGGAAAGTGGCTCTGATCCATCCACTACATAAGAAAGGAGATAGAACGGATGTAAACAACTATAGAGGGATATCTCTTCTCCCAGTTTGTTACAAGATTCTATCTCAATGTCTACTAGACAGAGCACAGGGACAGTTAGAACCCAACATTGGTGAATATCAAGCAGGTTTTCGACCGGGCAGATCCTGCCCTGAACAGATCCTGAATCTGAAGTTGATTCTAAGACATCAAAAACTGTACAATAAAAATCTCGTCTGCACATTTGTGGATTTCAAAACAGCATATGATTCTATTGACCGCGAATCTTTATTCCGAATCTTGAAAGAACAAGGACTAGATCTGAAAACGCTGGCAATTATTAAAGCAACGTTAACTAACACAAGGTCAAAAGTTAAATTCATGGGTGAGATCTCAGAGCCCTTCGAAATTAAAACTGGAGTGAGATAAGGGGATGGACTCTCGCCACTCTTATTTAACTGTGTTCTAGAAAAAGTAATACAGGAGTGGCGTGAAAAAAAGTCGTCCCTGAATATTGACCAGCCCATTAAACTGGGGAGAACCAACATCAAAATTGATTGTCTGGCATTTGCTGATGATCTAGCAACTTTAGCTCAAGATGTATTAACGGCACAGAAACAGATTGAAATCCTAAAAGAAACAGCAGAAAATGTAGGACTCCAAATTTCCTTTAAAAAGACACAATACATGACCTGCAACAGACTAAGAACGCCATTTCTAAAAACAAAATATGGTAACATCAGACGAGTCTCTCAATTCAAATTTTTGGGTGAAATAATCATGCAAAATGGGTTGGAAAAAGCGGCCAATAAGGGTAGATGTCAAAAAATGGAAACGGCATTGAGACTTACACAAAATATTTACAACAAAAAATGCCTATCTAAAAACACAAAACTGAGACATTACAACACAGTTATTAAGCCAGAATGTCTATATGCTGCAGAAACGCTCATTTTGAATAGAAAGAGAGACATCGAGGACATTGAAAAGAAGGAAAGAAAAATCGTAAGAAAAATCCTAGGCCCCAAACAAATAAATAGCACAACATACCGACTTCGAGAAAACCAAGAAATCAAACTATACACAGATATACATAGCGATATGAAAAAAAGAAGACTTAAGTTTTACGGACACATAAAACGGATGACTCCGAGTAGGTTAACTAGACAAATAGTCGAATTTTATGAAAATAGGAGTAGAGCTAAAGTAGAAATAATTAAATGGATTGCTGCAATTAAAGAGGACCTAAGATCAGCAAATATTTCACAAAGTGAAATTCAGGATAGAGGCTGTTTCAGACACAAGGTGAACGTTTGGAAGGTTGGCCAGAGAGAAAAATGTAGGGAGACTGGAACAACTTGGTCTGACGAAAGGAAAAAAGCTCATAGCGAAAGAATGAAATTAGTATGGGCTCAAAGGAAGGCTAACAACAACAAACGGCTCTAATTGTACTTCGCGTGGTCCACTAGGGCCCATACGTGAATAATAAATAATAATAATACAAATATTTCATTTTGAAAAGTTTGTCAATTCCTACTTTTTTACAGTAAAACATACTCCTAAAAAAGTTAGAAAAGAAGATTATGTTGGAAAAATAAATCAGTTTTCGATATTTTATTCAAAAAGTGCTTGACTTTTCACTCTATTAATTTGTTTCAGTTTTTCGATTGAAGATTATTATGTTAGGAACAATACTTCGAGAACTACCCTGGTAAATGTGCGTTTTACCAGGTATACGTACATTTTTAAGTGAACTTGTTACTCGAGGGATTGATATTGAGGTACGTACCGCTTTAAAAACAATCGTTAAGTTTTTCCGATATGACTAAAACATCGAAAAACCCGCACACAGTTCGTTTTAATTAATACAATTTTAAACGAGCCGATCGTAAACTCTTTCAGGCTGAGTTTTTCTTTTCGTTGGACGAATGCGTGCGGCGTAAGTCAACGCAACCGCCGCAAATTGCTTTTGCAAGTTCGAAAAAACCAAAAGTTTTTTTCGAAAATTACAAATGCTAATAATCGGTTGCCAAAAACATCCATTGCCATCAGTTATGGTGGCATATCAATTTTATATGAGAGGAAAAAGTTTAAAATGCGTTACCATTAAAGGGCATGTTATTTTGGATTTTCGATTATCTCAAATTGTGATAAATATTGATGCGCAGATATATAGCTGAACGTTAAAGAATTTCTTCAAATTCTCCATCGCAAGTATTTAGTTCAGTTACTTGATACAAAAATATATAAGTATTATAAGATGCTATTCAAATGGTTTGCTATATAAATTCACAAACCTGATGATGAAATCTTTTGAAACACTATAATTATATAAAATTAATAATGACAGGTTAATACCCTGCTCAGGTTTGATCTCAACTTTTTTAAGATATTATACTACTACACTTTTAATGTTCAAATAACAGGCACATTTGTGCCAAGTTTGATTGGTTAAATCAACAAATATATCACTAATTACGTGTAAAAGTACCTGCTCACCTGTAATTGTCAACTATAAACAAATATCTTTAACATAAAACTAGTATTTTATTACATTTTCACCGAATTTTATTAATAAGGCATGTTTCGCCAAGACAGTGACTTCTTCAGATGATGGCATATCCATTTTATATGAGAGGAAAAAGTTTAAAATGCGTTACCATTAAAGGGCATGTTATTTTGGATTTTCGATTATCTCAAATTGTGATAAATATTGATGCGCAGATATATAGCTGAACGTTAAAGAATTTCTTCAAATTCTCCATCGCAAGTATTTAGTTCAGTTACTTGATACAAAAATATATAAGTATTATAAGATGCTATTCAAACGGTTTGCTATATAAATTCACAAACCTGATGATGAAATCTTTTGAAACACTATAATTATATAAAATTAATAATGACAGGTTAATACCGTGCTCAGGTTTGATCTCAACTTTTTTAAGATATTATACTACTACACTTTTAATATTCAAATAACAGGCACATTTGTGCCAAGTTTGATTGGTTAAATCAACAAATATATCACTAATTACGTGTAAAAGTACCTGCTCACCTGTAATTGTCAACTATAAACAAATATCTTTAACATAAAACTAGTATTTTATTACATTTTCACCGAATTTTATTAATAAGGCATGTTTCGCCAAGACAGTGACTTCTTCAGATGATGGCATATCCATTTTATATGAGAGGAAAAAGTTTAAAATGCGTTACCATTAAAGGGCATGTTATTTTGGATTTTCGATTATCTCAAATTGTGATAAATATTGATGCGCAGATATATAGCTGAACGTTAAAGAATTTCTTCAAATTCTCCATCGCAAGTATTTAGTTCAGTTACTTGATACAAAAATATATAAGTATTATAAGATGCTATTCAAATGGTTTGCTATATAAATTCACAAACCTGATGATGAAATCTTTTGAAACACTATAATTATATAAAATTAATAATGACAGGTTAATACCCTGCTCAGGTTTGATCTCAACTTTTTTAAGATATTATACTACTACACTTTTAATGTTCAAATAACAGGCACATTTGTGCCAAGTTTGATTGGTTAAATCAACAAATATATCACTAATTACGTGTAAAAGTACCTGCTCACCTGTAATTGTCAACTATAAACAAATATCTTTAACATAAAACTAGTATTTTATTACATTTTCACCGAATTTTATTAATAAGGCATGTTTCGCCAAGACAGTGACTTCTTCAGATGATGGCATATCCATTTTATATGAGAGGAAAAAGTTTAAAATGCGTTACCATTAAAGGGCATGTTATTTTGGATTTTCGATTATCTCAAATTGTGATAAATATTGATGCGCAGATATATAGCTGAACGTTAAAGAATTTCTTCAAATTCTCCATCGCAAGTATTTAGTTCAGTTACTTGATACAAAAATATATAAGTATTATAAGATGCTATTCAAACGGTTTGCTATATAAATTCACAAACCTGATGATGAAATCTTTTGAAACACTATAATTATATAAAATTAATAATGACAGGTTAATACCCTGCTCAGGTTTGATCTCAACTTTTTTAAGATATTATACTACTACACTTTTAATGTTCAAATAACAGGCACATTTGTGCCAAGTTTGATTGGTTAAATCAACAAATATATCACTAATTACGTGTAAAAGTACCTGCTCACCTGTAATTGTCAACTATAAACAAATATCTTTAACATAAAACTAGTATTTTATTACATTTTCACCGAATTTTATTAATAAGGCATGTTTCGCCAAGACAGTGACTTCTTCAGATGATGGCATATCCATTTTATATGAGAGGAAAAAGTTTAAAATGCGTTACCATTAAAGGGCATGTTATTTTGGATTTTCGATTATCTCAAATTGTGATAAATATTGATGCGCAGATATATAGCTGAACGTTAAAGAATTTCTTCAAATTCTCCATCGCAAGTATTTAGTTCAGTTACTTGATACAAAAATATATAAGTATTATAAGATGCTATTCAAATGATTTGCTATATAAATGATGATGAAATCTTTTGAAACACTATAATTATATAAAATTAATAATGACAAGTTAATACCCTGCTCAGGTTTGATCTCAACTTTTTTAAGATAGTATACTACTACACTTTTAATGTTCAAATAACAGGCACATTTGTGCCAAGTTTGATTGGTTAAATCAGCAAATATATCACTAATTACGTGTAAAAGTACCTGCTCATCTGTAATTGTCAACTATAAACAAATATCTTTAACATAAAACTAGTATTTTATTACATTTTCACCGAATTTTATTAATAAGGCATATTTCGCCAAGACAGTGACTTCTTCAGATGATAATAATTAAAACACTTGGTATTTGTTTCACAATATATTCAAGATATTCTCTAACATGTTTCGGCCTCGCGACCATTCTCAAAGAGAGTTATGTATAAACTAAACTAAAGTTTCAAAGTGCTGTCTAATGGAAGTCGGTTTTTTCATCTCGTTAAATTTATTACACTATCAATAATTGGAGTATTTCCGAAGTCTAGCTGGGTGTTTGTTAGGTTTTTGCCGTCGTATATGGCTTTTTTAATTTCGAAAATTTCCAGGTAATTTAACAGCCTGCTTTTATTGCAGCTATGTATTAATTTGGTATTATTAATGTTAAAAAAATGGTTCTGGTCTATACAATGTTCGGCAAAGCCCGTCTTTCTCTGATTGTGTAAAATTGAATATTTATGTTCTTTTAGCCTATCATTGAGCGATCGGCCCGTTTGGCCTATATAAATAGCGTCGCACATATTACATTTAATTTCGTATACTCCAGATTTGTCACAAAATTTTGCTCTTTCTTTGTTATTGTTTAACATCGATGTAAGATTATTCTTATTAACAGAGATAATATTAATATTTTCGTTCTTTAACTGATTTGTGATTCTTGAACTTAATTTGTGAATATAGTTTATAGCATGCCAATTTTTAGAATCTTTTTCGGGTGTTGCGGCATAAAAATGTTTGGTGTCGTTTTTCTTAATCTTGTTTTTTATCATTTTATCTATGATGCTTGGCTGATATCCATTATTCCTTGCGATATTTTTGATAATATTAAGTTCTTTTTCATAGCTGTCTTCATCAGTTAAAGAACGAAAATATTAATATTATCTCTCTTAATAAGAATAATCTTGCATCGATGTTAAACAATAACAAAGAAAGAGCAAAATTTTGTGACAAATCTGGAGTATACAAAATTAAATGTAATATGTGTGACGCTATTTATGTAGGCCAAACGGGCCGATCGCTCAATGATAGGCTAAAAGAACATAAATATTCAATTTTACACAATCAGAGAAAGACGGGCTTTGCCGAA
Organism: Cosmopolites sordidus; assembly: GCA_031761425.1. Taxonomy (NCBI): domain Eukaryota; kingdom Metazoa; phylum Arthropoda; class Insecta; order Coleoptera; family Curculionidae; genus Cosmopolites; species Cosmopolites sordidus. The sequence goes on from JARFXV010000608.1 coordinate 611,657, forward strand.
CATTGTATAGACCAGAACCATTTTTTTAACATTAATAATACCAAATTAATACATAGCTGCAATAAAAGCAGACTGTTAAATTACCTGGAAATTTTCGAAATTAAAAAAGCCATATACGACGGCAAAAACCTAACAAACACCCAGCTAGACTTCGGAAATACTCCAATTATTGATAGTGTAATAAATTTAACGAGATGAAAAAACCGACTTCCATTAGACAGCACTTTGAAACTTTAGTTTAGTTTATACATAACTCTCTTTGAGAATGGTCGCGAGGCCGAAACATGTTAATATATTGTGAAACAAATACCAAGTGTTTTAATTATTATCATTGTTACTATGTTTCACCAAGAGCCAACCGCGCAATCAATCAAGCCTTCTTCAGATGTTGGGTAACAGTTTATACTATATACACAGTACGTCCATTAAGTATCAGTACTTCAGATATATCTCAGCTACCAGTCACGTTATCTATTGACGAACGGCGTCGTTTCAAAGCTTGCACATACCTGAATCTAATGAAACCTACTTTAATATGATCGGTTCACATTTGTTGATTTAATGACGTATTGTTAACAAGGCAAAAAAGTTTGATGTAAACATTCCGGTTGAGGCAACAAGTGTACAGCGATAATTGTTTAAGCAGAACAAATGTTTTTCTGTGGCATAAACGCTTTTTTGGTTGGTAGAGTATCGCTAGAGAATGACAAAAGTGACGGGAGACCAATTTCAGCTCGCGCTGTCAAAATGATCAAAAAGTTCGCGATTTTGTAGCAAATAAGCGCAATGCTTCACTAAAAATGATGGAAGAGGCTTTGAATATTGGCAAAGAAACGATTCGACTCATTCTTCACAAGGATTTGGGTAAAACAACGTTCCTCGAAGGAACAAAAATCACTTCATGTCAATCATTCCAGAGAGGTCGTCGCAGCCGCCAGAACCGATCAAAACCTCTTGAAGTCAATTATTACGGGAAAAGAAACATGGTGCTTTCAATACGATCCAGAAATTAAGAGTAAAAGTGCGGAATGGACGTCGAAAAAGTCACCAAAGGCAAAAAAACACGAAAAACTCTTTCAAAAATTAGGAAAATGTATATGGTTTTCTTCGATAACAAAAGTATCATCCACAAAGAGTTTGTTATAACTGATCAAACTGTCACTGGGCAGTACTCTACTATAGTAGAAATTCCGAAACGATTGATGCACAGAATTCGTCGCAATCGGTCAGAATATCGAGTTCCATATTTATACATCGTTAATTGTGCGTCAGTTTTTAGTCCGAAACCAATTCTGTGTGATCAACCACCAACCGTATTCACCAGATTTAGTCCCTTGTGGCTTCTCAAACCATCATCGAAATGTTCAATAAAAAAGAGTATTCATACTCGCCCCTAACACCAAGCACCAGGAAACTGCACGTCCTTTTTAAGGGGGTGATAGAAACCTTATCAATTGACGAAGTCCAATTAGAGCTTCTGCATCAGGGCTTCCATCCGATAGCCATCACGAGATGGTTCAACAAAGATAAGAAACCCATTGCGATCGCGCACGTGGTTGTACCTCCCAGTAAGAAATATATCTTACATAAAAAGTACCTTTACAACCAGCCAGTCAGAGTTGAGGTACAGAAAAAGAAAATCAATCCTGCTACGAAGAAACCATCTCCGCAGCACCAGAATCAAGCGAAGAAAACCATCATCGAATGTCACTGGGCAGTACTGTAGTATAATAGAAGTCCTGAAACGATTTATGGACAGAATTCGTTGCAATCGGTCAGAATATCGAGATCCATATTTACACGTCTTTAATTGTGGGTCAGTTTTTAGTCCGAAATCAAGTCTGTGTGATCAACCACCCACCGTATTCACCAGATTTAGTCCCTTTTGGCTTCTCAAGCCATCATCGAAATGTTTAATAAAAAAGAGTATTCATACACTCACTCCTAACACCAAGCACCAGGAAGCTGCACGTCTTTTTTAAGGGGGTGATAGAAACCTTATCAATTGACGAAGTCCGATCAGAGCTTCTGCATCAGGGCTTCCATCCGATAGCCATCACGAGATGGTTCAACAAAAATAAGGAACCCATTGCGATCGTGCACGTGGTTTTACCTCCCAGTAAGAAATCTATCTTACATAAAAAGTACCTTTACTACCAGCCCGTCAGAGTTGAGGTACAGAAAAAGAAAATCTATCCTGCTATGAAGAAACCATCTCCGCAGAACTAGAATCAAGCGAAGAAAACCATCCTCGAATGTCACTGGGCAGTACTGTAGTATAATAGAAGTCCTGAAACGATTGATGGACAGAATTCGTCGCAATCGGTCCGAATATCGAGATCCATATTTACACATCGTTAATCGTGCATCAGTTTTTAGTCCGAAACCAAGTCTGTGTGATCAACCACCCACCGTATTCACCAGATTTAGTCCCGTGTGGCTTCTCCTTGTTCCCAAAGTTAAAATTAATGTTGAAAGGGTGTTTTTTTAAATACACTCAAACAATCACCATCAAACAAACATCTTCGACGCGTCCTTTGGAGGCTATTCCACAAAATAAGCTGGAGCACGCATTTTACCCATAATTGAATCGATGTAACAATTATCTTAAAGCACATATCAAAATAAATTGCTTTAATAATCAAAGTATTGGTCATCGTTAGCTATTACTTTTTCTCATGTTTCTGTCAAAAAATAGATCCCATGCCAAAAGCACTTTTGGTTTTTTGCGGCGAACCCAACCATTCATCAAGCCAAATTTTCATTTATTCGAAAAAATGTAAAGTGTCGTTCTGAAAGTCCGTGCTGCATCGATCGAAATGGGTAGTAGTCCGAAGGGGTTAAGTTCGGTGAATACGGCGAATGGGGCAGGACGTCCCATTTAATATTCTCCAAATATTTTTTGGTACATTTTGCAACATGGAGCCGAGCATTGTCATGTTGAAAATGACTTTATCGTGTCTTTGGACATATTCTAGTCGTTTTTCTTCAATGTTCGGTTCAATTTTATCAATTGTCGTCGATATCGATCACCAGTAATCATTTCATCAAGTATCATCAGTTCGTAATACACTCATTGTGATGATTTTTGTGCTTTGGGTTGATAACATAAATCCACTTTTCATCACCTGTTACAACTAGATGTAAAAAACCTTTTCTTTAGTGTCTGGCAAGCAAAATTTCACAAGTGGTTATTTGCCTTTCAATGCCTCTTTCCTTCAATTCATATAGAACCCATTTTCCTTCCTTCTGGATGTTTCCCAATACGTGTAGGCTTTCGGAAATGATGGATTGGGCAACATTCAATGCATTCAATTGTTTCAACGTATAAGTTGAATCTACATCCAATAACAATACTTGCAAATCTGGATCTTCAAACATTTTCGGCTGTTCTGGACGCTCCTTGTCTTTTATATCAAAATCACAACTTTTAAAGCGTTTAAACCATCGTTCATAAGTTTTTTGGGTTAGAGCATGTTCATCATAAGCTTCAACCAACGATCGTTAACTTTCAGTAGCTGTTTTCTTCAGATGAAAGAAGGTCTTTCCGGCATTATCTGATACATAATTCGACATATTTGAAATTTTTTTTTTCACAATGACAATTAATAACGAATTGACTTTTATGTTTTAACCTAAGAACAGTACGCGGTAACGTTGCATCAATTTTCTTCCTGAGGCATTTGAATGAACTTTCAGTCCATACATAGATTTTTCAATATCCGGTTTCGGGTTTTCGGGATTACCTCAGAGTCTTGATGTATGAATGTGTTATGTATCAAAACGTGTTACCAGAGTACATTGAATATCATCCTTAATATCTTTGAAAGGCATTTTTTAATTATTTCCATATTAGAAAAGGTAGCTCTTCCCCATAATCCATATATGACTATACCGATTTCGATATGGCTTTATACGATTAAGAGCTCAAAAAGATCTTTTTAACTTGCAACTTAGGTGATTTTTTTGGAAAATCTATTTCTTTTCCAAGCCAGGTTCACTTCTAAGGTAATGCAATCTAAATGCATTCCAAGGTAATCGACTTTTTCTTTAAAGATTCTTCTTAAATTTTATAAAGAATTTGTTCATTTGATTAACGTTCTAAACTTTTACTTATGAAAATCTATTATAAAGTACTTAATAATTATGCCCTCAATTTGCCAGACGTATGGAAACCAGTAATCAACCAACAGACAGAAGCTCACTAGCCGCAATCGGGAGAGTAACTAACTACCACTGAGATACCCCAAACAACGTCCGGGGCGGCGGGCCCAACCAATAGGAAACCCGCACCACTACAATCTGCGACCCAGAAAAGTATAAATATTAGGGGACGGTTTCCTCAGCTTTCAGTCTTCAGACAAGCATTAAGAATGTTATATATATATATATATATATATATATATATATATATATATATATATATATATATATATATATATATATATATAGGGAACTAAGGGGAAGTACATGAAGGAACAACCAAACTATAGAGGAGAATTTCCGCAATTATAACACGAGAGACTTTTATAGGACTTTCGCAGAGAAATCCGTGGGTACACACCACAAAATATTTGCTTTAGAAAGCGAATGAGAGATTAGCGCTAAACAATCAAGAGAATTGTCAGGAGCTGGCCCACTATTTCTTTGATCTCCTCAATTGCCCCGAACTGGACACAAGATTCCTCAAGGAAAATTGTATCTATACCCACTTAGAATCACCACTACCAACACAAGAAGAGAAGATTCACAGGCACATACAAAAGCTAAAGAATAATAGGACATCCGGTGAAGATGGTATCACCACGGAACTATTGAAAAACCTCGGACCAAACTCATTGTGGGAACTCGCGCAAATTATCACGAATATATGGCAAACAAAAAAATTACCAGATGATTGGAAATGTGCTCTTATACACCCGCTGTACAAGAAACGAGACAGAACTGATGTGAACCACTACAGAAGAATCTCCTTACTACAAGTCACTTACAAAATCTTCTCAGCATGCCTTCTCCAGAGAACACAGGAACAACTAGAACACAAAATTGGTGAGTACCAGGCAGGCTTTCGCCCTGGTCACTCATGCACTGAACAAATCTTTAACTTAAAAACAATACTGAAATACAAAGCTATCAGGAACGTCCCAATCATCTGCACGTTCGTTGACTTCAAGAAAGCATACGACTGCATTGACCGAAAATCTGTGTTCAACATCCTAGATGAACAAAGACTCGACCTCAAAACACTACGATTGATCAAGCAGACACTGACCGACACACTAAAGTGAAATTTATGGGAGAAATTTCCGAACCCTTCCTGATTAAAACCGGAGTACGCCAAGGAGATGGTATATCCCCACTCCTCTTCAACCTGGTCCTGGACAAAGTCATAAGGGAATGGGAAAAGGAACTAAAAAATCAAGAACACTGGAAACCAATACGACTCGGACGAACCAAAAACAACATAGAAATATCATGCCTCGCCTTCGCAGACGACCTAGCCATACTCCCAGACAATGAAAAAAAGGGCAACCAAACAGATCGAAGTCCTCAAGGACTGTGCAAAGAAAGTTGGCCTACAAATCTCCTTTTAAAAAACCGAATTCTTCTGCTCAAAATTAGATGTCCAAAATTTGAACACCAAATACGGCAAAATAAATAGGGTCACTCACTTCAAATACCTGGGCGAGATCAAACCACAGGAGGATAGAAGATAGCACAGAAGACTCGATTACTGAAGATGAAGAGGGCATACGGCAAGATACACAATATCTACAATAAGAAATGCCTATCCACACACGCAAAAATAAAACCCTACAACACAGTAATCAAACCAGAGGTACTATACGCAATCGAAACACTTACACTTCATACAAAAAGCGGTATAGAAAACATACTAAAAGAAGAACGCAAAATTATGAGAAAAATTATCGGCCCAAAACTGACACAGAAAGGATACAGACTACATTCTAGGAAGACCACAGAGAGAATGTCCAACGTAGCGGCGGACATAAGAAAAAGAAGGTTGAAATTCTATGGACATATCAGTAAACTCCCGCCGACAAGACTCACCAACAGAATTCTTACGTATATACAAGGAGTCAAGTCAACAGTACCATGGATCGCACAAGTCAGAGCTGTTTTGGGAAAGGCACAAATGAGTCCGACAGAGATTGAGGATAGAAGAACGTACAGACACAAAATACATATGTGGAACGTTGCATCAGAGAGCGAAGTTTCGAGGAGATCGGGAACAAAGTGGACGGAGGAGAGAAAGAGAGTTCACGGAGAAAGGATGAGAGAGGTGTGGGGGATCAGAAAGAACTCGAAAATGAGTCAGAATGTTTGCGTGATCCAACCGGGTCTATACGCACCTAATAATAATAATATATATTGCTTAATGGTTACTCAATTGTTAAGGTAGATCGAAATAAATTGGAATCTCCAAAAATAATAGACTATGGTATACCTTGAAGTATAAATATAATTTCAATTTATTAAATTTGTATTGCCTTTCACCATATAAAAGTAAATTGATTATTTTTGCAAATGACCCTGTACGCTTTTATATAGTATGAGCACTTCGTGCAACTTATAAAAGCATAATAAAGCACCATGTCGACGCCCAGCAGGCGATACCATGCAGACAATTTTCGGCGCAAGCAACAAAGAAATCCCATTGAAGTTTTTATGAGCGCAGGTTGAATGCGCACTTTATGACGTTGCCCATGTCGTCATAATGTCAAAATTGCAATATGGCGAGCGGCGTCAAAGCTATGGCCGTCTGGACATTGATGATTTATGATGCCAACAACAGTGGTTGTTTTATTTTTGTTCGGTTGACCAGCGTGTTTCTCTACTTCCTACATTATTAGATGCTGTTTATTAAGGTTTGTTATGGCCTCTTCAAATTTTATCACTTAAATAATAATTAATACAAAAGAAATACATTTCTCATATCTAACAAACAATTTTTTTATCAGATCATTTACATTCCAAAAGAGCAGCTTTTGTTCTTCTACAGATCTTGACAATTATCGGTAGATGCAAAAAAAGATTCAACTTTGAATAAAAAAAAGTGATGATCATTCAAGTGATGACAAACTTTCGCACCATTCTCGGAAGTTTGCCTCCATTCTTCCCACCTTTTCTTGGCTAATTTCTTTAATTCGATCAGGTTTAGCGGTCTCCTATTATTTCAGTGTGCGAGGCGCTTGAGAATTTAAAAGCAAGTGTTTGGAGATAAACCGAGCAACTATCGACAACATATTATCACCACATGGAGAGTGATGGTTTCATGAGGGTTAAGAACTGTGAAGAGAAAGACTTATTTTCATAGGCCACGGAACATTGCTGAAGCAAGAAACAGCTCCATTAGGAATTGCAGCAACAGCAACAATATTCATGATCAGTGGAAAAATCTTATTAAAATCATACATCCCTCTGTTGATTTCTCGTCTTCCAAGTTCTGGATTGAAAGAGTTTTCAAAACGTTTCTGTAAAGTTCGTGGTTGTATCTGATGCGCCATCCTGCTTCATCTTGAACTAGCCCATATACCCTCCTTAAACTTTCTTTTCAAACGTGATAAATTTTATTCGGTCTTTTTAATTAAGGTCCATGTTTCGCTTCCACATGTAACAACGAGTTTGGTCGATGTCTTATAGATTATCTTCTGTCTGTTTTTTTGACAAATTTAGACTTGAATGTTTTATATAAGGCTAATAAGGGTCTAGCTTATACTAAAGTGAGTAAAATTACGAGAGAAAAAAAAGAATTACAAACTTAATGAATAGATATTTGGGAGATGTAGTTATTGTTCGTTTATTGAGAAGCAATTGCCTTTCACCGAAAACCATAGTGTGAGACCACCTAGCAAATTACTGCTACTCGGTCAACAAGAACAAAAAACTGATAAACGTATTGTGGTTTCATCTTATTGTATCTTTAGGCATTAGATAATATCAATTCAATATGTGATAATTAAAAATATTAATTAAAAAACAGTTATTGACGTAATGGTGGACTATTTTTTTTTACACTGTCCTTTTTATATATGTTACAAAAAAAAAACAATACCGTTCCAATCTACGCATTAAAACACTTGTATGTATATGCAAAAGATGAACGCAGCCGATTTGTAATTGGATTTCGGACTGCAGGGGAGGTAACAAACGTGATGACTTCTCGAGAGCGGTACAGATAAGAAACATATATTAATTTATATTTAGGTTGTCTGGTGATAAATCAGAAACAGTGATAAACAACAAATATTAAAAGAAATATTTCAATGGTTTCCTTATTATAAAGAAAAATGTTGACTTATTAACTAATATACCAGACTAATTAAAAAGTTCGCGGAGCGACACCTATAGAGCGCTAAAAGAACTATATAATCTACTACATTTTGAAGTTTCATCTTTCATATGAATATACGTGAAGTTTCAAGTCGATCTGTCAATTCATTCGTACAAAAACAGCAGCTTAAAGTAAACGTATCAGTGTTATTTTTTAAAATAGAAAATATTGAAAATCGCCCAGTGATTAATTTTTGTGTAAAAAAAGGTTTAAAGGCAATGGAAATTAATAGTGAAATGGTAAATGTATTAGGGGTGTCTGCTCCTTTAAAAACAATGGTTTGTAAGTGGGCAGGTGAGTTTCAACGTGATCGTACAAACCTGGATTTTGATCCTAGTTCTGGACGTACAATAGGTGCAACTGCTGAACAAATAATACTGGGGAACAATTTGAAAAATAATTTCTGTTGAGTTCGATATTTAAGCTGTTTTATACGTAAATTCACATGCTAATTCCAAAACTGTATTTAGTTTTTTTCTATCACGTCAAGTTTTTTTTCTACAGTTGTTGTGCATCCGACTAAGCTTGGCGAATCACAGAAGTCACTACTGCTCTCCTACCAGCGAACCTTCTTCGACCTAGGAGTGGGGGCGTGAGTGACGTTGCGTCATCCAAAACTAGTTCGGTCAGTTACGCATGAGATGTTAAAGTATGCTGGTTTGTGTTGCTCTGATATAGTGATGTCGAAGTATACATACACAACTACAGATTTTCGTTATGTCTGCCTCTGGTAGTTCTCGTCGTAAGTGCTTAAATAGCCCTGATTCATTTTGTTATATATGTGGCAGTTTTACCATCCCCATTCAACGGACTAATATTAGTACATTTGTCAGGCAAGCCTATTTTACTTATTTTAAAGGGAAAATAGGTAACCAAGATAAATCATGAGCCCCTCATAAAGTGTGCAAGCAGTGTGTAGAGAGTTTACGAATGTGGACGAAGAGAACACGTAATAAACTTTCATTTGGTATACCAATGGTTTGGCGAGAACCCAAAGATCACTTAAGTGATTGCTACTTTTGCATAGTGAAAACATCAGGATTTAACAAGAAAATCAAACATAAAATTGAGTACCCTAGTTCACCGTTAGCTATACGCCCTGTGCCTCATTCAGCTGAAATTCCAGTGCCAGTTTTTCAAGAATTACCTTCTTTAGAAATACAAGAATGTGAATCAAGTGAAGATCGAAATGACTCCACCGACGAAGAATTCAAAGTTTCCACGAAAAATTTGCTTGACAAAGGAGCTAAAGTCACTTACTATCGATCCAGAGAAAATGAATTTAGGCAGTACTTCAGAAATAATGACGGATTTGTATATTGGAAGAACATAGAAGGTTTAATGAAAGAATTGGCCATTTCTAACTATAACGCAACTGAATGGCGATTGTTTATAGATAGCTCAAAGCGTAGCTTGAAGTACTTCCTGTGCTGATACAGTAAAAAGGTTATGAAAGTGTACCGGCGATGAAGCCATGTAAAAAATATATTTACAAGTGGCACAAGGATTTTAGTGATGATGGAAAAGAAGTTGAAGATGAACTTGGTTTTAGGAAGACCATTCACGTCAACCTATGAAGAAAATATTACCAAAATAAAATACCTTATACTAAATAATCGCTAATTAAGTATCAGGAACATTGAATCAATTTTAAAGAACAATTCTCACACCTGTCTCGTGTGTTTTTCCTTATTGTTCCGAAAAACTGAGTTTTTTTAAACATCGTCACATAATGACTGATGATGAGACGTGGATCTATACTTATGATCCAAAAACAAGTCAACAATCAAGCGAGTGTCGTGCTAAAGATGAACTAAAGCCGAAAAAACCATATCAAACCCGATCAAAAATCAAAATCGTGTTAAAAGTTTTCTTTGATTTGCATGACATTGTCTGCAGAGCTCCATCCAGCTGGTCAAACAGTGTCGAATTTCTTTATGGGAAACTACAACGGACCCCGGACGGCCAACGCATTTTTGGCACGTGAGTCTCTTCATCGTCCACATATTGCCTTTTTCTTTAAGAATTATTGTCAACAATCACAACTTGGGCAACTCTAACTTTAAAGCTATGAAGCCTATGAATCTCATTTTTTTTCTTTGTAGATGATGATTCACTTTTATACATAACCCATGCGTTGACCACAACCATATCCATGAAGTGTTCTATACAGCATACAGTCCATTTTTTGTCTTGTGGTATGATTGGTACAATGAAATCATTCGATTAATGATATCGACCCCTCCCATATTTTCATTGTAACTAGATACAATGTCTGGTTGGGGAATAAAAATGTAACCCTTATGAGCCTTAGAATATCTCTTGGCAGTTTTTAAGGGATGAACCATGTGTTTGGATGAAGTCATGGTCAAAGCTTTGTTGTCACACTACTTGACTAAACCAATTTTTTTATCAAGCCTTACTCGAGTCTCATAAGAACCTCTCTAACCTTTCAATATATTGTTGTCGATTTAAATCCTGGGTCTGGGTGTAAGGCGGTATTTTTTCCTTGATACACTTCTAAATCAAAAATTAGACCGTTGGGCGAGTACAACACACATTGCCTGACAGCTACTTGTCCTATAAAGGGTACAATTTGTTCGTCAATACATACATTTTGAGATCTAGGCAGAGAAAGAACTTTTTCCCTAAAAGTTGATATTAATGGCCTGATTTTCCATAAAAAATCATTTTGTTTTTCTTCATTAGTCACTGCCAAGTTGCTGACCACATGTATGGCATTGCGGATGCAAAAAAACCGGTCTCTGGTCATGGCTGTCGCAATAAGTAAAACTTTAAAATCACACTCCCAGTCCATCCTGATATTTGGATATTTCATTGCGCTCATGAGAAATGTGATACCAATGAACTTCTTAATTTCTTGAGTTAACGTTTTAAGGGCTGCATTTTTTGTCTGATGATAGTACATGTTTGTGAATTTAGCACTTTTAGTAAAAAAATATCATAAAAATATTCGCAAAAGTATTTAATTGGTGACTTTTTCATGAAAACAGGTTCCGCTGAGGTCTACGCAACGAGGAAAAAGTGCACCTAGTTCTAGAAATTATACGCTCTGTATTTGACTTACGTCTTCCCCGCTCAGCTCTCCGTCTCTGTGCTCTTCCTCTCTGTGCTCTCCCTCTCTGTGCACTTTCCTTTCTCCTCTTTTTGGGGATTGTATAACTAAGTTTGTCAATTCAACAAACATTTCATCACTACGTGGTTAAGCATATGAAGTTGAAACGGAAGCTTCATCCGGTCCACTCCCTATCAAACTAGGTACTTCATCACTCCCATCAGAATAATTGCATTCATCATCAATGTTTGAAGGAATTTCATGAGGATCGGGGATGTAGTCTCCATCAGAATCATCGCTACTAGCATCGATGTTACTCTCATTCAAAATAGAGAAGATTTCATTAACATTGAAAAATTAAAATCATTAGAAAAATAAAAGATGTAATTTTGTAATCTAACGTACACATTTGCAGACAATTGATAAGAGTGATAAGAGGCTCCAGAAATGAATTTTCTAACATAAAAATTAATTATTGTAATAAAAACAGTCTAAACATTTAATCTGATTATTTATTCAATTAATTATCCATCAAAAGCTAATAAATAATAGTTGAAACATCTATTTAAGAAGACTTACTTGAAGACTCGCGAGAACTCCAAGCAACAGGTTCTTGTTTGGAAGATAATAGCTATTTATTTTTTACCACTAGGTAGTAGCACTAGTTGGACCTAGATTTGGCGGTAAATTCAAATGTACAGTCTTCCCGCGTGTCTATGAAATTTGTACACAAGTGTAGACACTGGGTCTCTTTTTCTTGTTAGATTCAGACATTTTGAAATACAAAATTTGCCGGTTTCACGGCACACGGTTTCAGTAAGTTAACTTTTCAACAGATTTATAGATAATTATAAAAAAAAGGTAAGCTGTCATGGGGGCTGCCGACAAAAGTAAAAACTTAAAACTTTGGAATAACTGTGTTTTTTTTGGTTTTAAATGTATAATTTAAAAACGTATAATTTTTTTCACGTATGATCTAAACAAATATAGAATATGGACATTTAGAAAAACTAATTATATTACAATACTTTTTTGTAAAGTTCTATACATATATATATATATATATATATATATATATATATATATATATATATATATATATATATATATATATATATATATATATATATATATCAGTTGTCCCATTAAGGATGGATCGCGGCCGTATCTTGAAACTATTTATCCCACAGCTTGGGGAAAAAAAAATTGTACTAAAAATGATCATGAGAAATTCACCAAAAATATTTTTAAGCTTCTAAAACGACCGCAAGAGAGCGTGACGAGCTAAACATTTTTAAAAATCATTTTTTTTGTGTATTTTCAAGTGTTAACCGAGTAAGAAAAATTCTCAGTTATAATTAGCAAACTGTCTCCTACAACTTTGTTTTATAACATTTTGTCGTAACTTCGCGAATAAAGAAGTGGGGGGGGGGGAGTTTTACCTATTTAGATAAAAAGTCATCTAATGTCCGTTTGCCTAAACCGATTGCCCTCAATTTGGATTCATTTAAAAGGCAATTGCTGGGACAATCAGATAATCTCAGAGATAAATTATTTAATTTATAAATGAAACCGCGAGGTGTCGTTACATTCAACAATAGATTTTTTGAAGTTTTGTTCAGTTTTTTCAAATGGAATGGTACAGCTTTTACTACACGGCAAGAAAGGTAATTTAAAGAGGAATCATCCAGTGAAAACCCGAAATCGATATCTCTGACATGTCAAGAGATATTTCGATTTTTCTGAAAAAATCGTAAAATAACAAAACGTATTTCATTTCTCACAATTTCAATCAATAAATAATAAATTTGAGAAACTAAAATACTATCGAACAACTAGAAATCTGTTTTACCATGCTAGTAAGATAAGTTCTAAACCACTATGAAATATTCATTGCGCGATGTATTACATAGATTAAATATTAAAAAAAGAAATAGTATCAAATTTTCCAACGCAAATATTCATGCCGATATTGGAAATATTCGAAAATAAATGCTTTGATTTTGTTATTCATTTTTCTACATAAAAATATATGCATATTAAGTACTCACTCTTGTACTGCACAGTGATTTTGCTATTAAACAATTAAAATAATGATTATCTAAAACACAATTTAATTAAAAAACGCATAAAAACACAATTGGCGTTACCAGTCTGGCGAAACACGTCACAAGCATGTCGGTAACGCGAACCCATAAGTTCTGCCCTTACCGAAAATTGCTCAGCGCCGCTAAAGAAGTTTTCACTTCAAAAATAATGACTATAATGAATCACTCTATAATATCATTCATTACTTATCACTCACGAATATAGGTTATTGACGAAGCCCCCAAAAATAATAGAACTTTCCTACAGCTATCCTTACCTTCAATAGATTTGATTTCGTGCACGTATCAACTTGTATGTCTTTCCGTGTTTGCTATGCCGGTGCTCAGTAAATAAGTCATTACAAAATCCCATCTTTTCGTCGAAACATCATTGATTACGTGATTTGTGCCGTTTGTTTATCAACTGGGCAAAATCTTAGTCACCGACAATACTAAACCAAATTAGGTATACGTATACCTAATGCTGGATAGTTTATGTTTTAATGTTTATTTAAGCGATAACAAAAAGATACAATTTTTAGTTACGAAGATCGTTCAATAAGTCCTAAGAAAAAGATAGAAAAACAAATTATTTTAAGTAGATTTTTTTTCAATTTTTCTATTGGAACCTTTGGTGTGATCCACTAAACTTGAAGAGATTTACCACTAAACACCAAAGCATCATCAGGAGATGATTTAATCTAATTCTAAAACTAAACTATGTACTATTTAGATTACAATTAGAACTAGTTAGTAGCTAAACTATGTACTATTTAGAATAAAATTAGATTAGTTATCTCCTGATGATGCTAACATGGTTAGCGAAACGTGCGTCGAGCAGTTCAAAAAAGTGTTTTGGTGTTTAGTGGTAAATCTGTTCAAGTTTAAATTTTTTTTATTATTCTACATAATATCGTTTTAGCTCTATACACTTTTCCAAGGGCTTTCTCTAACATTTTTAAGCCGTCTAAAAAGTAAGATTTCGGAAGTTCCTCTAAATACGCATCTGTTTGGGCGATGACCTTCTCGTTCGATGTGAACCGTTGTCCGCTGAGCCATTTTTTTAAGTTCGGAAATAAAAAAAGTCACTGGGTGCCAAATCCGGTGAATATGGTGGATGTTGTAATAATTTGTTGTACGGTAAAACGGATTTTTCTTCATTTCTCCGCTCAACCGGTGTAACAGGGACGCATAATACTCTGCAGTTATTGTTTTTCCTTTTTCCAAGTAATCGGTGTAGATGATTCCGCGAACATCCCAAAAACCTGTGACCATAAACTTGCCGGCCGACTTCAACGTCTTCCCCTTCTTCTTGTCCATTCGCTTTCGAAAAACCCACTGTTCCTTTGTATCCGGATTATAGTAGTGTATCCATCATTCAAAGTTATGTATCGATGCAGAAACTCATTCTCCACTGAGAGCCTTGCTCTAAGCCTGTGGCCTTAACTATTTCGCGCACTTTGGTTCACCGATCACTTAAAACCATGTCGTGGATTTTGTCAGTCATTTCGGGAATAGTCACTTCCACTGGACGTCCCGAACGATTTTCATCTTTTGTGGATATACGGCCACGTTAAAACTCATTTATCCAATTATAAACAATTGCAAACACAGAAGCACACGTGCCACGAACTTCATTCAATTCAGCTTTGATCTCTTTCGGTGTTAAGCCTTTTAAAAATAAGTGGCTCGAAATTCACTTTTTTCCATTTTTGTAAAAAAAATAAAAATTTATTTTTTCAATCGACAATAAAAATGAAACCCGGTGATGTATATTACTGAGACTTGGACAGCTATTTGGTGAACAATGATGCTTACTAAAAACAAACTTTTCTGATGCTACGAGCACCATCTCTTGAATTTTCTAAGAACTTATTGAATGATCCTCGTAGCTATATAAAATATTTATTCATAAAAACAGTAGTCACAAAAACAAAAATATTTACATCAACAAATGCATATCTAAAAACACAAAACTAAGACAAGTTATATGACTAACATCGCCAGCTTGCACCTCAACCAGACGAGAACTTAGTTCAGCAATAATTTTTGATATAAATACAGTAAATTATAAACAGTAGCTAATCTTTAGTAACTGTCAATAGTACCGTTACTCTTTGTACTACCCAAAAACAAAAATAAAGTTTTTAAAAACTCTTCCACGTGATTTCTAACTTTAACTGACATTACAACACAGTTATTAAGTCAGAATGTCTATATGGCGTAGAACCACTAATTTTGAATAGAAAGAAAGACATCGATGAGATTGAAAAGAAAGAAGAATCATAAGAAAATACTTAGGCCCCAAACACATAAATAGCCCAACATACCGCTTCGAGAAAACCAAGAAATCGAACAATACACAGATATACATAGCTATATGAGAAAAAGAAGACTTAAGTATTACGGACACATAAAACAGTTGAATCCGAGTAAGTTAACCAGACAAATAGTTCAATTTTATGAAAATAGGAGCCAAAATAGAAACAATTAAATAGATCGCTGCAATTAAAGGGGATCTAAGATCAGCAAATATTACACAAAATGAAATTCAGGATAGGAATTATTTCAGACACAAGGTTAACCTTTGGGAGGTTGCCAGAGAGAAAAATAGGAAGACCGGAACAACTTGGTCTGACGAAAGGGAAAAAGCTCATAGTGAAAGAGTGAAAGAATAAAATCAGTATGGGCGCAAAGGAAGGCTAACAACAGCAAACGCCTCTAACTGTACTTCGCGTGATCCACCAAGGCCCATATGTGAATAATAATGATAAAAACACTAGGAATTTTTTAGTGAGTAAATATTTTATTATGTTAATGTCGTTAAAAGTAGGTACGACACGGCCGCCTCTCCTGACGTCTTAACGCCCCCCCCCCCCCCGCCACTGGACCTACTACCTCCGCCATGGGAGACTCCAATGCACACTGGCGGGCGGTACCGCCCTCGTTGAAAACATATGCTCTACACTAACTACCAGCAAACAAAATCAGGTAAAAAATTTTGCTAAATTAAAAAAAAACAGCTAATAAACTTTTTTTTAAATCCCTATTTTCTTACCCTTTTAATTAATAACACCCGCTAGTTTTATACACCGGTACATTAACCCTGTTCCCCTTTCACAACTTACTGTATTACTTATTTTGCCACTCCCTTTACTGGCTTTTCATTGCGAGGGGTCTTTGCTAATGTCGCGGGGGTTAAAAGACTTTCAGAAAAGCTTTCGAAATGTCAAATGCAGGGAAATTTTAACGGCGTTGCTTATGAAGTGTCCTTTACAAACTTTAGTCGACTTAACGTGCAATAATACACTCACTAGTGAAAATGAGTATTATGTTAAATTTAACAGAATTAATAATTTGTATTTTATTTATTCTTGCAAAAATTGGTACCAGATATTTCTTTTTATTAAAAAAATACAAAGTTTTAAAGTAGTATTTGAGAATGTAAAGTCGTTTTACGAAACTATAGTCACACAAATTTTGTTTAAAAATAAAAGTGATAGATAATAAAGTAATAAATTGTTTTATTCCTTTTTAAAAAATGAACTATCACAAAGTAACGGACAAATCAATCAATAAATTAAAAAAATACGAGTTACAGGTTACGAAGATTCTCCTGGCTCACCAGTAAGACTTGAACAATGCATTTATATATATATATATATATATATATATATATATATATATATATATATATATATATATATATATATATATATATATATGGACCCTGGTGGACCTCGCGAAGTACACTTAAAGGCGTTGTTATTGTTAGCCTTCCTTTGCGCCCATACTGATTTAATTCTTTCACTATGAGCTTTCTTCCTCTCGTCAGACCCATTTGTTCCGGTCCTCCTATATTTTTCTCTCTGGCCAAACTCCCAAACGTTAACCTTTGGAATGATTTTGGAACATGGTCAAAAAACTGCATATATATATATATATATATATATATATATATATATATATATATATATATATATATATATATATATATATATATATGTATATATATATATATATATATATATATATTCGTTGTAAATGATGATTGAAATGTATTGAATAGTTTACTACAATATAATTCAACGTATAACTTAGCCACAGCAACGCGTGGCCGGGTCTGCTAGTATATACAGGGTGTTAGGTAAACATACGACAAAAATTAAAGGGGTTATTTCTTGACCTAAGACCACGTATCTAATAATATTTTGTTGTATGATGATTTTTAAAAAACCCTTTTGTTTCGAAGATACAGGGTGAACAAAATTTACGACATTAACAACATTTTATCAAAAAGTATATGTAAAGTTGCTAAATCTACAATAAATGTTCGAAATGACTTCCTCCAGCCTTGATACAAGCATTCAATCTTCTCGTCATTGACTGCCGAACTCTTTCAAACACACCAGGGTCGTTTCTAATTGAGTTACACCCAGCAATTATCCGATTTCGCAAATCATCCAAATTCTTCAATGGAGTAGCGTAAACTAATGACTTCAGATATCTCCAGAAGAAATAATCCAGGGGGTTTAAGTCCGGGGATCGAGCAGGCCATGCGTGTGGCCCACTTCGATCAATCCAGCGATATCCGTATGTTGCTGTTAAAAAATCATGAGCAACCAAACTGAAATGTGGTAGTGCACCATCGTGCATAAACCACATTTCATGCCTTGTTGCCAATGGTACATCTTCCAGAAACTCAGGCAGCGTTGCTTCCAAAAAGTTGCGATACACCTCGCCAGTAAGTCTTTGTGATAGAAATACCGGTCCAATTAGATAGTCACCTACAATTCCAACCCAAACATTCAACGAGAACTGATGTTGAAAACTATCTTCGCATACCTCATGCGAATTTTCATCTGCCCATACATGGTTCTTATGAAAATTCCTTATTGGGTTTCTTGCGAAAATGGTTTCATCGGTGAAAAGAATTTGTTTCAGGAATAGAGGGATGCGAAGTAAAGTTTGCAATATCCATTGACATAATGCAATACGTGAAGGAAAATCAACAGGTAGTAGTGCCTGAACGCGATGAATGTGGTATGGATACAACAAATTGTCCTTAAGAATTTTCCAAACTATCCAGTGACTCACATTCAAAGTATTTTTTGCGTAGAACTACCAGACTCTTCCGCTATCATTCAGTTCCAATTGTACCATTCTTACAGTCAGTGATCTTCCTGATCCTTCAGTTCGTTTCAATGTGCCTGTTTCACGAAGACGTCGATGAATGTTTTCGAAGATTTTTCGGTCGGGGTCATTACGGGCTGGAAATCGTTCACTGTACAATCGCCTAGCTTGTAATGCATTGCCATCAGCAAGCCCATACATGAAGTGCATGTCAGTCATCCCGGCGTTTGTATACATTATGATAGAGGATTTCGTCACTCAATCTATGTAAAGAAATGCGACCGATGAAATCCACATACTAGATAAAACAGCCGTTCCAAGTGATAGAGATCGAAAAAAAAATGTTTGTACTTGATAAACTCATTGACGTACTCTCTACTTTTATTTACATTAATGATTTCAACAAATATCGAATATGGTTGTCGCAAATTTTGTTCGGCCTGTATCTTCGAAACAAAGCTCTCGGATGGGTGTTTTTCTTTAATTCTTCTGTCCATGTTACTTCTTACCTTACACACACACTTATATATACTCACATACACACACACATGCCCACACATATCCACACCTAAATGTCTGCGATTGTTTTTAGGCAAGATTGTAAAATCCGACAACGAATTACCCCTCAGTCACGCCAGTTAAAGGCTGGGTAAGGCCGGATGCCTTCTGAGAAGTGTTCTACGTTGGTCACTCGCCAGTCGATAGGCTTCCTTATAGACTTATGGGTAGGCACATAACCAAGGGTTGATAGCCAGCGGGGGATGCTGGCCTGGGTTTGTCGGTAGCTGATGACCGTTGTTCGGAACCTACGTTAAGCTGTAGGTCCAGTCGGCTAAATAGCCTTAAATGCTGATGCGCCTCTAACCGTAGATCCTTTCCTTGCAACTCATACATTGAAACAATTGCCAGAAGCATTGAATATTGCCTAGTCCTATTACCAATTCCGAACGTATACACGCATTTAGAAAGATCCAAAAGGAATGAAAATGGGTTCGATATGAATTGAAAGCAAAAAGCGAAAAACTACTAGCATAGCAAGATAGAAAAAAAAAGTTTTTTTGCATCGAGTTGAGTGTGAGTGATGAAAATTAAACTCAGTCCAGCCTTCAACATCACAATCACTGCGAAATCTACATGGAAAGAAATAATTGTTTTGTATTTGATGGGATAGTAGGGGAGCCGTGTATTACGAATTGCTAAAACCTGATTAAACGACAATCGATACCGACAACAATTAGAAAAAATTGAACCGAGCGTTGAAGGAAAAACGACCAGTATACGCCCAAAGTCGTTTTTCAACATGACAATGCTCGGCCTCAAGTTGCAGAATGTGCGAAAAAGTATTTGGAACACGTTAGACGAGACGTTCTATCTCATCCGCCGTATTCACCGAACTTAGCCCCTTCGGATGTAGCACGGGTTTTTAGAACAACACTTACATTCAGTCGAGGAAATGAATATTTTGCTTGAGGAATGTTTGGCCTCAAAAAACTAAAAGTTCTTTTGGCGCGAAATCCTATCTGTAATAGAAAGATTGGAAAAAGTAATAGCCAACGATGGCCAATACCCAATCTATTATACAGTATCCATATTATACCATTATAATCCATTTTGCATCAGCTACACTTGCGCTTGCATCCCCCTGTCATAGATAAAGATTAAGAAGTACATTTTTTATTATTAAACTCACTGTTTGAATAAAAACTTAAGACCTACTTTAATACCTTCCTTTAATTATAAAGATTCATTGTTATAAATTATATCCTATTAGTTAATTCTATAATGTATAAATGCAGAGGCACTGCCATGAAAGTAATCCCACCAGTGCCCATGTTAAGAAATATATTTAACTGAGATAGCCGACACTTAATATAAAATATTCGAATATATATTTAACTGAGGTAGCCGATACTTGCTGGAAATTCATTTTAAATAAAAACAAGATTAATATCTAAATTTCCACTATATTTAAAACTTGTACGTATGACAATTGTTTCGACACACAGTATATTTTTCAAATACAAACTAAATTAAACTAACTGTAAGAAAAGCAGTTACTACCTAAAATAATCTAATATTAACACCATAAATGATGACAGCTGGAGTCCCGTATCTCAATGTCTAGAGTAATATAAGTTTAACAAGGGTGAACCATTCAAGTCTACCTGATCATTAAGTAAAATACCTAAATTTTTTCTTTTTATTAATTTCTAGGCTCTCTAAAAGATTTCGTTTTTTAGATTTATTTCCGTTATGCAACATTTTGAAATTATCGTTGAAAGTGTGATTTTCTAACATTAAGTGATTGGCATAATGAGAATTATTCTGTTCTTTAATATAACTTCTTTTATGTTCATTAAGCCTGGTGGAAAAGGATCTTCCTGTTTGTCCAACATAGACTTTTGGACAAGAACCGCACTCAATTAAATAAACTCCTGATTTATGAAGTTTATTTGTTTGACTTTTATTGTTTTTTATTAAGCGTCCAAGACTATGGTTTGTTCTGAATGCAATATTTATATGGCTTGTTTTTGACAAATGTTTAGAAATTAATTTGGTGACTTTTCCTGTATATGTAATTGTTTTGTATGCGGTGTTCTTGACTTTATTGACAGGATATATTAAATTAATGGTATTATTATAACATTTTTTATTAATTATTTTATTTATAATGTTTGGGTCATAACCTATTCACTGCGATCTGTTTGATGACATTCAATTCTTTGTTATAGTATATCTATTGACATTGGGGTATTTATTAATCTGTGTATGAATGAATTAAATGCTGCCATTTTTTGAGAATAAGGATGACAAGACTTATTATGTAGAACTAAATCTGCGTGAGATGGCTTATGATAAATTGCAAAATCATGTTTATTCTCTTTTCTTGTAACTGTTAAATCTAAAAGGTTAATACTGTTGTTTTGTTCTTCTTCAACTGCAAAATGAATGTTCTTATGTAAAGAGTTTATATAAGTTAGGAATTGATTTAATTGTCTGTCAGTACCCGTAAAACAAATAATAATGTCATCAACATATTTATACCAGTAAAGGGATGATTTGAATAGCTGATGTTGACATATCTTATCTTCTAAATTATCCATAAAAATTTCCGCCAGTAAATGACTTAAAGGGTTCTCCATTATCAAACCTTCTTTCGACAAATAAAATCTGTTATCAAACTCAAACTAATTCTGATCCAAAGTAATTGATAGTAGGTCTAAAATTTCTTGATGTTTTATGATTGAATTAACGTTATTTTTATTTAGTAATTTGCCTACTAATCTCATTACTTCGTATGGTGGTATACTGGGGAATAAATTTTGTACATCGAAAGAAATTAGTTTAGATTTTTTGGGTAAATTAATATCTTTAATTTTATTGATGAAATCATAAGTATTTAGAATGGCATATTTCGGTTTAAAATTAGTGTATTGCAAAATGGTTTTGATAAGCTTATTTGATAATTTAATTGAAGGAGCCTATCATTTATGGTTGTTGTTTTTCTTACTGTTAGTTTAATTTAGTTTGTATTTGAAAAAGACACTGTGTGTCGAAACAATTGTCATACGTACAAGTTTTAAATATAGTGGAAATTTAGATATTAATCTTGTTTTTTATTTATTCGAATATAGTTGAAATTTGAAAATTTAAATATGTCTTAGTACTTTCATTAGGAAATTATGTGTACTTTCATTAGGGAATGTTCGTATTATGTAACCATCAAAAATAGAAGTTCTGATTTCAAACGTCAAAGAAATAATGTAAGACCAGGGACCAGAAACCACGATTTCTTTGTAATCACGAGAAAACGTTAAGGGTTTTTAAAAGCTTGAGTAATGACTGAGTAATGAGTTGAGCAAATGACCACCTCTTGCAGCTCCACAGACGTCCACCCTTTTATCAAAATTATGGATGACCTTTTGGTATAACCGTTGCTCTATCTCACCAATGATTCTGACTGAATAATGTCATCCTTCAGTTCAGGAATCGATTGTAGATTATTTCTATAGAGCTGACCTGTCACATAACCCCAAAGAAAATATTCCAACGGTGTCAAATCACATAATCTTGGTAGCCAATTCACATTATCGTTTCTTGCAGTAACTCGTCCAGGAAATGTCTCAATAAGTCAATTGTTTCATTAACAGAGTGAGCTGTAGCGCCATGCTGTTGGAACCCCATATCCTTCAGATCAATATTATTCAATTCAGTCCACAAAAATCCCGTTATCATATCACGATATCGAACACCATATATCGAACTCGTTGTTGTATTGTGTAATATTGTAATAAAAATATATTGTATAAAAATGTCTTTTATAAATGTCACAATGTACTTCTAAAATAAGACTAGATCTAGGTAAATTCACAACGCCATCTGTATTTTATTCAAGAATTAAAAAAACCGCTCAATTTGAAAGAACCGTTACTTCCCTGCAAAAATCTATAAAATTAACTTTAAAGTTAGCTACCAACCGCCATATTTTCCTAATTTAATCCTATCTGATTATTATATATTTCTGTAACACAAAAAATCATTGAAAGGACAAGATAACAATTTTTGTCTAAAAGAGAGGTTTTATTAGAAGAATTGATAAAAGATTAGTTATTTATTCATTAAAAGAACTAATATTTAATTGTGGTTAATAAAACAGCAGTTCTTTGAAAATTAGTGAAAAAGTCCAAAGAAATTAAACAATTTAAAAATGTAATAAAGACAATACTTATTCGAAGTGTTCCTTATCGTTAATATCAACTTTGGAAGTATAAAATACACTTATTTCTAAGATTAAAAATCACGAAACTGATACGTTAAAGGCCTCTGAAATTATAAACAGTAAATAATCAGATTTAAATTCGTAAACCATATAAAAATTTATTCCACGAGGGTTTATTTTGAAAATCTAGTTGGCCATGCTCTGTCAACTTGACGCAGATAAAATTCTTTACAAATAACAAGTGTCAGTTTTAATTTCAGGTTAGTGAGTGTTAGTTAAGTGAGGTTACTGTTTTATCGTGTGTAAACTGTTTTAAAAATATTATTATTGCATTAGGAGTGTTGTAACGGTTTCCTATAGACGAATATTTTATTACAGAAGATTTCTGGAAGTAAACAGACAGTTTAGAGAATGCGAATTACGTGATTGTTATTTCGACAGTGGGGTGAATTTACCAGCAGATTTAGATGAACAAGTATTAAAAGTTGTTACTAGGGATTCAACTAACAACGTACGTCGGTGAATGTAGGTGAGTCGAAATATTACAAACGATTTTCTGGTGAATGTTCAAACGTAAAGGCCTGCAGCCATATCATTATGAGTTTTGCTTCAGGCTAGTTTATTTTATCTAAATCCTACGACAGTCATGGCTAAGTTTTCATTCCTGCGGAGCAATCCTTTGGACAGATGAAGCTTTATTTACGAGTCGCGGCGATATCATAATTCTGAGTTTATTATAATGTCTAAGTTTCTGCCTGATTTTTTCATGGATGCTCAGTTTGGCAATCGGTGATTCGGTATCTGGTCCTTACGTTCTTTTTATGAGGTTATATGCGGACAATTACCTTCAGTTCTTTACTGAGAAATTACCAACACTTTTCGCGAATTTTCTCCTGGTCATAAATAGGAAACATATTCTTTCAAATGGATACTTTACTAGCACATTACGGAATTGCAGTACGGAATTTATAAACTACAATGAATTGGTCGTAGGGTCCATAATTTTCGAGTTTTTATTTATAGGGTACATGAAAAATTTAGTTATTAAACCCAACCATTGTAACATAAGCGTGAAATAAAAACTGTCACTTCATCTACTGACATACGAGCACAAGCTTGTATTCAGCAATAATGCAGGTATTTTGAAAATATTATTCATTAAATATTCGTGAAACTATATTTTTTTAATTGGTTTGCGAATTTTGCGAAATGTTTTATTTTATTTCACACCTAATTACCACCTACTTTCATAAGCTGCCAAAGGGAATAAACTAATTGCATGCAGTTTACATCTTTGAATATAAAACTAACAGGAAAGAGTCTTACCTATCTTTATACACATATAAAAGGGGACGGAAACGGGCATATTATAAACCACAGATGACTCATTGTTTTTGAATTTTGGGAATTGGTGTCAACAACTTAGAATTTTAGTGTATTTTAATCAATAATAAGTGCCGAATAAGTGTACTGGAATACTCTTTTTGTGTGTTCCAGTGTAAATACATAATACTTATTATATGTATTAACTTAAAAACAATAATTTTGGAAGTAAGGTAAACATAAAAATATCGTTAGTTGTGCGTCTTGTAATTGTTCCCTGACACGAAAAAATTAAAATTTAGGAGTAACATTACATAGATAAATGATTTTAATTCTAAATTTTAGAAATAAAAACGTATTTTGTTTGAATGAAATTTTAAGGTTATGAAACCAACCATATCACCTGGTATGCATAGGCGTAGTTAAACTGATTTAGGTAAAATAATATAATTATAATATCAATTGGAAATCGGTTGGAATCGGTTGGAAAAAGCGGCCAGTAAGGGTAGATGTCAAAAAAATGGAAACGGCATTGAGACTTACACAAAACATTTACAACAAAAAATGCCTATCTAAAAACACAAAACTGAGACATTACAACACAGTTATTAAGCCAGAATGTCTATACGCTGCGGAAACGCTCATTTTGAATAGAAAGAGGGACATCGAGGACATTGAAAGGAAAGAAAAATCATAAGAAAAATCCTAGGGCCCAAACAAATAAATAGCACAACATACCGACTTCGAGAAAACCAAGAAATCAAACAATACACAGATATACATAGCGATATGAGAAAAAGAAGACTTAAGTTTTACGGACACATAAAACGGATGAATCCGAGTAGGTTAACTAGACAAATAGTCGAATTTTATGAAAATAGGAGTAAAGCTAAAGTAGAAATAATTAAATGGATTGCTGCAATTAAAGAGGACCTAAGATCAGCAAATATTACACAAAGTGAAATTCAAGATAGAGGCTGTTTCAGACACAAGGTTAACGTTTGGAAGGTTGGCCAGAGAGAACAATATAGGAAGACTGGAACAACTTGGTCTGACGAAAGGAAACAAGCTCATAGCGAAAGAATGAAATCAGTATGGGCACAAAGGAAGGCTAACAACAACAAACGCCTCTAATTGTACTTCGCGTGGTCCACCAGGGCCCATACGTGAATAATAATAATAAATAATAAATATAATATCAATAATATAATTGTAATTATTCAAGATAGTAATTATCTTTTTTTAGAACTTAATTTTTTAACGCATGTTCTAAAATGTTTAGTTTTCTGAGATTAAGAGAAAAAATCCAGATTATTTTTTTAGTTTTCGTTTAATACATATAAAACATTTTACTTTGCTCATATAAAGAACCTATAAAATATAACTAATAATACAGAGTGTTACCTTTTTTCCAATGCTTTTTTTTTCAGAAATAATTGTACTAATAAATGTGAATGTTACTTCTATTTTGATTTTGATTTTATGTTATTAAACTACTATATTTTTTCAAGATTTTCCAAAGATCCAAACAATGAATTAATTTTATTAAAAAGCCAGTCTTGATTCCAAAACGGAGTAGGTTTTTATGTTATGTTGTTATGTTCATTTTGCTGAGGATTGTTTTGATCGAACATCTATGGCAAAAGTGAGACTACTACCAAAATACCAGCAATTGAAGTGGATTGTTTATAATATGTATTTTTTTTATTTTATCATTTTGATAAACATCTTTCATAGCATTTACTCTTGAAAGTTAGTTCTTTTTTTGGTTGTTATGAAAAATAAGTTTATTCTCGAGTTTATGAAAAGAAAAGTCTTCGATCAGTGCGTTCTACCCGTTATGACATACGAAAGTGAAACTTGGACACTCACATCGCAATCAATTCAAAAACTTCGGGTGGCACAGAAGGGAACGAAAAGATGTATGCTTACCATTACAAGACGAGACAGAAAGTCCTGCGCATGGATCAGGGAACAAACAAAAGTATGTGACATCATTGGAAGAGTAAAGCAATTGAAATGGAGATGGGCAGGCCATATAGCGAGGCGATGTGACGACAGATGGACCAAGACAATCCTGTAGTGGATACCGCTTGATCGCAAACGTCCGCGAAGAAGACCGAAAGCACGATGGATTGATGACATCGCTAAATATATTGGACCCGAGTGGCAGAGGAAAGCCCAGGGCCGTGAAAGTTGGAACCATGCTGAAGAGGCCTTCATCCGGCAGTGGATCGACACAGGCTGATGATGATGATGATGATGATGATGATGACATATACATATATTATATATATAAACTCGGTGTAAGATGTAACTGATTACCTAACCAATTTTTGAAAATGATATGATTTTAACAGAAGATTCCACTACATAAAAGATACTTTAATCTTTGACAAAATAGATTTTTTTAAATTAATTTAAATTTTGACATTTCTCTGCCGTATCTGGTACGTTTTTCTTTTTTTATTCATACTGCCCTACGCCACTGCCAAACCGGAAACAGTCGTCGGCCATATGCAGCTACCATTCTGGTCGCACTTACAAAATCATATGCTCTTGCCTGTAGTTTTAGATTCAAACGTTTACACAGACGAGAGTTTCTAATTTACATCGAACTTCAAATGTGGATGAACTTGATTTACAGATTTGAATTAGTTATCCAAAAAACTAGTCTAATCTTACTATATCAGGGTTGCTATTTATGTATCCGGAATAATAAATAAAAACAAATATTTATCATTAAAAATGGTTTTATTGTTTTTCAAAACATTCTCCGTGATGATCAATACACTTTTGCATACGCTTGAACCAATTTTCATAGCACTTTTTCCATTTCGATTGAGGTATCTCCAAAACATGTATTTCGAACGCATCAACCGCGTATTCCGGCGTTGAAACAGGTTACTTGTGGTATAATATTATCACAATCTAAGGTTTTAGAAGGCAAACGAATTGCTGCTCTACGTATTCATATAGAATGCTATTTATACATCAGTGTTATTATAATAATAATATAATTTAATATTATGAATCTGTGACCATAAAAATATCCACAGCAGGTTTATTATCAGAATTAGCCTTTATGAACCCTTTCTCACAAATTACTGAACTAAATTAGTAACCAACAATATTTTATTTTGCACTTAACCAACAATAATTCCAGTATACTTCGCCTAAGGTACTGGATGGGTCACGGGTGGTGGATAATAAAAGTTCCATTAGATATTAATGGACAGCTGCGAATATCTCAAAATAAACAGCCCCGAACAGACAAAGGAACTAAATCCACTTAGCGTCTGACTTGTATCAAGCGGTCCAGTGGTCAGCGTCTGTTCACCAGTGGTGCGGCTGAGATTTAAATTCTGGAACTAACCCCTCAAGTCTTAACCTCTGAACCGTCATGGTTCAAACCTTTAATCCAAAGTACAAGGTGAAGTGTTCTAGTAATTACAAAATTACCCCAGGAGGGGTCCTTCAGAGGGAGTCGGAGACCTCTGGCCATCGTCTGAAACCAAAAACAAAAACTTCATAAATCAAATATCAATTCTCTCCTGCGCCCAGGAAAACTACACGAATTGGGGCCAACATCGAATCAGCAAGAAATTCAAATTTTAGCTTTGCAAGAAACCAGATTGACAGATGATAATACCTTGGAATTCGGCAACTACAGACTTTTTAAAAGTAAAACGGACAAAAGAATGGTATTGCTTTTGCTACCTCAAGAAACATTCTTAGTTCTATAACTAATGTCCAGCCAGTAAATAATCGATTTATAACACTATCCCTCAAGTGTGCTAACAAAAACTATACATTAACCAATTCACACATACCAGTTAACGAAGAAAATAAATCTAACCCTGAAAAAGTAAATAAGTCCTGGAAAATTCTGGAAAGACTATCTCTAAAATTCCCTGTAAGCATGTAAAAATCCTATTGGGTGATTTCAACGCCCAACTAGGGAAAGAAAGAAAGTACAGGAAAACAGTCGGCAGTTTTTCCGCTCATAAATAGACTAACTATAATGGTAGAAGATTGGTTGAACTATGTTCGCAGTTTAATCTAAAAATAATGTCAACCCATTTTAAGAAGAAAGTAACAAAATATAAGACCTGGAGATGCCCATACACGTACATGGGTGAATTTCAAATTGACCATGTTGCCATTTCGTACCCCAATTATAAAGAGATTTTGAATGTTTAAATCAGGAAAGGAGCTAACATAGACACGTATCACTACTTGACTAAAATCAAACTTAGCTTAAAACCTCGAAAACATATTTAAAAGAGACTGCTAATACCAACGTTTGACAATAAGAAAATAAAACCGACCCTAACAGAAGAGCTTGATAAACAACCATAACCACCAACAGAACTGGCAAAAATTGAAACAAAAAATTATTAAAACAGCCTTAAAGTTGGTCCCTTGCGAGCAAGCAGTATTAAGCCGAAGTAAAGCATCCAAAGATTGGAACAGTAAAAAAACAGCAAAAAATTATAACGTCCTTTTGGAAGTAAGAAAAGAAACATCGAAGCTAATTAGACAAACTAAAGAAAAATAGGAAAACAATCAACTTAATGAAATAGAAAAAGATTTCCAAAAAAATAACACCCGAAACTTTTACAAAACATTTAAAACTAAATTAACAGGCTACCAACCCCAAAGTCTTTGCTTCCAAAAGCAAAACGGACAATTAGCTCTAAATAACGGAGACAATTGCAAAGAACTTGCGAAATATTTTGAACAAATACTAAACTGTCCTGAGCCCTTAAACAAACTACCAACACTAAACCCTAAACAAACAAACCCAGATTCATTACCACCCAATGAAGATAAAATAATTAGGCAAATCAAGCTACTTAAAAATAACAAAACTTCTGGTGAAAATGGAATTACTGCTGAACTTTTGACATCCGCTAATCCAGGTACAATCAAGGAAATAACCAAAATTCTACAAGAAGTTGGGCGAACCGAACGGATTCCGGAAGATTGGAAAGATGCTCTAATCCATCCACTACACAAAAAAGGAGATAGAACGAATGTTAATAACTACTGAGGAATATCTCTTCCCCCAGTTTGTTACAAGATTCTATCTCAATGTCTACTTGGCAGAGCACAGGGATAGTTAGAACCTAAAATTGGTGAATATCAAGCAGGTTTTCGACCGGGCAGATCCTACCCTGAACAGATCCAGAATCTAAAGTTGATCCTAAGACATCAAAAACTGTACAATAAAAATATCTTCTGTACATTTGTGAATTTCAAAAAAGCATATGGTTCTATTGACCGCAAATCTGTATTCCAAATCTTGACAGAACCAGGACTAGATCTGAAAACGCTGGCAATTATTAAAGTAACATTAACTAACACAAGGTCAAAAGTTAAATTAATGGGTGACATCTCAGAGCCCTTTGAAATTAAAACTGGAGTGAGACAAGGGGATGAACTCTCCCCACTCTTATTTAACTGTGTTCTAGAAAAAGTAATACAGGAGTAGCGTGAAAAAAAGTCGGCCCTAAATATTGATCAGCCCAATAAACTGGGGAGAACCAACATCAAAATTGATTGTCTGGCGTTGGCTGATGATCTAAAAATGTTGGCTCCAGATATATTAAGGGCACAAAAACAGATTGAAATCCTAAAAGAAACAGCAGAAAAGGTAGGATTCCAACTTTCCTTTGAAAAGACACAATACCTGCAACAGACTAAGAACACCATTTCTAAAAACAAAATATGGTAACATCAGACTAGAGACGCTAGTCTGATTCAAATATTTGGGTGAAATAATTATGGAAAATGGGTTGGAAAAAGCGGCCAATAAGGGTAGATGTCAAAAAATGGAAACGGCATTGAGACTTGCACAAAATATTTACAACAAAAAATGCATATCTAAAAACACAAAACTGAGACAGTACATATTACATTCTACAGTACACATTACATTACATTCTGCAATTTTTGGTTTTTTCCGTGCACTAGTTGAAGATTTATCCGTCAGTGTACTGTGATATGGTGCATTCAGCTGATCGCTCCTCCAAGATTTTCAACAGCTGCTTTTCAAACCAAAACAGAAATTCAGCTTAATTAATTTCTCATGATAATCCCGTTTTGTTTTAGAAGACTATATTAACATGTCTTAAATCAACTATTCATGAAAACATTACTTCAATGGCTCCTAAATACCAGAACATCCAAAAGTCCATATTTTTTACTACAGAATTCAAAAAAACATAAACTAATGCAGAAAATAGCTAAAATCTCAAAGAATACAGTAAAAATAATTCAAAACGTTTGAAGGCACAACTCAAAAACGATCAGAACATGAAAATGACCGATTCGACGAGGAAAGTTGTGTTAGGCCGACAACACTGTCCAGAACCACAAACCTAAATGTTATCTTGACAGCGAATTCAGAGAATGTGATCCACCGGTTCACCGTATTTTCATTGTATTCTTACAGGATTTCTTAGAGGAAGAAGGAAAGAGAGTGCTTCGAACTTTAAATGATTTTTTCTTTCTGGATTTAAATTGGCAATAGATTTCTCTAGATTGATGACGTGCAACCATTATTTGCCTGAATGAGCTAGAGAAACAGTTGATAATACTGACATGAAAACACTTTACCATAATGACGTCACAAATATGATAACCAATCGCAGCGCGTTCGTAGGAACGTGATTCTTTTTATTTTTATATATTTTAATTCATTCATAATTAATTGTAAAAAAAATGTTAAAAGTTTTTTGCATCGATTATCAATATTATTTATCATAAAGTTTTAAAAACCCCAATTTAATATTAAAAAAAAACTTTCTTATGAACCTAACATATTAGGTCTTGTTTCTTTTAAAAGCTTGCCCCACCCTGTACTAACAAAGTATACAACTCAGAACGATTACTTTGTTAATTGAGGTTTTCCCGGAACGAGAACCACCTCGGAACTAATGCCAATTGAATAGCGATTCAATAGTTCGTTCTTGGTAGGAACAAAACGTCTCCGGGCAGTAGTCAGCATGCAAACAAGTTATTGTCGTTTGTTATTTGCGCCTCGGCAACAAACTTGCAATTACCGTTTGCAACAGTTAAAAACTATTGGCACTAAACAAGAAATATTAAGCAAACAAAAGAGGCTGCTGCGAACAGTAGGAAATAAAATACAACCGAAATATTTCCGCAAACAGTCTGAATGGGTTTCTGAATGGGTCGTTCTCCGAAAGTGGTTTTGATCGGTATTCGACTATTAGCGAGTAACGGCGCGTTCTGTGTTTACTTTGTAGCAATTAATCTGAGGTAAATTGCATAGGAATATACTGAACATGTGCTTCATTATTTCCTTCCTTAATTGAATAGAGTTTTGTTTACTGTGGGTCTCGTTTAATTAATGAGTAATTGAGTCTATTATTGGTATTCCTTTAACGACCAGATTATAGCCAGAAGGATCTCGTTTTTTATGTAAAGCTTAAGGGGTAAAGCCACTGTGATTTTTTTTTAAATTCAGAGAATTGACTGTCGATTTAATGATCAATTTGGACAGGCGGCATTCTCTCCCACTCTTCACGAGCACCATCATTTTGTTCTCACAGGGTCTCGAAGGAATATTTCATTTCTTGATGCGTGTTTTCAAAATGTCCCAAGCATGTTCAATGACATTCATGTCAGGGAAATTTGCTGGCTACCCTAACTTGGTCATTCCCACTTCTTCAAGAGGATTTTGTACGGCTGCTGTTCAATGAGAAAGTGCGTTGTCATCCATGAAAACAAATCCGTCATCCACTGCGCCTCAGAACAGACGCACAATAGGATTTAAAACTTTCTCGGTGTAGCCACCAGTGAATTTTCTCTGCAGGACCAGTAGAGGTGTCCGTGAACCCCTCATAATACCACTCTAAAACATCATGCTCCCACCTTCAAAGGGATACGTGGTTGGACTGTTTCTAATCGAGCTTGTCGACCTGGGCCTCTCCAAACTAATTCTGGTCTCATCGGAGAACATCATGTGATTCCAGTTTCCAGGACTATGATTCACCATTTCTCAAACCCGTTACAATTTTTGTTGAAGGGATATTTTACCAACACGTAATGTTCTTCTGCGATGCAAATTTACTGCTTTCAGTCTACGTGTTATCACCTAACAAGCTCTCTTGATATGCCACTTATAGATTCCAGATGATTTCTTCGAGCTGTTATTGATATCCACCTGTCTTGTGCATTTCTTATACATCCTTTTCTACCACTTCTGGGGCGATCCTTTACGTGATTTGTGTCTTGGAATTTTTTATCAATTTTCGATACAGCACTTTGGGAAACACCTACAATTTCCGCGAAATTACTTTGATTAAAGCACTGTTGTAACAAAGCAATTACTCTTGATCTGTTCAAATGAGATATCAGAATGTGCAAAAATCGAAAAACGTCTATTATCAACAAATCAACTTGTACTTTTGTTATTGTCATTTAAAAACGGTCTAAAATAAATATCCTATTTTTTTATTACGATTGATGTAGATATCGTATTTGTAAATATTCCAAAGTTTTGGATATATGCAGCGGCGGTTCGTGGGGGAAAAAACAGGTGGGGTAGGTATAACCAATTTTGGAAGATGGATAGGGAAATGCTTTCTCGCAACCAAAAAAAATTTTTTTTTGAGGGGGCACGTGCCCACGTATCCTTATGGACCAACCGTCACTGAACATATGATTATAAGCGACCCATAAACCTGCAACTTGGTTACCAAGCATGTTGCCAACTTCTTTTCCACAGACCATACAACCTTACCAGCAACATCAGTTTATAAAAAGTTGTCGCATAAATTTTAATAATTACTATTTTTATAAACTACTTGAATACAAAAAGGACCCTCAAAAATTAAAAAAAATTACTCCGTCGCTAGTTTGCAAATAATCAAAAATAAATAAATAGTTACGCATAACGAAAGCTACATTCATTTAAATGTTGATATATATTTTTATTTATTTCAACTCTTTACCGAGATATCAATGCCACAATGGAGGGGGAATTTGTTTATTAGTTGTTAAATCAAAGCTCATATTTGTGTACATTTTTTACATTTTTAAATAGAACAAGTTTAATGTACACTTGATAAAATAACAACAATCAGATCTCTTTATTAATTAGTTATCTCTGTCAAATTTTTTTTTGAAAATAGGTTATTTTTTCGGCCGTCACAGTGGCTTTCCCCCTTAATTGTTGTTAAAAATCAATGTGATTTTCTTACTTTTGTCATTTTATTATCACTAACAAATTTTAAAATTATTTGATTTGGGTTCTACAGATGTATCTAATCGCCTCTGTATTTGATCCCTTTTATGAATACCATATAATTTGAATCAGTGAAATTAAAGCAACCGTTTTCAACCATTAATAAATTCACTATCACAAAAGACTTCACTTTAATCTTGATTGTTTCATGCAAACCCTTACACGATCGATTAATTAGAGATAGCCTGTTGATAGCTCGACATACTTCGCCCACGATTTTCGATTTTTTTATGTTTTACAAAAAGTACGAACTTTAAAATACTCCTCTGTTTCGGCGATGGTCCATTTGATATGAATTTCTTATCAGCCAGCTATTTATTCATGTTTGAAAATAGAAGGACGCCGGAGGAAGCCAAATCAAGAGAATATGGTAAATAGGGTAACGGCACTTATTCTTATTTCGCTAAATTAAAGCGAGCATATCTGAAATTACATTATGTTTGAATCCACTTAATCCCTGTTTAATTATGTTTTTCCTTTGATTTTGAGAGTATCACAATAACTTGTTGTAACATGAATGTTCAGTTTTAATCCGCAGGATCTGTAAATCACCGAACGTGCACGTCATTAAGAACATGATCAACATTTTAACTGCTCTGTTGCCAGATTTCGATTAAACATGATTACCTTAGTTTAGCGAATCATTTTTACAATTTACACTTTAATAACAATTAAAAAATCAACTCTAAATTAAATACAAATTACAAAGTAACTAACAAAGTTATAACAAATGTTGAAAGTCTTGCAAGTGTTGTCAAATTAGTACCTCTAGATAGATTCAGCACATGTAAATTGCTTCGTTCAAAAACCATCGACAACATTTTTTATTATGGTTATTAAAATAAAAAGATTTACTTATTAAGATTAAATTACCAATTACATTACAGATATATAATATACAAGTACTAAACAGAAAAAACAATGAAATATCTGCATATTCATTAATCAGAATCTGAAAAGTACTAGCTGGAATTCCTGGGATCATCTGTAGTATTTATAATTAACGGAAGAACTTATTTGCGATCAAGTATATGCCCTCTGGGATATCATTTCATTATTTAATTTTCTGTATGCTTGATCTTATTCTTCCATATCTCAAGGGTAACAGTGTAAAGTGCCTCACGTCACTTGTTTTACAGTCTTGCTGTTTATTACCGTTTCTACCCATGTGTTTATTATAGTAATCTGTTACAATTCCCCATGAAACTTCAATTGGATTGCAAATGGAGTGGTATGTTGGATTACGTAAAACTTTATGCCTATATTATAAAAGTATCTACTTAGGAAATATATCAACAATTATAAATTTAGTGGTGGTATGTACTCTGCTACAATTCTTAATAGTTCAGTTTTAAGCATTCCGATTGAAAATGCTATATTATTATTAGTTAACCAATATTGAATGGCAGCTTTAGTACATGAACTGTTTGGTATCTTGTTTAATAACATGCTATGATACGAAGCATTATCCATAAAAATTAAAGATGGCTCACTTAAGTTTTTAATAATCGGTTTTCAAACCATTTTAAGAAATTTTCCTGATTCATTTCTCCATTGTAATAAGTAAGCTCATTTTTTGACGAAAATTTGGTCTCTGAATCCTCAATAAATCCATCTTCACGGCCAGCATGAAGTATGATGTATCTAAAATAAAAATTTTCAATCAAAACATTTCAGATTTTTTGACTCTTATTATTATCTTGCCATGAATGACTTACAGTATCATTTTAAAAAATCCAGATTTGATCTAAGAAGACAAATTTGTGCAAGGCCTTTTTTCTTTCCTTCATATAACCTCTCAAAAAATCTATACGTTTTAGAGCAACATTGGGAAGTTCCATAAGTCCTCGTCTTGGATCATCTTTTTTCCATATAAAACCTATTTATTTTAATACGTTGCACAATCACATACGACATCCGTCAAAACAGTTGTTTCTCTTTTAATTGCTCATGTAAAGAATTCAAATTTACAAGCTGTCTTGAAAATGAAAATTAAACTGTAAGTGCCTACGTGTAAATTACTTTATGCATCAAACTATAGTCTTTTCTGCAATTTTTAGGTTACGAATACTGACTGTGTTCATACATAATATAAATGGTGTCATGATAAGAACTTGTATACAAAGCTGCAGTATTGGTAACCCTTTTAGTAAAACTACGCTTTCTAGGCGATCTTAAAAGTTCATTGTTTTTCACTTTTTGTGAAATAGTACTAACAGTGGACATATTTAACCTTAAGGCTGCTGCAACACGCTAAAGAAATATTGTAGTTTCTATAATATATATAACAAATACTAAACTGTCCTGAGCCCGTAAACAAATTACCAACACTACACCCTAAACAAACAAACCCAGATTCATTACCACCGAATGAAGATGAAACAATTAGGCAAATCAAGCGACTTAAAAATAACAAAGCTTCTGGTGAAGATGGAATCACTGCTGAACTTTTGAAATCCGCTGGTCCAGATACAATCAAGGAAATAACCAAAATTCTACAAGAAGTTTGGTGAACCGACCGGATTCCGGAAGATTGGAAAGATGCTCTAATTCATCCACTACACAAGAAAGGCGATAGAACGGATGTAAACAACTATAGAGGGATATCTCTTCTTCCAGTTTGCTACAAGATTCTATCTCAATGTCTACTAGACAGAGCACAGGGACAGTTAGAACCTAAAATTGGTGAATATCAAGCAGGTTTTCGACCGGGCAGATCCTGCCCTGAACAGATCCTGA
The DNA here is from genome assembly GCA_031761425.1 of Cosmopolites sordidus. Lineage (NCBI taxonomy): Eukaryota > Metazoa > Arthropoda > Insecta > Coleoptera > Curculionidae > Cosmopolites > Cosmopolites sordidus. The sequence continues at coordinate 648,371 of JARFXV010000608.1, forward strand.
ATCTAAAGTTGATCCTAAGGCATCAAAAACTGTACAATAAAAATCTCGTCTGTACATTTGTGGATTTCAAAAAAACATATGATTCTATTGACCGCGAATCTTTATTCCGAATCTTGAAAGAACAAGGACTAGATCTGAAAACAATGGCAATTATTAAAGCAACATTAACTAACACAAGGTTAAAAGTTAAATTCATGGGTGACGTCTCAGAGCCCGTCGAAATTAAAACTGGAATGAGACAAGGGGATGGACTCTCGCCATTCTTATTTAACTGTGTTCTAGAAAAAGTAATACAGGAGTGGCGTGAAAAAAAGTCGGCCCTGAATATTGACCAGCCCATTAAACTGGGGAGAACCAACATCAAAATTGATGGTCTGGCGTTTGCTGATGATCTAGCAATTTTGGCTCAAGGTGTATTAATGGCACAGAAACAGATTGAAATCCTAAAAGAAACAGCAGAAAAGGTAGGACTCCAAATTTCCTTTGAAAAGACACAATACATGACCTGCAACAGACGAGTAACATCAGACGAGTCTCTCAATTCAAAGATTTGGGTGAAATAATCATGGAAAATGGGTTGGAAAAAGCGGCCAATAAGGGTAGATGTCAAAAAATGGAAACGGCATTGAGACTTACACAAAATATTTACAACAAAAAGTGCCTATCTAAAAACACAAAACTGAGACGTTACAACACAGTTATTAAGCCAGAATGTCTATATGGGGCAGAAACGCTCTAAAAAAACGGCTAAAAGGTTGAAAGAGAGACATCGAGGACATTGAAAAGAAGGAAAGAAAAATCTTAGATCCCAAACAAATAAATAGCACAGCATATCGACTTCGAGAAAACCAAGAAATCAAACAATACACAGATATACATAGCGATATGAGAAAAAGAAGGCTTAAGTTTTACGGACACATAAAACGGACGAATCCGAGTAGGCTAACTAGACAAATAGTCGAATTTTATGAAAATAGGAGTAGACCTAAAGTAGAAATAATTAAATGGATCGCTGCAATTAAAGAGGACCTAAGATCAGCAAATATTACACAAAGTGAAATTCAGGATAGAGGCTGTTTCAGACACAAGGTTGACGTTTGGAAGGTTGGCCAGAGAGAAAAATGTAGGAAGACTGGAACAACTTGGTCTGACGAAAGGAAAAAAGCTCATAGCGAAAGAATGAAATTAGTATGGGCGCAAAGAAGGCTAACAACAACAAACGCCTCTAATTGTACTTCGCGTGGTCCACCAGGGCACATACGTGAATAATAATAATAATATATGACTTAAAGTAAATATATCCAGTTGTTAGCAATTAATTTAACATACCGCTCTAACAGCCGAAAAACGCAACAATGGACCATTATGGCCTCGTTCTTATTCAAAATAGTGTATCAGAGATACTACAAACTCTTGACAACGACTATTTAAATGTTTTGGCAGTTTACAGGCGCGACTCTGACAATTATAACACTGTGGTAGTTTTTAAAATAACTGTTTTCGATCTTAAGGTAAAAAATTAAAGTAAACGTTCAGATACATGTGGGATAACTTTCAAACGTGTCAATAAATATCAATAAGAAAAATTTGAATCTCGACAACGTCGCATATGCTGCCAACCAAATCCAGATCTAAATTTGAAATTTATTGAATACACTTCATTTGATTATTTTATTATTTTATTTTACAATTTCAAAATGTTCTTTTGAGAAAAATCATCTGTTTTTTGATCCACTTGGCAAATGCACGGCGTTTTGAATGATCCAGTGGCTTTAGTTCCTTTGTTATTTGAATCTTATATGTCTTCAGAGCTAAATTCGTTCGTAAAATATGCCATGTTGTGGATTCACTGAGATCAAATTGTTGTGAATGTCGACTAATGGAAATTTCTGGATCTTCATCAACACTTTCACGTACCAAAACAATATGCTCTTGTGAACGACCATTACGACTATATATTGCTCTTCTTTTATCTGCCACTGAAGCAGTTTCTTGAAATTTTTTAACAATTCTATTGATAATGCTTTCAGATGGACGATTGTGCACATGGTAAATATCAGGTAATTTTCTAAAAACGCCCATTTTCATAAAATAATTCATCAATTTTAACGCATTGTTGTATTGTATACAACTCCATTTTTATAAATGTCATACTTTGCACTTCTGAAATGAGACTAGACCTAAGCAAATTCACAACACCATCTGTCTTTAATTTAAGAATTTGAAAATCGCTCAATTTGAAAGACATTATTATACAAAGAGGTCAAGGGTCACCGATGTAAATAATGTAATATAAATACATAATGGTATTAGTAGAGATTCGTTTTGTTTCTACACATCCACCTTACTCTCTATATTCGGCAATGTTAGACTTTTAACAGTTTAAGAATTCTTAAAAAAGATCAAGCATAAAATATTTCTTTGACATTCCATAATGATTATCAAGTATAACTGCTCAAAGTAAACAAAATCTACCGCAGGAATTGCGCCTGCCATTACTAGATCATAACACAGACTAGCAATCCACCACAAAATATTTATCAGCTCAAGAACTAATGATAAATTAAAATATATTATTTTATTTTATCTCATTCAGGCATCGTAGAAAATTCTCTAAGGTAGTCCAACAAATTACCCCTTAAAAATAACAATAAAATTTTCATTGCCAATTGCAATTACCGTTAGTCCATTGTAGTAAATTTGTAAGAAAGAAAAGTTAAATTACTCTTACTGGGTGTTCTATTTCCTATGTTACGCCATTTTCTGGAGAATCGGACCAAATAAGAAATACGCAAGGGGCAATGATGGCGATTTCACACCTGAACACTGAAGTGCCTGTGCGAAATAAAAGAGACATTCTTGCGATACAAATTTTATGTTTTTGGCTTTGTGTGAGTTAAGTGCGAGCCGCGGCTAGGCCTGTCAAGTACCGCTGACCAGGAAAGACTTTATATGGAAACGGCAAATTCCTGAGGTCTTGTTTCGCAGTAAACTGTAATTTTTCTTTTGATATATTACTGTTTCAGGTAAAATAGTATCCCTATCTTTATTCAAGTAGCGATAAAAAAATAAATGGCAATTTAAATCTCTTATATACTCTCATATATATATATATATATATATATATATATATATATATATATATATATATATATATATATATATATATATATATATATATATATATATATATAACTTAATGAAATAGAAAAAGATTTCCAAAAAAATAACACCCGAAACTTTTACAAAACATTTAAAACTAAATTAACAGGCTATCAACCGCAAAGTCTTTGCTTCCAAAAGGAAAACGGACAATTAGCTCTAAATAACCAAGACAATTGCATTGCGAAATATTTTGAACAAATGCTAAACTGTCCTGAGCCCTTAAACAAATTACCAACACTAAACCCTAAACAAACAAACCCAGATTCATTACCACCGAATGAAGATGAAATAATTAGGCAGATCAAGCGGTTTAAAAATGACGAAGCTTCTGGTGAAGATGGAATCACTGCTGAACTTTTGAAATCCGCTGGTCCAGATACAATCAAGGAAATAACCAAAATTCTACAAGAAGTTTGACGAACCGAACGGATTCCGGAAGATTGGAAAGATGCTCTAATCCATCCACTACATAAGAAAGGAGATAGAACGGATGTAAACAACTATAGAGGGATATCTCTTCTCCCAGTTTGTTACAAGATTCTATCTCAATGTCTACCTGACAGAGCACAGGGACAGTTAGAATCTAACATTGGTGAATATCAAGCAGGTTTTCGACCGGGCAGATCCTGCCCTGAACAGATCCTGAATCTAAAGTTGATTGTAAGACATCAAAAACTGTACAATAAAAATCTCGTCTGTACATTTGTGGATTTCAAAAAAGCATATGATTCTATTGACCGCGAATCTTTATTCCGAATCTTGAAAGACCAAGGACTAGATCTGAAAACGCTGGCAATTATTAAAGCAACGTTAACTAACACAAGGTCAAAAGTTAAATTCATGGGTGACATATCAGAGCCCTTCGAAATTAAAACTGGAGTGGGACAAGGGGATGGACTCTCGCCACTCTTATTTAACTGTGTTCTAGAAAAAGTAATACAGGAGTGACGTGAAAAAAAATCGGCCCTGAATATTGACCAGCCCATTAAACTGGGGAGAACCAACATCAAAATTGATTGTCTGGCATTTGCTGATGATCTAGCAATTTTAGCTCAAGATGTATTAACGGCACAGAAACAGATTGAAATCCTAAAAGAAACAGCAGAAAATGTAGGACTCCAAATTTCCTTTGAAAAGACACAATACATGACCTGCAACAGACTAAGAACGCCATTTCTAAAAACAAAATATGGTAACATCAGACGAGTCTCTCAATTCAAATATTTGAGTGAAATAATCATGGAAAATGGGTTGGAAAAAGCGGCCAATAAGGGTAGATGTCAAAAAATGGAAACGGCATTGAGATTTGCACAAAATATTTACAACAAAAAATGCGTATCTAAAAACACAAAACTGAGACATTACAACACAGTTATTAAACCAGAATGTCTATATGCTGCAGAAACGCTCATTTTGAATAGAAAGCGGGACATCGAGGACATTGTTAAGAAGGAAAGAAAAATCATAAGAAAAATCCTAGGCCCCAAACAAATAAATAGCACAACATACCGACTTCGAGAAAACCAAGAAATCAAACAGTACACAGATATACATAGCGATATGAAAAAAAGAAGACTTAAGTTTTACGGACACATAAAACGGATGAATCTGAGTAGGTTAACTAGACAAATAGTCGAATTTTATGAAAATAGGAGTAGAGCTAAAGTAGAAATAATTAAATGGATTGCTGTAATTAAAGAGGACCTAAGATCAGCAAATATTACACAAAGTGAAATTCAGGATAGAGGCTGTTTCAGACACAAGGTTGACCAGAGAGAAAAATGTAGGAAGACTGGAACAACTTGGTCTGACGAAAGGGAAAAAACTCATAGCGAAAGAATGAAATTGGTATGGGCGCAAAGGAAGGCTAACAACAACAAGCGCGATATATATATATATATATATATATATATATATATATATATATATATATATATATATATATATATATATATATATATATATATATATATATATATATATATATATATATATAATTATATGTGTGTGTGGTGTGTGTGTGGGTGTAACGTATTGTAATTACAAATAACTGTAATTATTTTCCGGTCAAGGTCAATTAAAGTTTTCTTATTTCCTATAGCTAAACTCATATTTAAAACAAATAAAAAAAACACAAAATAATAAAATTTAATTTATATATATATTTTTTTTAATTTCTGTGGTGTGCAACATTTTGACATTGAGTGTAGTATACAGGGTGTCCCATAACGTATCTGCCGTAGAGCAACTGGTGATAGTAGAAATCAAAATAAGAAGATTAAGTCCAATAAATGTGTTGGCAAATGTTAATTATTAAAAAGATACAGGGTGTTGAAAGTGAAACTAAATTTTCGAAAAATTGAGATAATTCAAAAACGGTTGAAGATATCAGGTTCAAAATCGGGTTAGTTGGGTTTGCAAAGGGAACAAATCTGAATTTGGTACTAGTTTGAGCCTAGCTCCCAAAGGTCGCTTGTAACCTATTTTGTGAGAAATTAACTCACTCATATTTTTTACCCTATAAAGCTGGGAATATTTTGATTCCAAAATAGAGAGTCATAATTCCCACAGAGTCATAATTCCCACGTAAAAGGGTACCCTTGGTTAATATCGATATCTCTCGCTGTTTGCGAGATATTCGTATTCGAATATTCGTATTCGTATTCGTATTCGTATTCGAATTCATAAATAGTGCCTTGAATGCAACGAAAAATACCTTAAGATGTCAAAAATACCACCAACTTTATTTAAAATAACAATTTTTTCAAGTTTACTTCAATAGGTGTTGAGTGTGTCCACTGTTTACCTCAATATACTCTCACAGGCTTTTTGTTAAGTGACGCCTCACATTATTAAATTGTCGATAATGCCCCATCAAATGTTAATTGAAAATTCGTGCTGGAAATGTCGCACTCTTGGTAGGTGTGGAAAATTCTGATCTAGTCGACAAATCTTGTAGCAATAAATTTTGAACTGGCGAAAAATGGTAGGGAAACAATTTTTCTTTATGGAGAACTCTTGAAACGGTAGATTTGCTAATTCCTGTAGATGTCTCCAAACGCCTAGTGCTTAGTTCAGGATTTTACGCGATACTAACCAAAATGTCCTCTTCTTGTTCTACCGTTATACGTTTCAATCGTCCATCAGGATTGTTGTAATAAAACGAACCTGTTTCGTTTAACTGATTATAAATTCTTTGAAAAATTTGTCGATCTGGGATGATTCTAGTTGGGTAAAGCTCTTCATACCTTCTAACTCGAGTATTGTAATTTACTCGTGCATAAACGCAGAGCATATCCCTTAAATCACTGCTAGGACACTGATTTAGTCTGGGGATTTTTTATAAATTATTTAATACCAACTCAAGATCGGAAAAACTTGCTTTCACCTACGTTTAATAGGAGAGATAGAAAACAATGACAGTTGCCTTCGAGACGTAATAATTGGTACACAACATTTAAGACACACTATATGAATTACATATTTTTCAACCATCGACAAATGTGCGATGGAATATTCGAACACGAATATCTCGCAAACGGCGTGAGTTATCGATATTGACCGAGGGTGCCTCTTTGACGTGCAAACCAAGGGTGCCTCTTTTCTATTTCGAAATCAAAGTATTTCCAGCTTTATGGGGTAAAAAAATATGAACGAGTTAATCCCTCACAAAGTAGCTAGCAAACGCCATCTAGGAACTAGGCTCAAGCTATTTTTTAAGCTCAATTATCTCAATTATTCGAAAATTTATATATTAAATATATGTAAATAATATATATAAATAATATATATAAATATAAGTATATTTTTAATGACTATCTTTTGCCAGCACATTTACTGATTAAATACTTTTATTTTAATCTCTACTATCACCAGTTGCTCTATGACGGATAAGTTATGGGACACCCTTCAATATTTTTTATAGAGTCTTCTTCAAATATTTACTGAATTTTTTTTATTATTATTATTATTTCGTATATTAGCAATCAGAATTACAATATTCTATAAGCTAATGTGATGGCTTGAGGACTAGACTTCCCTATATTGGCGTGATGAGCTGACTCCCCCAACGACGAGTCCCCATTATCCTTGTATCAGGTCTGTTGGCCAGTTTCTTTTTAGTCTTCTATTATTTGTTGGATTCAAAACAGGCTGTAGTAGGGTGTTAGGATGGCTTTCCAGTTTGTGGTGATATTTTATGCTGCTGCTCTTGATCACCTCCTTAACATAGGGTATCTGGAGATCTTCGTGAAGAGTGTGTTTTGATATGTACCAAGGTGCGTCGGCAATCATTCGTAATATTTTGGACTGACATCTTTGGATAATGGCTAAATTTGATTTACTGGTACATCCCCAAAGTTCTATCCCATAAGTCCAAATTGGCTTAATGATAGCCTTGTATAATAGAATTTTGTTATCTAAACATAAGTTAGACTTTCTTCCGATAAGCCAGCTCAATTCTTTTACTTTTAGGTCAATTTGTTTTCTTTTTTGGAGTATATGGGTTTTCCACGTATGTTTACTGTCCAAGTGTATACCTAAATTTACTGAAATATAATAATAAACGTTTATTCTTCGGTCTAAGAAAATAAATTTAATATTCATTCGTCCTTATCGTACAAATCATTTCCCGTAATTCCCACCAATTCAATTGTTCGCAGTACAAAATGGTAAAATTTTTAGACCAAATGGTCATTTACCCTATATTAATAATATCAAATAATGTTACTTAGGAGCTTCGCCCTAGCGTGAATCTTCTCCGTTACATTAATAGCGACGAACAATGGCAAAACAAAGGTTATTCTTTGGAAGACAATCTGACTACGGGTACGTATTTCAACAATTCGTTCCCACAGGTCTAGTCCACGGTAGCTCCAATTTAGATTAAATAATGACAAGAGGAAACGCAAGAATCATTCCGGGAAGTAACTCTAACTACTTTTGTGTGAAATCAATATAAATCTGATGATAATAATCAAAAATATTGCATATACATAGAATGTCAGAAAAATAACCGAGCTTTTTAAATTTAAAGATATTAACCTAACCAGAACTATCAGAGACATCTATTTAAACAATATATAATCTGAAAACTGTACATGTCCTATATAAAACGAGACCCCCATCATTAGAATCGATCAACAGATTGTGAAGTTTCAGCGTTTAAAGTGCCAGAATCTTTTGTTACCTCGTCACAAAAACACGGTGGAAGGAAGAACTAATATTAAATTTTGTTTCAAGTGAAAAAGGTAAAACTTTTACAGTTCATTTGATGGAAAAAGTTAATGGTTATTTTACCAACCATCAGTTATAATAGGTGTCTAGAAATGTCATTCATATTTACTTACTTGTTTGCTGCTAGGTGGCGTAGAACGCACCGGTCGTGTTAACTTCACATCGAAGCTCGATTCAGGGAAAATTAGTTGCCATGAAGCGTTTTACAGGACAACAATGTTCGCGCCTATTATCAAAACAACAATCCACTTATTACGGCTCGTCGTCTTTATAGGGCTGAGTATATAATTAAATAAATAAATAATATAATTTAATAAAGAAATGGATAAAAAAGTTTGAAACTACAGAATCAACTTTAAATTTACCATCTACTGGTCATCCAAGGTTAACCAGAGGTACTTAACCTTGAGGAACAACATTCAACGTTTGCGTGAGTCGGTTAGAGAAAATCCATCCCAATCCGTATGGAAGCGAAGTACGCCAGTATTAATTTTGCTAAGTAAATGTCCAAGCACTACACTATAATTATTATTATTCACGTATGGGCCCTGGTGGACCACGCGAAGTACAATTAGGGGCCTTTGTTGTTATTAGCCTTCCTTTGCGCCCATACTGATTTCATTATTTCGCTATGAGCTTTTTTCCTTTCGTCAGACCAAGTTGTTCCAGTCTTCCTACATTTTTTTCTCTGGCCAACGTTCCAAACGTCAACATTGTGTCAGAAACACCCTCTATCCTGAATTTCACTTTGTGTAATATTTGCTGATCTTAGGTCCTCTTTAATTGCAGCAATCCATTTAATTATTTCTACTTTAGCTCTACTCCTATTTTCATAAAATTCGACTATTTGTCTAGGTAGCCTATTCGGATCCATCGTTTAATGTGTCCGTAAAACTTAAGTCTTCTTCTTCTCATATCGCATGTATATCTGTGTATTGTTTGATTTCTTGATTTTCTCGAAGTCGGTATGTTGTTGTATTTATTTGTTTGGGACCTAAGATTTTTCTTATGATTTTTCTTTCCTTCTTTTCAATGTCCTCGATATCTCTCTTTCTATTCAAAATAAGCGTTTCTGCCCCATATAGACATTCTGGCTTAATAACTGTGTTGTAATGTCTCAGTTTTGTGCTTTTAGATAGGCATTTTTTGTTGTAAATATTTTGTGTAAATCTCAATGCCGTTTTCATTTTTTGACATCTACAATTATTGACCGCTTTTTCCAACCCATTTTCCATGATTATTTCACCCAAATATTTCAATTGGGAGACTCGTCTGATGTTACCATATTTTATTTTTAGAAATGGTGTTCTTAGTCTGTTGCAGGTCATATATTGTGTCTTTTCAAAGGAAATTTGGAGTCCTACCCTTTCTGCTGTTTCTTTTAGGATTTCAATCTGTTTCTATGCCGTTAATACATCTTGAGCCAAAATTGCTAGGTCATCAGCAAACGCCAGACAGCCAGACAATCAATTTTGATGTTGGTTCTCCCCAGTTTAATGGGTTGGTCAATATTCTGGACCGACTTTTTCTCACGCCACTCCTGTATTACTTTTTCTAGAACACAGTTAAATAAGAGTGGCGAGAGTCCATCCCCTTGTCTCACTCCAGTTTTAATTTCGAAGGGCTCTGAGATGTCATCCATGAATTTAACTTTTGACCTTGTGTTAGTTAATGTTGCTTTACTGTACTATAATGTTATAATAATAAAATCATTATACCTTAAATCGACCTCTATTAATTATACCTACAAAAATGAACAACAATATTGGACACTTTGTTTGTTACCAAAAATAATTTAGATAAAAATTGCACAATAAAGAAGTTTTTAACAGTTACAAAATTTGAAAATACATCTAATTTTTTGATATTATTCTATATATGTAAGAATTTGTTTACTGCTGATACTGGGTATGACTAGTTTTTTGTATTCTTATACGATATGTATGTAGAGGGAGAGGAGGTGGGAGATGGAGGGAGAGAGGGGGAGAGGGGTGAGGGAAGGAGAGAGGGGGAGAAGGGGAGAAGGGCATGAAACAGAGAGGGGCAGAGGGGGGCGATGGTGAGAGTGAGTGGGGAGGGGAGAGGGAGAGAGAGCCATTTTAATTTGATAAACGATGTACCAAACACGCTGTAAAAATGATTTTTAGTAAAATTACTTCTTTTTACAAGTTCCTCAACTTGTTAAAACAAATAACTAAACATTGAAAACACCCTGTATATTTTTTAAAATAATACACATTTAAAGATCTTTAGCCTGTAGTTATTAGTATATATGACATCCAAGCGATGCTTAGACCAGCTCGAGAAAACTCGTCTCAGAAATAATATCGGGATTAGCAGGAGATTATGATTGAGTTAACGCGACATCGTGCCGATTTTATGGTTGAATTGCGTTCCGCAAGGACAATCAAATAAACATAAATTTTCGCATTAAATTATTGCCAACGCTCGATTTAATGCGCTCTCACCTGTGTCGTGTGGCGCCTGTTTTCATTAACTGACAGACTTGCTCCATCAACTTATTCTAACCCTTCGTTACATTAATTCTCGAAAAAATATATCTACGAGGATAGAGTGAAAAGTCAAATATTTATGCGATAGATGGAGGTGTGACAGCAAAACTGATTACATGGCTGACAAGTAGCTTCCTTTCTTGTAACGCTCCGTGAATTTCAAGCCGATATGATATTTAGTTTTGCTTTGTTTCTGCATTGGAAAGTAGAAAAGTTCGATATTTTTATCGATATCTTTATTCGATCCCACTGCAGTTGGATTCTTCAGTCGAACGGGCAACATTTGAAAATGCCAAATTAGATTTGGCAAAACGTCGTGACTCTTCACAGAATTAACGGATCGACAACCGGAATGATCTCTACCATCCGTGAAAATATTAGATATAACAGATATACAGTTGTGGTCAAAATAATAAGAGTGAATCTAAACATTTTATTTTAATGTGTTCAACGAATTTATTACAGAATTATTATAATATTATTAACGTTGCGTAACGTGTCCTGATACAAAAAATATGGATAAAACAAAACATTATCCTAATGTTACAAAAGTTACTACAACTATCAAACAACATGGGCTTTTCTTGGAAGCATATGTTTTCCATGTAGGTTTCTTGGGTTATGGTAACTTTGATCCAATATAGTGGACTTACACCATTAATGGAAAAGCAATCCCACAGTTTAATATTTTCTCCTCCATGCTTTACTGTTCCTAATATATTTCGCGGATTTAGTTCTTCATTATTATATCGCCTAACGTACCGTTTCCCATCTGATCCAAAGAGATTTATTTTTTGTTTCATCACTAAATAAAATATTTTTCCGATTATAGTTTTCGTTTAAGTTAAACCTGGCAAAACTTAATCTTGCTGTCCGTGTACTGATTTGTAGACCCATTTTCCGTTTAATGTCAAGCGAAGTGAAAAATGTGTGTTACAATTTACATTTATGCAATATTTTGCTTGTTTTTCTTGGGCGACCTCTAGACGCCTCTCTACGGGAGTATAATGCTTTGCGCGACCTATAGTATCATTTAAAACTGAATGGATGCATGGACAATGAATACCAAAAATATTAAAATATTTTCGATAACAATGAACAAACAGCAAAACATTTAAAAGCCACGCTTATTTTTTGTCACCTAAAGTTTTTATTGTCGTCAAGAAATATTAACCTGAGTTATATAGAGAATACCTTATCGTGGAATGTTAAATACTGATAATGCATATTTCGTTAAATATCAATGTTTTTCAGTAAACCGATAAAATTCTTGTGCATTCCTCGCAATCCAAACAGGACTATAAATACAGAGGACCACGAGACAATCAGAATTCAACTATTAGCTGTCACGCGAAAGTCAGTTGCCAGTGTTCGAGTCCAGTGTACCAAAGCCTCCGAAAGTCAAGTCTCCGTTACCCATTACAAAGACAAGTGCGTTACGATTCAAGGCGTCCACTACTGTCAGTTGGCCATAACGATTGAAGACATTTGAAGACTCAGGAAGACCACACGAAGACTCAACAGAATTCCCCTTTCGTTATTTTGTTAGAAGCTATTTTTATTTTGTAACAGTTATTTTTTCATCAAGTAGAATTTACTGTACATTTATAAATAAATTAGTTTTTAAAAACGGAACAACGAATTGTATTTATATAATTCCTGATAAAATAAAATAAACAAATAAATCTCCAATATTATATTCAACTAGTAAATGACAAGGCATTGTACTAATAAAAATATAATAAATTTGGATTCGTACAGTAATGATACATTAAATAATGCTATTTTTTCGGTGATACTTCACACCCTTAATTATTTTGACTACAGCTGTAAATATATATATATATATATATATATATATATATATATATATATATATATATATATATATATATATATATATATATATATATATATATATATATATATATATATAGTGAGTGAAATACTCTATCATAAAGTATACAAACGCCGAGATGACTAACATGCACTTCATGTATGGACTTGCTGATGGCAATGCATTACAAGCTAGGCGATTGTACAGTGAACGATTTTCAGCCCGTAATGTCCCTGACCGAAAAATCTTCGAAAACATTAATCGACGTCTTCATGAAACAGGCACATTGAAACGAACTGAAGGGTCAGGAAGATCACTGACTATAAGAACGGTACAATTGGAACAGAATGTGCTGGACATGATAGCGGAAGAGCCTGGTAGTTCTACGCGAAAAATTGCAAATACTTTGAATGTGAGTCACTGGACAGTTTGGAAATTTGGAGTTCTACCTTTTCTATTGTTTCTTTTAGGTTTTCTTTCTGTTTCTGTGCTGTTAATACATCTTGAGCCAAAATTGCTAGATCATCAGCAAACGCCAGACAATCAATTTTAATGTTGGTTCTCCCCAGTTTAATGGGCTGGTAAATATTCAGGGCCGACTTTTTTTCACGCCACTCCTGTATTACTTTTTCTAGAACACAGTTAAATAATAGTGGCGAGAGTCCATCCCCTTGTCTCACTAAAGTTTTAATATCGAAGGCCTCTGAGATTTCACCCATGAATTTAACTTTTGACCTTGTGTTAGTTAATATTGCTTTAATAATTGCCAGCGTTTTCAGATCTAGTCCTTGTTCTTTCAAAATTCGGAAAAAAGATTCACGGTCAATAGAATCACATGCTTTTTTGAAACCCACAAATGTACATACGAGATTTTTATTGTATAGTTATTCCATCTTCACCAGAAGCTTTGCTATTTATTATTTTTAAGCCGCTTGATTAGCCTAATTATTTCATCTTCACTCGGTGGAAATGAATCTGGGTTTGTTTGTTTAGGGTTTAGTATTGGTAATTTGTTTAAGGGCTCAGGACAGTTTAGTACTTGTTTAAAATATTTTGCACGTTCTTTGCAATTGTCTTGGTTATTTAGAGCTAATTATCCGGTTTACTTTTTTTGGAAATATTTTTCTATTTCATTAAGTTGATTGTTTTCATATTTTCTATTAGTTTGTCTAATTGGCTTCGATGTTTCTTTTCTTACCTCCAAAAAGATGTTATAGTTTATTGCTGTTTTTTGACTGTTCCAATCTTTGAATGCTTTACTTCGGCTTAATACTGCTTGCTCGCAAACTTCATCCCACCACGGATGTTTTCTACGTTTTTGTAAAGGGACCAACTTTTAGGCTGTTTTACTAATTTTTTGTTTCAATTCTTGCCAGTTCTGTACTGGTTGTTTTTCAAGCTCTTCTGTTAGGGCTGGTTTTATTTTCGTTGGGTCGAACTTTGGTATTAACATTTTTTTGGTATTGGTCTCTTTTGAAGGTCGAATTTTCGAGGTCGAATAAGTGTCCATTTATACTTTTATATGTATATAAAAATCGAATTGTGAATTAGAAATGATAATTTTTTGATCAGTTGATTCTTTTGTTTGCAGTTATAACAAAAGGTTAACAATCACTACAAATCTACGCGTACTACTACAAACATTTATATCATTTGTAGTTTCTAGGTTAGGGTCTTTTTTCCAACAACTTCGTTATTTTCGATTTTATCCGATATTTATTTACATAAATAGAGTACAAAAAAAATTTCTTGGGACTACAATAAGCTACAAATAATTTAGCACTAATTTCATTCCTATTTTTCGTATTATTATCAATATTTACTGCCTTGAACAATATTTATTGTTGTTCCTGCATAATTACTGATACTAAAAAACGAACTAAACTATATTTATTAGCATCGTTTGAAGGCAAAAATAAGCAAAAAAAATCGAGTTTTCTTTAATGCAGGTTCCAGCATGATGGAGCTACTCGATCTTAGTGAAACGAACGGAGACGTTACAACTCTTGATGTTCTAAAATCTTTAGTTCATTCTTACCGGAACTCGCTTCAAAATTGTCAGAAGAAATTGAACGCTGAAAAAGAAGCTACAATAACTGAATCAGAAGATTTGAAAAGAAAACGAGTGGCAAATGAAAAAAAAAGATCTGGCATCAAAAAAAAGGTACATTTTTAGCTGAGATTCATGTTATTGATAATATATCAACCTATATGATATGCTATATCAACCTACCAAATATTAAATGTTTTTTTTTTTTTCTAGTTCATAGTATTTTTCATAGTAGATTATTTAACTTGTTGTAAAATATCAGATATGGCAATGTACTAAAAAATGAATTATTCAAATCAACATAGTTGAACATCAATTCTTCTATTGGAACCTTTGGTGTGAAACACTAAACTTGAACACTGAAACTTGAAGAGATTTACACTTTTTTGAACTGCTCGACCCATGTTAGCATCATCAGGAGATAATTTAATATTTAATCTAGAGCAGATTAAATCATCTCCTGATGATGCTAACATGGTTAGTGAAACGTGCGTCGAGCAGTTCAAAAAAGTGTTTTGGTGTTTAGTGGTAAATCTCTTCAAGTTTATAGTTGAACATAATTTTTTTTAATTTTTGTGAGTTTTCACCAGATTTAATTATTGACAATTGAAATATAATCAAAAATTTAAATATCTTAATTCGAATAAAATTTCTAAATCAGGGTAAAGTAAGAGGCTCGTTCAATGAGTACTTAGAAAAAGATAAAAAAAAACAGTAGATTTTTTTTATCTTTCAACATAATCTCCTTTGAGCTCTATACACTTTTCCAAGCATTTCACCAACTTTTTAAATCGTCTAAAAAGTAAGATTTCGGAAGTTCTTCAAAAAAGACATCTGTTTGGGCGATGACCTCCTCGTTCGATGTGAACCGTTGTCCACTGAGCCATTTTTAAAAAAGTCACTGGGAGCTAAATCTGGTGAATACGGTGGATTTTGTGATAATTCCAACTTTAATTCCATGATTTTGGCCATTGAAACTGTACGGGTGTGTACCCGTGCATTGTCTTGATGGAAGGGGATATTTTTCTTCACTCAACTGGTGCAATAATGACGCATAAGACTCTCTAGTTATTGTTTTTCTTTTTTCCAAGTAATAGGTGTAGATAATTCCGCGTGCACCCCAACGGATCCCATCGTTTTCGCGTTCTTTTGTCTCTGGAGTGTAATAGTATATTCATGTTTTCTACAAAGTTATGTATCGACGCAGAAACTCATCAGGATTACGACAGAAAAGCTCCAAAACCGCCTCAGAGTCGACCACACCATTTCGTTTATTTTCCACAGAGAGCAAACGCGACACCCATCTTGTCGAAATTTTTCCACACCTAATTTTTCGTGCAAAATTGAAAACACTGTACTTTGCGATAAGCCTATGGCCTCAACTATGTCGAGCACCTAGATTCGTCGATCACTTAAAACCATGTCGTGGATTTTGTCAATCATTTCGGGGAGTAGTTACTTCCACTGTTAAACTTAAACCACGTTTAAACTCATTTACCTAATTATAAACAGGAGCAGACGTGCCATGGACTTAATCCAACTCAGCTTTGATCTCTTTCATTTTCTTTATCTGATCTCTTCTCCAACCTTTTAAATATAAGTGTTTAATCACCACTTGAAACTCACTTTTTTCCATTTTTCTAAATGAACAAAAGTTTCTTGCTCCAATCGACAATAAAAATGAAACCATGTGAAGAATATAACTGAGACTTTGACAACTATCTGGTGAATAATAATGCTTACTAAAAACAAACCAGTTCCGGTGCTACGAACTCCATCTCTTAGATTATCTAAGGACTTATTGATCGACCAATATGACTCGTATGACAAACCTTACTGGAAAACTGGGAATTATCAGGGAATTTTAAAATCATTTCTTTGCAATCACCCTGTTTAAGGGCAACAATTATTTTTTATTTACTAAACTTGAAGAGATTTACCACTAAACACCAAAACGCTCTTTTCAACTGCTCGACGCACGTTTCGCTAACTATGTTAGCATCATCAGATGATTTAATCAAATTCTAAAACTAAACTATATTCTTTTTATATGAAAACCATACCTAACGAAGCGTGAAAAAAATCATAAACCGTGAAGATTACTAATTGAAAAAGTTGACTGAAAGGAATCGGTCCTGTATCTCGGTTCATGATTATGAACAACAAGAAGGAACGGCAATGGGCAATCCTCTGTCACCGTTCTTAGCCAACTTATTTATGAGTAAATTTGAAACCGAGGCAAAAGATGAATTCAGTTACTTTCCGAAGGTATGGTTAAGATATGTGGATGACATTTTTGCCATTTTCGATTCGAAAAACGAAAATTTAGATGATTTTATTAAGAAAACAACGATAGTTTACCATTTCTGGATGTGTTAGTTAGTAGAAATAATAAAAATAGGTTAGATTTTGATATTTTCAGATAAACCACCACCACTTCGAGATACATTCCTAATGATTCAAATCATAGCTTCCAAAATAAGATGGCTAGTTTAAATTTTATGGTAAATAGATTAATTAATTTTCCTTTAAATAAAAATAATTATAACAAAGAATTAAAATTAATTAGGGAGGTATCTGAAGTGAATGGTTATAATAAGAACATTGTAGAAAAAAATGAGAAAATTATTGAAAGAATCTTTGACTTTTCAAAAGGATCAGAACACAAAGAAATTCATTGTAATACCATTTGATGCGCAATTAACAAGAGGACTAGACAAAATTTTGAAAAAAGTGGACATTAAGATTGTGTACAAACCATATAATAAATTAAGAGAAGTTCTGGGTAATCCAAAGGATAAAGTAGAGCAACATGAAAAGTCGGGAATTTACGAAAGTAGCTGTCAAGACTATGATCAAAGGTATATTGGGAAACAAAAAGATCCGTATTGACAAGATATAAAGAACATATTGCCCACATTAGATATGGGAGAGATGAAAAATCTTGTGTTGCCCAACATGCAATCGTACATGACCACAGTATAGATATCAGTAATTTAAGACTAATTAAAAATGTTAATAATAATAGGGCTTTGGACGCATATGAAAGCATTCAAATAGAAAAATGTAGGAAAATCATGAACCGAGATAAAGGACCGATTCCTTTCAGTCAACTTTTTCAATTATTAATGTAAGGCTTAGTACACTTCACGATTCATGATTTTTACACGCTTCGTTAGGTATGGTTTTCATATAAATAGAACATAATTCAGTTTTATAATTAGATTAAATCATCTCCTGATGATGCTAACATGGTTAGCGAAACGTGCGTCGAACAGTTCAAAAAAAAGCGTTTTGGTGTTTGGTGGTAAATCTCTTCAAGTTTAGTGTTTCACACCAAAGGTTCCAACAGAAGAATTGATCTATTTTTTTTTTGTTATTACACTCATCTTTGAAACATCTGGCAACTTATTTGTTTACCAGATTATCATCCTTTCTTTGTAATATCTTCTTGGAAATGGATTATTTCAGGCTGTTTACGACTAATGTCTTCTAGAAATTATTGTTACGGCTTTACTTTAATTGAACCTTGATAAATGTTGGATTCTTCGTAATTACTACAGTGATCATATCTGATTATTACCGATATTTTAAGATTTTATTCAATACAAACTTAAATAAATAAATCCTACAACTGTTATTAAAATTCCTTTCGGAATAACAACTTAAAAATGCAACATCGGTTCTCAAATTAGTTTTCGCTCGTAGGCAGGTACTGGAACTAATTCAACAACAAATACATTAGAACACAAAATTATTCAGTGGTATCGTCCTATTAGCATTTCGTACTCAGCATGACATTACGCGGTTATTAAGGTTGTAATATTTACTATAAGTCTCCCATGACAAAAACCATAACGTACACGGTTTCAAAATTTTTGAGTTGCTGTTTTTCTTTAGAAACACGTATTGGTTGCGTAGGTTGGCAAGAAGTGGAAACTTTTTTTTTTACGCGGATATCTATCTAATGCTTTTAAATAACTTCCGAAGAATGTAGATTTAATAACTTGGAATATGTGTTTTGAAATTATTCTCTTTTAGGCCCGGTTCTTCAATACAAGTATATACCTGGTATAAGCTATACTTGGGATAAAGTATAAAGATACTAAAAAGATAAAGAAACGCCCCTTCTACGATCGCCGAACAAAGCTATTCTCGGTAGAAATCGACAGATTATAGTTATCCCCTTGAATTTGTGCGGATATACTCCGAATATAGTTATTCTTGCTTTCTATTAGCCAGCTTCAGTTGTCAGTATTAATAAACATATGTCCTTTCTTTATTATCGACAGTTTTATGCATTTTTAATTATAACAGTGAAATAAATAATTGATATGGATGCCATAAATTTAAACATTTTTGATTCTGATGAAAGTGATTTTGAAGACGTAGTTTTAATTCGACGGCCAAAAGTATTTAAACATCGGTATGAAAAAACATAAATATATAGTTATGCGATTTTTAATGTAAAATGCATTTTTAAGCCCGATATTTCGTGGAGTTTGACGACTTGCAGTTTTTTTAAACGTTTTCGCTTACTAAAACAAACTTGTGCAATGTTGCTGAGTTTTATTGAAGATGAAATTAAATCTTCAACAGATCGTAATCGTGTGATAAAACCTGCAACAAAATTGTTTTTGACATTGCGTTTTTACGCTAGGGGTAGGTATCTAAATATCTGCAAGTACAATTGGCACCAAGGTAACTTTAGTGATTGCATCATTATGTGGAAGGTACATCAAGTTCCCAGAAATAGAAGCAGATCTCCACAAACTAAAGGAAGAGTTATATGCTGTTGCAAGGTTTCCTCGTGTTATCGGTACTATCGACTGCACACATGTTCGTATCATTTCACCAAGTGGAAATGAAGCAGAAAGGTACGTGATGCACGCCTACGTATAATGGATATTGTTGCACGGTAGCCTGGATCAACTCATGATCAAACCATCTACAACAACAGGCTGGACAACAATGAATTCCACACATCAATGATCTTAGGTGATAATGGGTACAGCAATACCAACGTCCTAATAGTACCCTTACAACACCCAAATACTCCAACGGAAATCCCTTTTAATGAATCCCATATCTGAACAAGAAACTGTGTAGAAAGATGTTATGGAGTTTGGAAACGCAGGTTTCCTATTCTGGCTAATGGTATGCGTGTGTCATTGGAACATTCCAAGGCGATAATAGTTGTAACTGCTATTCTACATAATCTTGAAATAGATGAACATGAAAAACCACCAGTCGAACACGACTTACATGTGCTGCAAATTGAGCCTCCTATTGTACAAAATCATGATGTCCATGAAAACAACAGAATGCAAACATCACTGATTCAAAACCATTTTTCAAATCTGATATAATTTAATAGGATTTAATTATGTTGTGTACTGAAAACAATGTATTCTTTGTTTTACTTTGTATTTTAGTATGTAATTTTGTCTCCTTATGTCTGTTTAGCTATGTAGCCATTTTGTTCGCTTTGAACAAATAAATACTTATCTATAAGGTTTGTAAATTGGAAAATTTCTGAAGTAAATTTATTTACCTAATTATGTTGTTGATAAACATCAAAATAAAAGAAAAAAAGGAAGTACATTTTTTAATGTTTTATTTCAAGCCTCGTGATAATACATCAATTTCTAAAATAAATAAAACCCCTTAATGCCATTTATTCGTTAATCTATGATGCTAGCTAATTATGTAAAATTCAAATCTATTAATAAATGATAATTATAAACATAGAATGCCTGTGTGGTTGGCCATACACTGTGATTGGCAAATAAAATTAATTAAGATGGCTGTTACTTTCTTCTCTTTTGAGTTAAGCATTCAATATTTTCATTTCCAAGTGATGTTTTTTCTTCCAAGTATTTTTCTTTCCTTTCTGATTCCTCCAGAAGTGTCATTTGGAAATCAATGAACTCAATCTTTTTCTGGCCAACTCTTCATACACTTTCCCACTGCATCCTTGCTGCAAGTTGGAAGAAACTGGTTTGCTTTGATCTATGTAGGTTTTGCACCTATCTGCTGTAGTGTTACATATATATATATATATATATATATATATATATATATATATATATATATATATATATATATATATATATATATATATATATATCATCATCATCATCATCATCATCATCATCAGCCCGTATCGATCCACTTCAGGATGAAGGCCTCTTCAGCATGCTTCCAACCCTCACGGTCCTGGGCTTTCCTCTGCCACTCGGGTCCAATATACTTAACGATGTCATCAATCCATCGTGCTTTCGGTCTTCTTCGCGGACGTTTGCGATCAAGCGGTATCCACTCCAGGATTGCCTTGGTCCATCTGTCGTCCCATCGCCTCGCTATATGGCCTGCCCATCTCCATTTCAACTGTTTTACTCTTCCAATGATGTCACAGACTTTTGTTTGTTCCCTGATCCATGCGCAGGACTTTCTGTCTCGTCTTGTAATGCCAAGCATACATCTTTCCATTCCCCTCTGTGCCACCCGAAGTTTTTGAATTGATTGCGATGTGAGTGTCCACGTTTCACTTCCGTATGTCATAACGGGTAGAACGCACTGATCGAATACTTTTCTTTTCAGGCAAAGTGGGAGTCTGCTCTTAAACACTATGTTGAGCCTACCAAATGCCTGCCAGCCACATTTAACACGCCGTTCCACCTCCCGGGCGGTATTCCCCTCCATGGAAATCCTCTGCCCAAGATATACAAAGCTGTCCGCAATCTCTAAATCCCTTCCTAAAACTGAAATTCTTCTGTCCTGAGCGAAGTTATTGAACATAACCTGACTCTTTTTCAGGTTCATTTTCAAGCCAAATGGTTCGCCAGCCCTTTGCAGTTCTTGTATGCGTCTTTGCAGCTCCTCTGGGTCTTGTGAAATGAGAATAATATCATCTGCAAATCTAAGATGGTTTAAGTTTGCACCATTGATCTTTACCCCATCCTGTTCCCAATCCAGTTTACGAAACACTTCTTCAAGGCCAGCCGAGAAAAGAATAGGCGATATTGCGTCACCCTGCCGTACACCTCGTTCTATATTAATTCCCACTTCAAGATCATCAAGGTGAATTGTGGCTGTAGCTCCATCATATATCGATTCTAATAGGTTTACATAGGCTCTCTCTACACCTTGGCTAAGCAGTGCATCCATTATCGCATGCTTTGAGCATCTCAAAGCATGCGATGCCATCCATTGAGCCATCTCAAAGCATGCGATAATATATATATATATATATATATATATATATATATATATATATATATATATATATATATATATATATATATATGGGTGTAATATATAACTGATGTGGATTCCATGAAC
This sequence comes from Cosmopolites sordidus, assembly GCA_031761425.1. Taxonomy (NCBI): domain Eukaryota; kingdom Metazoa; phylum Arthropoda; class Insecta; order Coleoptera; family Curculionidae; genus Cosmopolites; species Cosmopolites sordidus. Next base: position 670,515 of record JARFXV010000608.1, read on the forward strand.
TCCAGTTACAATTTGCATAATTATTAGTTACTTTTATTTCATTATAAATCTTTTTCATTTGAGTATACATACAAATTCTATATTGGCACTAGAAGATTCATCTGTAGTACCTCCAACTGCCTTATATTTTCTTCTACAAAAGCCTCAGTGATGGGGCTTGCAGTGTCTTTTGCAACTGGCAAATCTGTATTTACTATAAAAAATATATACAAGACAAAATAACTGATTGAATAAAGACATAAAATAACCGATACCAATATCAGAATAATACAATGCTGTTGCCCCAACACCAATCAAAGCTTTCACCCTATTTCCAACACCATCTAACTTTATTTCTCTCGTTGGGCCCCCACGTGTTTTGTGCATATATTGTTTCTGTTCTGCATATTCCTTTATTGATTTCTTTAACAAATCCCATTTGCTACGCAACATTTTGGCAGTTCTTCCTGTACCACAAACTGCATTGAACCTTCCTTCAATCAGTCTCCATTCTATATCTTTGGTATTATTGGAAAGGGTGTCTGTTTTCTTGCACTCTAGAATATTACTGTGTAAAACAACTTTATACGTACCGACAATTTTTTTACTTGCCTCAACCAAATCGACTAACAGACAATTTCGTCAATCGTGAAATTATTGCACCGTTTTTTCTCCATTTTAATAAGATGAAATAATAATTGTATAAATCGAATAAAACAATTTTATACTTTATCTATCACTTTTATTTTTAAATTGTGTAAGTATAGTTTCGTAAAACGATGTTACATACAAACACTACTTTAAAACTAAGGTATTACTGTTTATCCTATATACCTAATTTTACACTTTTATTGGAGTTATTTTCTTTACAATATTTTAAATAGTAGGCAATTCCGGAGATCTGTCTGATTAGTTAATAGCTGTTTAGACGTGTCTTTATTATATTTACAAATTTCAATTGCTTCTAAATTGTTTAATTTTTTGCTTTTTGGCGCTGTACTGTAAATCGTTCTTCGAAACTATAGTCACACAAATTTAAAAATAAAAGTGATACATAACAAAGCATAAAATTATTTTATTCGATTTAAAAAATGAACTATCACAAAGTAACGGACAGATCAATCAATATTTTTATAATTTCCAAACCGTTCACGTTAGGTTAGACTTATAAAATGCTTTAATTTCCCACGCCTTCCACTGTCAACGAAGGCGCAATCCCACCGACTATTTTGACATATTAGAACTACCTCGGCGTTATTTTAGGTATAACTAAAGGTGTTGTAGGCAACAGGCCAACACCAGATATACTGAGAATAATACCTGGTATAACTTATTCCGAGTATAACTGTTCGCCGTTATACTTGGTTTGTACTTGCATTGTAGAACCGGCCCTTAAGCGCAAACAATTCATTCATTTCAAAAATTGCTGATTTTAAAAAAATAACACACTCCAAAAAATTTAAACTTATTTTAAGTAACATTGATGAAAATAGATGTATATGAAGTATTTTGTAGTCGTAAATCCGAAAATGATAATCTAATTACTGTAACACGTAGGGTAGAGCGGATGGAAGAATACGCATCGGATTTAATTGATTCTTACTCGGTTAGGTTCGTAATTTACTCTTCTCCAAAACGTCTAACGGTATAAAAACGATCCGAGTACATGTTTAAAAGTTATTGTTGGAAATGCGAGACCGCTTCAAGTTGCTCAACGTGCCCCACTAGTAGAGCTAGTTGAGCATGGGTAATGGCTAAAATGGACTTGATGACTGTATAGAATGATCAGAATACAAAATAATTGTAATCAATAAGCAAATATGTATTGATTATAGTTATTACATACTTATATTGCTTATATATATCTGGAAAAACAAATTTAAAATCAAACAAAATTAAATCTTTCCAATCTTTGGATTATTATTACACTTTTTATATTTTCTTTTTATATTTCCAATATTTTAAGAATATTGCTAGATGATAAATAATCCCAAATTATTAATCATCTTTGTCTCTATCACAATTAATATAAATATATCTCCTTAAAGTAATCCTGTTAATATTAAATTATTTGGCTGCAGCATTTACACTAATTTTTTCCTTATCTACAGCTTTTACTGCATCACTCAATTGTTGACTAGTAGCAAAACCTTTTGAGGTCTTTCTTTCATAGGTACGCATCCTAAAATGTAATAATAATCATTAACACAATTATCAATATAAGTAATTTTTATTAGTAAACTTTGTGTAGAGTCATCACATGTACAAATTAATTGATGATTATTAATTTATTAAAGAAAAATTTGATTTTTTACTATGAACATTTAGGGGGGCTAGTAGAACAAGCACTAAACGCAAGTTGCTCAACTAGCCCCAGTTGAGGCAACAAAATAAAAATTAGGTTTTAAAAAAATCATAAGAGTTAAAAATAAATAACCATCTATAATCGAAAGAACAATAATTAAGTAATCTTTAAATACTTACGTGGTCCGTATTAAGTGTTTTTATTCGAGTATAGTAGAAAAATTATGATGATCTGTCATATTTTTTTAGCACGAAAAAAAAACAAAGCGTTATCTTATTTTATCGGAGCACCGGACAGCAATTGACAGCCGCGCTATATATTCCCCTCCCATACCCCCCTTATTTTCGCCATTTACACTTTTGTTGTAGGTTGCTTAGTTTTCCAGATATTTCCATTACACAACTTGCCATGATCAACTAGCCCCGCTCTACCATTCAGTGTTTTTTGTTACAGGAGGTCGGTAGTGAGAAAAAAAGGAGACGACATGTTTTTACAATCTAATATTTATTTAATATAAACATGTAAAACGTGTTGAATGTATGCAAAAATATTACTGAGAAATAAGACTATAAAAAATTACTATAAAATATATTATATGACATATCATACTGCGACAAAAACTTTCACTTTTTGCTCTTGTGTTCTGTAGCATCATTTTTAAAAACCACCAGGTATCTTGCTTCCATCAATCTGATGTCCTGGTGAAACCTCTCTCTTTGTTCATTGTTTCAAATGGGATACTGAAAATATTATCTGTGATTGTGAAAGTTAGAGCCCTTAATACTTATATTAAGAAGTGTATCATCGCAACTTTCGGTTCTTTAATAGCAATCGCATCTTTCATCCAAAACTCCTAAACCATCAATTTAAAAAATTTAAGCGATACATATTCTTGAAGGGAATTAAATTCTCCACAAAAAAGGTATCATTATAAATTTACATCAAATAAGCCGTTTCCATGTAATCGTTCCTTGAACATTAATCTATTTTTACAATTTTACTATTCAAATTTGAAATTTTGTAACTAATGAACGAATTAATATTTGAAAAAATACAATACACATTCTTAAAGTAAATTTAATGCGCTACAAAAAAGGTATCTTAATGTTTTTCGTTAAATTCATTCCTCCCAAAGTTACTCAAGGTTAAAGTTGAATTTAAAAGTAATTATCGCTTTTTTTGCGGTAGAGCTCATTTTTCGAATCGAATTTGATTTGCCATACGATTTTATCGATGAAGATATACACCAAATGGTCCAACATTGACAGTTTTCAAGAATGTAAGCAATTTTTCGAAAAATTGGCTGTCGTCAATAATATAGCGGAACGTGGTGTAGCATTGATTGAAGCATTAATCGTTAGTGAATATCGAAAAGATTCCCTAATTGTAATAAAGTTAATTTGATTGAGTAAGTGTTTTTTGACATTGGTAGTTCGCTAATATTTGTTAGTAATTATAGATTTATGATCTTTTCTTTTGTAAAATATGAATTATAGATAAACAAGCAATGATTTTTTCTGTCCGCTCCAATACTATTCGTTTCTAATTCATAATTCGATTTTTATATACATATAAAAATATATAATATCAAAGATAAATGCTTTATAAATAAAAAGCCGCATATTTTTTACTCTTAGAGTTAGTTAAATATATTAAAACGAATTTTCGTAGATAACTCTTTACGCAAAATCAAATTTAAATAAATTATGAATTTTTAAAAAATTTAGTCATTGTACTTAATAAAATTGTATTTTCAATATTAAGCTCCTTAACGTGGTATCCATATATTGCATGCGGAAAATGAGATCATTTTTTTTTAGTATTCAGTGAAATATTCTTAAACAAGAAATACCATAAATTCAAATGCAAATGCAAGTCAACATCTTACACAACCGTTCTTCCTAGTACATTTCAAATGTAATTTATTGCAAACAAGATTGTTTCACGTTCAGTGTCAAACTTTACTTGACTTTTAAACGCCCCCGAAAAAAATAAACAATTTTACAAAAAAATGCACGAAGTGTTTCTCGGTATGCCAACAACCTTGACGTTTAAAATGTTTCAAACATCGCATTTCCTGTTCTCGCGTATATGTTCAAGATGACTAACAGAATCAGGATGATTCACGAAAGTTAACAATCGTATTTTTTTTAGTGTCGTAAAAAAGACGATGCGCTACATAAAGCCACAGTGAATGGATGGATTTTCGTTCAGGATTTACGCTAATTGGCAAGATATAATTTTTTATTTTGACAATACATCCGGATACATAGTATATATACTTCATCACGAAACTGTAAAATTAAGTAACCTTGTTACTGGTACGACAGGACAAATACATTTAGATCAGCAAGATGTAAAACAAAATATTTTTTTTTACTTTTACCATTCTTTATTATTTGTGCATGGGATCTTTTTAATTAAAACAAATTCATCTTTACCCTTTCTGGGTAGATTTGCATTAAATATCATAAAATGAGGTTGAATTTGGTTGAATAAAAATATATAATAAGTCCAAACGTTATGTAACGATACCTTAACTTTACACCATTGTCAACGCATCTCTTTTTTTCACCATTAAAGGAAAAAACCATTAAAGGTTGAAATATTGAAGGCAAAACAACTGTATATACGAGATATAAGAATATCTAACCTGCACTATAATCAGAGGGCGGTAATACGAGTTTAAAACAACCTATGAAAAAAATTTAAAGGATATTTATGTAGGGTTGTGTGATGTCGTCGATGTTATTCATTATCTATTTTTAGGCAGTCATTAGGAAAACGATGACGTAAGAACAAGAACTTGAAAAAGGGGTCAAAATTAATGGAAAGCTAGTTAATAGTATTAGGATTAATTATAGGATTTTAAATGCGAGAATACTGGAAGATCTGCAAAGCATTGTATATCTTCCTTCATCCCGTATCAATTGGAGCATGAAGGCCTCTCCAGTATGCTTCCAACTTTTGCAGTACCGAGCTTACCTTTGCGATTGGGGTTCAATACATTTCGGTCTTTCTCGTTGACGTTTGCGAACAAGCTGCATCCACTCCATGATTGCCTTGGTCCATCTGTCGTCCCATCGCCACTCTATATGGCCTGTCTATTTCCATTTTAATTCCTTTACTCTTCCAGTGATGCCATCTGCTTTCGTTTCTTCCCCGATCCATGTGCAGAGCTTTCTCCCCCGTCTTGTAACGTAAAGCATACATATTTCCGTTCCCCTTTGTACTACCCAAAGTTTTTGAATTGATTGCGATGTGTGTGTCCAGGTTTCACTTTCATATGACATAACGGACAGGTCGCACTTATCAATGATTTTTTTTCAGACAAAATGGAGATTTGTTCTTAAACACAATATTGAGCCTGCCAAATGCCTGCCAGCCACATTTAACACATCACGCCACCTCCCGGGCATCACATTATTGGTGATTTATTCATATTCATTCACAGTAAAACGATTCGACAAGGCAAACTCAATTTAATTAAAATTGACTCAAGAAAAACTCAATTAAAATTGACAGTAGCAGTAGTAGCAACAGTAGCACTGTCCGAAGTCCAATGGCACCCTGATTTAACCGGGTGACTCTTAGCATCATCTGCCTTGAGACAGGTCTTACCACTACCGCAGGTAATTGATGTTTTGCCTCCGGGGAATGAGAGCTGCATTTAAGGTTGTACTATTATATTGAAATACCATGTTCAAGGCATGGCCTGTAATCTGGTCAACGCTGGTCTGGTTCAACGCAATCTGGTTCGTGGTCCTTAACCTTCAGTGGTGATCCTCCGAGGAGCATACGATCAGCTTCATTGCCCTAATCAAGCTTATTTACCACATTAAGATCTGATCCATAAAGGGAGCATATATATAGATATCATCATCATCAACACGTATCAATCCACTGCAGGATGAAGGTCTCTTCAGCATGCTTCCAACTCCCGTGGTCCTGAGCTTTCATCTGCCATTCGGGTCCAATATACTTAATAATATCATCAGTCCATCGTGCCTTCGGTCTTCTCCGTGGACGATTGCGATCAAGCGGTATTCAGTCCAGGACCGCCCTGGTCCATCTTTCGTCCCATCGCCTCGCTACATGGCCTGCCCACTTCCATTTCAATTGCTTTATTCTTCCAATGATGTCACTCACTTTCGTTTGTTCTCTGATCCATGTGCGTTTCTTTCTATCCCGTCTAGTAATGCCAAGCATACATCTTTCCATTCCCCTCTGTGCTACTCAAAATTTTTGAACTGACTGTGATGTGAGTGTCCAGGTCATAAGGGGCAGGACACACTGATCAAAGACTTTTCTTTTCAAGCAAAGTGGTAGTTTGCTCTTAAACACTATGTTGAGCCTGCCAAATGCCTGCCAGCCACATTTAACGCGTCGTTTCACCTCCCGGATGGTATCCTTTTCCATTGAAACTGCCCAAGAGCAATAATTTTGTCCCCAACAAATTGATTGAACATGACCTGACTGTTCTTCTGGTTTATTTTCAAGCGAAATGGTTCCCCAGCTCTTTGCATCTCTTATACGTGTCTTTGCAGCTCCTCTGGGTCTTGTGAAAGAAGAACGATATCATCTGCTAATCTAAGATGATTTAAGTACGCACCATTAATCCTTATTCCATCTTGTTCCCAATCCAGACTACGGAATACTCCTTCCAGGCAGGCTGAGAAAAGAAGAGGCCACATTGCGTCACCCTATCGTACGCCCCCACTCTACTGAACTGTCTGCTGTAGCTTCATCGTATATCGATCCTAGTAGGTTTACATAGGCTTTCTTTACACCTTGATTAAGCAATACATCCATTATGGCCCGCTTTGAGATTGAATCAAATGCTTTTTCATTATCGAAAGTTACACTGTACTTTCCTGGATCCTTGCCATTTATCATTGAATCTATAGCCTTTGTCACTTCCTCCACCAGGATATCCGGCACTTGTTCTTCAGTTGGCATTGCTGTTCTTGCCTGATTCTGATCCTCATATAACTTTGAATAAAATCGAACAACCTCTAACATTTCCGCCCGTTCCTGTATATTGTACCATCCTCACGCATTAAGGAAACCATTTGTGTCCTTTTTCTTCTCAGCTTCTGCTTAGCTTTGTTAATTCCCCTGTTTTCTTCCAGAGTTTTTTGCACTAGCTGCATGTTGAATCGGCGCGTTTCCTCTCGAATACGTTTTCTTATAATTTTGCAAAGCTCAACGTACTCGACCCTGCCAAAATGAGAAAATAGTTCATCTCCTCTCACTTAGCATAAGATTTTACGAACAATGTGGCATGTCTGCAAGAGTACTGCACGTTGTCCTACTATGGCAATCGATTTTGAGATATCAAGGTTCTTCAAATTTTTTGAAAAGGTCTTACTTATTAGGCTTTCGGCGGATATAACGGAAGGTACTCTCTCTGCAGTTTCTGCAACTTCTGCAGTTTCCACTAGTTTTTCAAATCATATGCCAGGTTTTCATACTTAGTGGTTTTCTCCAACCCGGCTTTCCTTATAATATGAGAGAGCGGCACTGCGATGTCAATTATAAAAACTATTTTCTCCCTTTTACTAATTAGAACAATGTCTAGTTTACTGTAATCGACCGTTCGATCTATTGTGATTGGTCTATCCCAGTACAGAATTGAATCAGAGGATTCCAGTACGGGAGAAGGTGAGAACTTATAATATGGAGCAGGCGCGTTATCTAATAACGAGTACATTAATGCAATTTGCTGATGTACAATCTTCGCCAGCTGATTATGCCTTCCTAAATAAGCATTAGGGGCAAGAACTGCGTACTCACCGATAAGGTGTTCAATCGTTTCCCCCATTTTACTGTACTTCCTACATCGGTCGATAACATCCATGTGTCCATGTGTCCATGTGTTACTTTAATTTTAACGACATAAAAATTTTAGTTTTTGAAAAACAATACAAAAAACAAAAATATAAAGGAAATAATTTATATAAAAAAAACAAATTTAGAAATTATATAGATAATTTAAGTTGCATACATACTGACATCATTAAGTAACAAATTTTCATATTTTTTTTTTAATGTTTGCATTTAATACCATTACGCGTGAAAAATCCAAAATTGTTAGGTTATAATAAAAAACAAAACAAAATAAAGGTAAAAAATTAGTTAAATATATCAAAGTCAGAAATATGTCAATTGAAAATTTGAAAAAAATGTCATATTTTATTTAAAAAGTATAGGAAATGAATTGTTTAGATATTTGTAGATATTTAGATATAAATTTGTATTTTTTATAAAATATGTTATATTGTAGAGTTGTTCTGAAGATGGTTTATTTTTAAACTGAAACGTAAACAAAACAATAAAAAAATACTAATTTAATAATTGACCGAAAAACCCAACCCATATATATATATATATATATATATATATATATATATATATATATATATATATATATATATATATATATATATATATATATATATATTGATATAAAAGTTGATCTTAAGACATCAAAAAATATACAATAAAAATCTCGTCTGGACATTTATGAATTTAAAAAAAACATATGATCCTATTGACCGCGAATATTTATTCCTAATCTTGAAATAATAAGGACTAGATCTGAAATCGCTGGCTTAATATTTGCCAGCGTTTTCAGAGCAACACTGACTAACACAAGGTCGAAAGTTAAATTCATGGATGACATCTCAGGGCCTTTCGAAATTAACACTGGAGTGAGACAAGACATATCAATGGCACAAAAACTGATTGAAATCCTAAAAGAAACAGCAGAAAAGGTAGGACTCCAAATGTCCTTTGAAAAGACACAATACATGACCTGCAACAAACTAAGAACACCATTTCTAAAAACAAAATATGGTAACATCAGACGAGCCTCTCAATTTAAATATTTGGGTGAAATAATCATAGAAAACGGGTTAGAAAAAACTAAGAACACCATTTCTAAAAACAAAATATGGTAACATCAGACGAGCCTCTCAATTTAAATATTTGGGTGAAATAATCATGGAAAACGGGTTAGAAAAAACGGCCAATAGGGGTAGATGTCAAAAAATGGAAACTGCATTGAGACTTACACAAAATATTTACAACAAAAAATGTATTTCTAAAAACACAAAACTGAGACATTACAACACAGTTATTAAGCCAGAGTGTCTATATGGGGCAGAAACGCTCATATTGAATAGAAAGAGAGACATCGAGGAGATTGAAATGAACGAAAGAAAAATCATAAGAAAAATCTTGCACCAAAAAAGGCACCAAACAAATAAATAGCACAACATATCGACTTCGAGAAAACCAAGAAATCAAATAATACACAGATATATATAGCGGTATGAGAAAAAGAAGACTTAAGTTTTACGGACACATAAAACGGATGAATCCGAGTAGGCTAACTAGACAAATAGTCAAATTTTTTGAAAATAGGAGTAGAGCTAAAGTAGAAATAATTAAACGGATTGCTGCAATTAAAGAAGACCTAAGATCAACAAATAGTACACAAAGTGAAATTCAGGATAGAGGCTGTTTCAGAAACAAGGTTAACGTTTGAGAAGTTGGCCAGAGAGAAAAATGTAGGAAGACTGGAACAAATTGATCTGACGAAAGGAAAAAAGCTCATAGCGAAAGAATTAAATTAATATGGGCGCAAAGGAAGGCTAACAACCACAAACGCCTCTAACTGTACTTCGCGTGGTCCACCAGGGCCCATACGTGAATAATAATAATAATAATATTATTATTATTCACGTATGGGCCCTAGTGGACCACGCGAAGTACAATTAGAGGCGTTTGTTGTTGTTAGCTTTCCTTTGTGCCCATACTAATTTCATTCTTTCGCTATGAGCTTTTTTGCTTTCGTCAGACCAAGTTGTTCCAGTCTTCCTACATTTTTCTCTCTGGCCAGCCTTCCAAACGTTCACCTTGTGTCTGAAACAGCCTCTATCCTGAATTTCACTTTGTGAAATATTTGCTGATCTTAGGTCCTCTTTAATTGCAGCAATCCATTTAACTATTTCTACTTTAGCTCTACTCCTATTTTCATAAAATTCGACTATTTGTCTAGTTAACCTACTCGGATTCATCCGTTTTATGTGTCCGTAAAACTTAAGTCTTCTTTTTCTCATATCGCTATGTATATCTGTGTATTGTTTGATTTCTTGGTTTTCTCGAAGTCGGTATGTTGTGTTATTTATTTGTTTGGGGCCTAGGATTTTTCTTACGATTTTTCTTTCCTTCTTTACAATGTCCTCGATGTCCCTCTGTCTATTCAAAATGAGCGTTTCTGCAGTATATAGACATTCTGGCTTAATAACTGTGTTGTAATGTCTCAGTTTTGTGTTTTTAGATAGGCATTTTTTGTTGTAAATATTTTGTGTAAGTCTCAATGCCGTTTCCATTTTTTGACATCTACCCTTATTGGCCGCTTTTTCCAACCCATTTTCCATGATTATTTCACCCAAATATTTGAATTGAGAGACTCGTCTGATGTTACCATATTTTGTTTTTAGAAATGGCGTTCTTAGTCTGTTGCAGGCCATGTATTGTGTCTTTTCAAAGGAAATTTGGAGTCCTACATTTTCTGCTGTTTCTTTTAGGATTTCAATATGTTTCTGTGCCGTTAATACATCTTGAGCTAAAATTGCTAGATCATCAGCAAATGCCAGACAATCAATTTTGATGTTGGTTCTCCCCAGTTTAATGGGCTGGTCAATATTCAGGGCCGACTTTTTTTCACGCCATTCCTGTATTACTTTTTCTAGAACACAGTTAAATAAGAGTGGCGAGAGTCCATCCCCTTGTCTCACTCCAGTTTTAATTTCGAAGGGCTCTGAGATCTCACCCATGAATTTAATTTTTGACCTTGTGTTAGTTAACGTTGCTTTAATAATTGTCAGCTTTTTCAGATCTAGTCTTTGTTCTTTCAAGATTCGGAATAAAGATTCGCGGTCAATAGAATCATATGCTTTTTTGAAATCCACAAATGTACAGACGAGATTTTTATTGTACAGTTTTTGATGTCTTAGAATCAACTTTAGATTCAGGATCTGTTCAAGGCCGGATCTGCCCGGTCGAAAACCAGGTTGATATTCACTAATTTTAGGTTCTAACTGTCCCTGTGCTCTGTCTAGTAGACATTGAGATAGAATCTTGTAACAAACTGGGAGAAGAGATATCCCTCTATAGTTGTTTACATCCGTTCTATCTCCTTTCTTATGTAGTGGATGGATTAGAGCATCTTTCCAATCTTCCGGAATCCGTTCGGTTCGCCAAACTTCTTGTAGAATTTTGGTTATTTCCTTGATTGTACCTGGACCAGCGGATTTCAAAAGTTCAGCAGTGATTCCATCTTCACCAGAAGCCTTGTCATTTTTAAGCCGCTTGATTTGCCTAATTATTTCATCTTCATTCGGTGGTAATGAATCTGGGTTTGTTTGTTTAGGTTTTAGTGTTGTTAATTTGTTTAAGGGCTCAGAACAGTTTAGTATTTGTTCAAAATATTTCGCAAGTTCTTTGCAATTGTCTTGGTTATTTAGAGCTAATTGTCCGTTTTCCTTTTGGAAGCAAATACTTTGCGGTTGATAGCCTGAATAATAATATTATTATAAATACAGCCCTCAATATATATATATATATATATATATATATATATATATATATATATATATATATATATATATATATATATATATATATATAAATGGTATTAGATGTTATGATAATTAATATGAAGTGATAATAAAAATAATTAATTAAAATGTTATATATAGTTAAAATGAAACAGTTTATTTGATTTTATATAAAGACAAAGAAATCATTGGCTAAAATAACTGAATCCCAAACAATGGTTTCGTAAAACTTTAAAGAATTAACTGATACAAATTTTATTTATGAACTTGCAAACAATAGTTATTTTAAAGAAATTTTATATTTAAGTTAACATCCGCAAGTACGTCTGTAATATTGTTATTATTATTTTTTTTTTTTGAACAATCAATATTTGCAAATAAAAATGTCATTTAGATACTTTGAATATTGTTTAATCCTTATAGTGTTTGTTTAAATTTTCATTATTATAAAGAAGAGTAAACACAAATGTCAGTAAATACTAATTCGACTGTTAGTGATTCACTATCTAAAACTATTGCATATTCATATTTATTTGTAATTTAAATAATTCAAATTTAATCTCGATTAAATTAGATTAATTCTTAATAGACTGTAATTTAAATTAAAATTAATTTTTAGGTTACGATTTTAAAATCTTTTTAAGAAATTAAAAATTAAATTTTTCAAGAAATTGAGAAAAACTGTAATTATTGCAATGCTTGAAAATGGAGATTATGTTATAAAAACTGTGTTAAATTTTCCTTCCTCGTTGAGTAGTTTTTCAGAAAACCTATGTATGTATATACAGGGTTTTCCAGATTTAGATAGAACACATAAATAATATGACCTATAAGTTAACTTCACACTTTTTTCCTACTATCCTTAAATTAAAGAAAAAGTTCTCTTGATCGAGATCGATAAAATGAACTGAAAAAAATTGTACAGAGTGTAAAAAAACAGCATTACTCTGTTAGGGCTGGTCGGTCCCTGGCAAACTAAATAAGTCCAATATGATTAAAAGGGTTCATTTTAAAGAGACTTACCTAGTAACCATAATATTAGAAAAATATGAAATTACACCTAGTACTTCAAAAGTTATTTAAAAACGAAACGATTTTCAGAGGCGTCCGTTATGAACCCGTATCGCCGTGCGGGGAAAGGGGAGTGTAAAGGAACTTATTAGGTCGCATTATTTTTATGTGTTCTCTCTGAATCCGGGAGATTGCTCACATATTCTGGGACGCCCTGTATATATATACCAACTTTGTCGCTGCAATTAGCCTGTCGCTACCATTCTCGGACAAGAGGCCCTTTAACCTTTATCAGCGAAATAGCATTTTTGTTTCGCATTAATTAAATTATAACGCTTGAGACTAAACGACTTGCACTGCATGGTAAAATATGAGGCCGAAAATGGCAAAACACGATTAGAAAATGTAAAGTCATTGTTTGCTGTTCTCCGACACTTGGAGTGCCTCGCAGTCAGTGCAAATTGATCAGTAATTAGATATAATAAATACTTGTCTATTAGCGATATTAAACAGCTCTGCCTTTAGTTAGAGTATATAATGGTTTTGTGAGAATGGAGACTAAATACGCAGCAGGAATACCCGGAGAACTACTTAACTGTAACATCGCAAGATTTCTTTAATATATGCTTATTATTTCATAAGGCCAGTTTATAACTATGTACGAATATAAAATGTATTTAATTCTTAAACTCCCTTACGCCTTGCGGAGTAAGGTTGAGTTGTAGTTCCATATCTGTTTTCATCGATTTTTACCAGTATCCAGCCTTCTTGTTCAGACCTTTTTCTCAAATGCAGACCTTCATTTTGGCATTATAATTTATTTTTATTGACGTCGCTTGATCTGTATACTTCGAGTAAATACCTTTTCTTGTTTCGGTCAACCCATTTGCTTCTGTTGTGTATTCTGTGGGGTTTTGAAGCTGCTCTATAAAGGATCAGTCTTGCAAGGTGTGTCTCACGGAAAACAGGATTTTAAAAAATAGCTTTGGATTTCACAATCGTTCAAAAAAGGCTCGTGCCGATTGGTGCAAAGAATTGCTCAAAAAATACAATCGTGGGGGTATGAAAAGCCATGTATAACATCTATATAGGTGACTGACTGTATGGGTCTTTCAAAATAAGCCAAAACTAACATTGCAAGTTGCAGCAAGTTGTTGACATAAAAAGCACTTCCAAGTAAATGGTTGCTTGTTTTTTGAGATAAATGGGCATGAACCTACAGTACCCCTAGAGAATCGTAGAACTATCAATTCTGAAAGCTACACAACCATTTATTTGCCAGAAGTGTTTGAAGGAATAAGAAAAAATTACCAGCGACGCGAGATCATTCTTCACCATGACAACGCGTGCTCTCACACATAGGACCGAACAATTCAATATTTGACCGGTCAAAACATCAAATTGATGGGCCATCCGCTGTATAATCATGATTTGGAACCCAATGATTTCTTTTTGTTCCCGTCCGTAAAGAATAAACTGCGTGCTCAACGATTATCGACGATTATCGATTATCGACGCTAGAAGAAGCGGTTGATGTGTTGGAGATACCGCAATCGGACTGGAAAAAGTGCTATGAAAATTAGTTCGAACGTATGCAAAAGTATATCGATCATCGCGGAAAGTATTTTGAAAAACAATAAAACTATTTTCAATGATAAACTACTACACTACTATAAACTAAACTACAAAATATTTGTAGTAAATTTGCCATCAACAGCTGCATTTGTTTACTGGAGAGTATGATGTGAACATGAACTGTACGTAATTAAAACTAAACAGGAAAGTAGCATTAATTAAATGAGATGTAAACAACTACGAATATTTCACGAGAGCGATAAAAAATACTTAATTTACTTCATGTTAGTTTCCCAGGAATTAATTTTATTGATAAAACCAACCATGTAACAATGCAAATTTTCACTTGGGACTAGATATCTATACGTGAAATAATTTGATGATAAAATTATCACTTCAAAAGCTTATTAAGACAGTTAATTTAACTAAAATATATAAAAAAAGCACCTGGTGCTAAATTACGTTTACTTAGATTAGTAGAAATAATATATAGATCGGAAACATGCAAATAACAAATTGAGTAATTACTAGTACGTAAATTAGTAATTATCACATTCACATAATGTTTCTTTAACGAAGATATTCTGACGCTCTATAATGATTTTATTTTGAACTCCATATGCTACCAATGACCATCTCGCAAAAAAATCTAACGTTGATTAGATGTTTGTTGTTTGCTTAATTCATTTGTTATTATTATTCAAGAACGCGAAGTACAGTTAGAGGCGTTTGTTGTTGTTAGCCTTCCTTTGCGCCCATACTGATTTCAGTCTTTGGCTATGAGCTTTTTTCCTTTCGTCAGACCAAGTTGTTCCGGTCTTCCTACATTTTTCTCTCTGACCAACCTTCCAAACGTTAACTTTGTGTCTAAAACAGCCTCTATCCTGAATTTCACTTTGTGTAATATTTGCTGATCGTAGGTCCTCTTTAATTGCAGCAATCCATTTAATTATTTCTACTTTAGCTCTACTCCTATTTTCATAAAATTCGACTATTTGTCTCGGATTCATCCGTTTCATGTGTCCGTAAAACTTAAGTCTTCTTTTTCTCATATCGCTATGTATATCTGTGTAGTGTTCGATTTCTTGGTTTTATTGAAGTCGGTATGTTATGCTATTTATTTGTTTGGGGCCTAAGATTTTTCTTATGATTTTTTTTTCTTTCTTATCAATGTCCTCGAAGTCTTTCTTTCTATTCAAAATGAGCGTTTTGTGCCCCATATAGACATTCTGGTTTAATATATGTGTCGTAATGCCTTAGTTTTTTGTTTTTAGATATGCATTTTTTGTTGTAAATATTTTGTGTAAGTCTCAATGCCGTTTCCATTTTTTTTACATCTACCCTTATTGGCCGCTTTGTCCAACCAATGTTCCATAATTATTTCACCCAAATATTTGAATTGAGAGAGACTCGTCTGATGTTCATATTTTGTTTTTAGAAATGGTGTTCTTAGTCTGTTGCAGGTCATATATTGTGTCTTTTCAAAGGAAATTTGGAGTCCTACCTTTTCTGCTGTTTCTTTTAGGATTTCAATCTGTTTTTGTGCCGTTAATATATCTTGAGTCAAAATTGCTAGATCATTAACAAACGCCAGACAATCAATTTTGATGTTGGTTCTCCCCAGTTTAATGGGCTGGTCAATATTCATGGCCGACTTTTTTTCATGCCACTCCTGTATTACTTTTTCTAGTACACAGTTAAATAATAGCAGCGAGAGTCCATCCCCTTGTCTCACTCCAGTTTTAATTTCGAAGGGATCTGAGATGTCACCCATGAATTTAACTTTTGACCTTGTGTTAGTTAATGTTGCTTTAATAATTGCCATCGTTTTCAGATCTAGTCCTTGTTTTTTCAAGATTTGGAATAAAGATTCGCGGTCAATAGAATCATATGCTTATTTGAAATCCACAAATGTACAGACGAGAATTTTGTTGTACAGTTTTTGATGTCTTAAGATCAACTTTAGATTCAGGATCTGTTCAAGGCCGGATCTGCCCGGTCGAAAACCTGGTTGATATTCACTAATTTTAGGTTCTAACTGTCCCTGTGCTCTGTCTAGTAGACATTGAGATAGAATCTTGTAACAAACTGGGAGAAGAGATATCCCTCTATAGTTGTTTACATCCGTTCTATCTCCTTTCTTGTGTAGTGGATGGATTAGAGCATCTTTCCAATCTTTTGGAATCCGTTCGGTTCGCCAAACTTCTTGTAGAATTTTGGTTATTTCCTTGATTGTATCTGGACCAGCGAATTTCAAAAGTTCAGTAATGTTTCTATCTTCACCAGAAGCTTTGTTATTTTTAAGTCGCTTGATTTGCCTAATTAATTCATCTTCATTCGGTGGTAATGAATCTGGGTTTGTTTGTTTAGGGTTTAGTGTTGGTAATTTGTTTAAGGGCTCAGGACAGTTTAGTACTTGTTAAAAATATTTCGGAAGTTCTTTGCAATTATCTTGGTCAACACAAGCCCCACCCATCCCTTTAATTGGAGGGCATATGTCATGTTTAGGCTCGTCAGGGTACCGACACATGCTCTCCCGTCAAGAATAGGGAGACTATTCACAGTCAACAACCCCTACTTTCGCTGACTTCCCGTCAGATGGCGTATATATGAAATGCCAAACTTCCCTGGACAGCATCCAACGAGACAACAGTAGCTGAGTGTCACATACATCCCAGTCAAACACCCCTAACAAAATGTTCATTTAGGTGGAGACGCAGGTTGCTGTGTGTTCCACATGAGATTGTGGAATCCAGCGGTGGGTGTATGTGACACCCAGCCACCGCCGTCCCACTTGACGCTGTCCAAGGAAATCCACCACCTCATACATATATAAATACATACATATATATACATACATATACACACATAAACATATATAGACCAAAGTACAGAGCCTCATAAATATTTTATTATGTCGTACAGAAGTTTAATTTGAGAGAGGGTCGTATCGTATCATACACAGCGATTATTTCAAAAAAAATCAGCCATATTAGACGTTAAAATGTCTAATACAAATTTTGTGTGTTTATTCAAAGATGGTATTGCTGATGGGTTACTTTCCCTTCGGACGGGTTGTCTATTCGTTTCTTTTTCCTTACCAATATTGCCAAACCATTTAGGTCACTACCCATACTGGCTGCGGTCGGAGTTGTATTGGGCACCACGTCTGTAGAGTAGCCTTTCGTATGAATCCTCTCAATTGGTATATCCAGAGCCTTACTCGCAACTTCCGTCGTCTTGGTGTACAAACCTTGACCCATTTCGATACCTAAAATTATTAACTAATTAAAATTGATATTTAATTTAAATAATTATCATTTAATTATTCATCGTTTTTGTATTTGTTCATATTTTTATTCAAAGAATGTCTCTACAGATTTATCGTTCCTAATTGGACGCTGTCTAAGGAAATCTAACATCTTTTTTTGAGATCGTGAAAGTCCAGGTCCCCAGAATCCGAACACCCGGTTGCCGTCTGTCGACGGGTGGATTAGTTACCACCTGGGGTCATCATTGTTATTACTTGCACTAGTCATGGTTGCTTATAAGCGTATAGGTCCAGTGTTTCCACTCGGAGTTTAGAACCAGGGATTGTTAGTTCCTGGAGTATGGTGTTCGGCCGCACTGAACACTGGGACAATCAGATAATCAGGGAGATAAATTATTTAGTTTATAAATGAAACCGCGAGGTGGCGTTACATTCAACAATAGCTTTTTTGAAGTTTTGTTCAGTTTTTTCAAATGGAATGGTACAGCTTTTACTACATGGCAAGAAAGGTAATTTAAACAGGAATCGTCCAGTGAAAACCCGAAATCGATATCTCTGACATGTCAAGAGATATTTCGATTTTTCTGAAAAAAATCAGTTAGTTTTAATTTTTACCGTAATATTAAGTTAAAAATTGGTCTTAATATTTAAGTCGCAGTCGCAACCGCAACAATTTTATTTAAAAAATAAAATTATCTATTCAGTATCAATCAACATAAATGTTCTAATTCTGACCTTGATAATATTTTCTAATTTAATTACATAAGCGGAAAAAATGCCTTTCCTTGACAGAATATTGAAATCAGTCATTAATAAATATATCTACTTTTTCTTTTAAACTAAATGAATGGATGAATGAAATTATGCGTTTTCGGGTTTCCAAATAAACGCATGCAATCCTTAGGTACATTACACGAAGAGTATAAGCAGGGAACCATGGAAACAAACAAAAACAGTCAAATTAACTTGTCAGTTTTGAAATGCATTACATTCTCAACATTTCATTTATTAATTATTAATAATTATTATAATAATATCTAACAATGCCTTTTACGATTAACGAGGCCTTTAAACACGCTCCAAATTAATACGGCACGAAGGTTACATTAGGTTAATAATTTTTAACTTGATGCAGGTAGTAGTGAAATAATAACTGATTTTTTCAGAAAAATCGAAATATCTCTTGACATGTCAGAGATATCGATTTCGGGTTTTCACTGGATGATTCCTCTTTAAATTACCTTTCTTGCCATGTAGTAAAAGCTGTACCATTCCATTTGAAAAAACTGAACAAAACTTCAAAAAAACTATTGTTGAATGTAACGCCACCTCGCGGTTTCATTTATAAACTAAATAATTTATCTCCCAGATTATCTGATTGTCCCAGCAATTGTCTTTTAAATGAATCCAAATTGAGGAAAATCGGTTTAGACAAACGGACATTAGATGACTTTTTATCTAAATAGGTTAGGCTTCTTTATTCGCGAAGTTACGACAAAATGTCATAAAACAAAGTTGTAGGAGACAGTTTGCTAATTATAACTGAGAATTTTTCTTACTCGGTTAACACTTGAAAATACGCAAAAAAAAATATTTTTAAAAATGTTTAGCTCGTCACGCCCTCTTGCGTTCGTTTTAGAAGCTTAAAAATATTTTTGGTGAATTTCTCATGATCATTTTTTGTACAATTTTTTTTTCCCCCAAAGCGGTGGGATAAATAGTTTTCAAGATACGGCCGCGATCCATCCTTAATGGGACACCTGGTACATCATTCTGGGTATAGATCCGTTCATTCTCTAAAGAGTCACGACGTTTCACCAGAATCTCATTTGGCCTTTTCAAGTATTGTCCACTTTGACTGAAGAGTCCAACACAACAGAAACATATTTGTATATAAATATATATATATATATATATGTGTGTGTGTGTGTGTGTGTGTGTGTGTGTGTGTGTACGGCTGGCATTCGTGCGGGATAGGAGCCACCCTTGACGGTTTTTCTGATTTTTTGTTGCAGTAGATCACTCCACATCTACTTCCTGCTGCCTCCATTGTGCACTATGTATCTTGACCCAGCCCACAATGCTTCTCCATTGCTTTCTCTCCTTCATTTTCGAAATCCATCTTAGGAACTCCATTCGTTTTAAGTCCTTTACAGCCTGGTTCCTCCATCTTACTCGCAGTCTTTCTCTAAGCCTGTTACCCACTGATTTCCAGTTTATAATGGTCAATACACTGCTGCTTCCTGTTGATGTCTCCATACAATATAATTATCTGCACGTTTATGTAATACACTACATCTTCTTCTTAGAGTAACTTTAGGTTTCAGTTCCCTTCACCTCCTTTCTTGTGTCCATATATTATCCTTACTATTTTCCTCTCGAAAATTGTCTTTATCTTCCTCTCTGGTGGTGAAGGTCATCGTTTATGCGGCATACGTTACAATAGATCTTATGATTGGTTTATTCATTCCCCTCTTTGTTTTCGATTAAATTCTTGTATCTGCAATACGCTTTGTTCCCTGTTTAGATTATATGCGCTATTTCCATATTCCTATCATTGTTTCTGTTCACTACTTCACCCGTATATTTAAAGTTGTCCGTCCACCTCCTCAAACTAAAATGTTGCCATTATTTTCTATTAATTTCTGTTTTACTACAAATATACTTATGTTAATAACACTATAACTAATTAATCTTTTCCTCGATCTTATGCGAGTAAATCTATTAATTGGAAACCGGAAAAAGAAAAACAATAACATGTGAAGAAATTTTCTCAAAGAAAATTACCCACTAAAATCGTGGTGAATCAAGCCTTGTCGATACATAAACAGAAACAACGCAATCGTACCTTATTATATGCCATAATGGCAAAAATTTATTACGAATAAAACTCCTAATCAATTGAATTATTTCACACGGCCTTCAAACCGTTAGAATAAGATGATGGTCTTCGATGAGGCAATCCGTGCAAGGTACCGATGGATTTTCTACAACATTATTTCTCTTTATTAAATCTGCATTTTGATTCACTGTGGAAACAAGTATTGTACGATTTTCATAAAATGAAATGCGAATTTGTCAGGTCCAAATATAGAAATAAAATTGAAAGGAAAGCAAAAATTATATTCGCACGATTATAGATTTTATGCATTTATTAGGACAACTATTCGAAATTTATTAGATATCTGTCTGTGATAATCTCGTGTAGACACACACAATTGAATGAATTAAGGCCACAAAAGTCCGTAGTGATTCTGGTGAAAGCAAATGTATTGACAAAGGCGACAAAGACTTAATTTGAAGCAAAATTTATGCTATGTATGAAGAGAAAACTATACCTACATTGCATTCATTGCAACAACAACTAAGGAAAGATGAAACCAATATTCTTTGCAGTAGAACTACCCTCCGGAGAATATTATCCCAAATGGGTTTTGCATATAGGACCATTAATAAAAGATAAATATTAATGGAATCACAACGATTGCGACGATGGTGTTTTGACTACTTCAACTCTATAAAAGCATACAGATTAGAAAATCGTCCCATTCTCTACCTTGATGAAACATGGTTCGATACACATGAGGTCAAAAGGATGGGTAGATACATCAAGAAAATGCCAAACCAAAGCCCCAGCAAACAAGGGAAAAATAATTACAATTTTAATTGCTGGTTCCTAAGATGGATGGGTTCCAAATTGTTTACGGTTGTCCTCCAAAAATATTAAACATTCATCTTTGGACTATCATGACGACATCACAGCATAACTTTTTGAAGATTGGTTTATAAACAGCCTTTTGCCCAATATGCATGAGGAAAGTGTAATTGTAATGGACAATAATAGTTCAAAAGTCCTTACTTTTCTCACTGTTACTTTAATATAGTTTGTATTTGAAAAAGGCACTGTGTGTCGAAACAATTGTTATACATACAATTTTAAATGTAGTGGAAATTTTTAAATATTAATTTTTGCTTATTTATATAAAAATTTTAGTATTCATTTATTTTATGCGTCAAAACTACCTTAAACCCAAAGAAAATTAATATGGTTGAATAGGTCTTTCAAACGAGGGTGTCACTTTTTATGCAATTCCATTGAAAATTTTTAGTCACAATAGCACTGTGACATCATCTATTAGGTCATCAGTTATCACTAGAAAAGGAGTTTACGTCCAGTCATTTTCGCATTCCAAATTTCATTAGTTTATATAAAATCGTTCAAAAGATAAAGGGGGGAAGAGACTTTTGGCCAACATAGTATATATTGCTCTTTTTTTATATTCTACCGAACCAGTTCCTTGATATTTTTCAACGAACTGGTTTGGAACTGGAATTCAAATAATAGTGCTTTAAGATGGAGAATTGTGCAAACCGTAAAAATTAGATAATTTTCTAAAAATATTTTTTACCGACGCCCATTTTCATAAAATAATTCATCAATTTTGACACATTGTTAATGTGGTCCAATTTTACACATTGCAATTATTATACACATTTACAATTACACATTAATAACCAATTAAACACATTGGTAATGTGGTGGTTATGTGGTGGTAATGTGTACGACTCTATTTTTATAAATATTAAACATTACACTTCTGAAATGACATTAGACCTAGGAAAATTCACAACGCCATCTGTGTTTTATTCAAGAATTAAAAAATCCGCTCAATTTGAAAGACCCGTCACTAATGAACCACTTCTGGAACCCCGTATTTGCGAGAATTACGCAAAATTAAAACAGAAAAATCAAAGAAAACCTTATAAGCCTGCTCTCTATTCTTTATTCACAATTACATATATATCATAAAACGGCTTTTAGGATATTTCAATTCTTCTATTGCCACGTTCGGTGTGAAACACTAAACCCGAAAAGATTTACCACTAAACACCAAATCACTTGTTTAATCTAATCTAATTTATCTAATCTAATCTAATCTAATTCGAAAACTAAACGATGTTTGTTAAAGTAAAAGTTAAAACTAAACTAAGCTAGATTAAATCATCTCCTGATGATGCTAACATGGTTAGCGAAACGTGCGTCGAGAAGTTTAAAAAAAGTTACTTGCTATTTAGTGGTAAATCTCTTCGAGTTTCTTATGATATTTTTTATTTACGTATCACTCAGCGCTACAGCCCTTGGAGACCCTTGGCTTTTAATATCCTTAAACAGCTAAATAAGGTAAGTTGCGTTCACCCTTCCAGGTATCGATCGCAACTAACCTCGCTTAACTTCAGTTATCGAGAACTGATACTCGACGAGGTGCGGTTCGTCCTCTAGACTTCTTCGGCTGTTAGAAAAATCGAGTTTAATTTATATAGTAATTATATAGTACCAGTGGCGGTTCGTGAGGGAGGGCGTTGGGGCGGCGCCCCTCCAGCATTTATCACAGTAAACAATTTTTCACAGCAAAATACCACAATTTATTTCCGTTCAGTTTCTTTCATTTATCTCATCTTCTTGGTTCACCTTCTGTATAGGGTTTCAATAGCACAAAAAGTAAAAACAAGGAAGGGGAAAGCAATAAAATTCAGCAGCACTATTTTCTTCTACGCCCTCCCACTTCAAAAAAACCCAGAAGCTGCGACTGTATTAAATGCCGATAATTCGTCTCGTCCATGCGCAGGTACTTACGAAAATCATCTGGTTCATTAACTAATTCTTTAATTAAACTAATATGAGAGTAAGTGGCTCTCTTTTGAATCCAAGATTTCTGCAGTCTTCGCTTTTTTGACACTTTTAACTTTTTAATTATTAAAACACAAGCTATAGCATGTAATTCGTCTTCCTGGTCCATCGTTTTGCTCGCACATTTCACCATCGCATCTCAACTGTACGAGTCTAATGGTGGTAGACAAATTTGTGCAATTTAAACTGACCGTTAAAATGAAGACACCAATTCAGTTTTATTTGTGCACATTTGCAGGTACAAATCAATTTCCGCAAGCTGCATGAAAACGGACGTTAAAGCTTAGTTAACTTTTTTAGACGCTCCATACAGTTGTCGTATAAATAGAACATAGTTTACTTTTAGAATTAGATTGAATCATCTCCTGATGATGCTAACATGGTTAGCGAAACGTACGTCGAGAAGTTTAAGAAACTGATTTGGTGTTTACTGGTAAATCTCCTCGAGTTTTGTGTTTGACACCCAAGGTTTCAATAATAGAATTGATCAGATAGAATTTTTAATATCTAATACAAAAAAATATCAATAACATGAAAGATATATCGTTCCTTTTGCTTAGATTAAATTCTCCAACCCACCGCCTTATGTAGATAAAGTGCTGTTAAAGCTTGTAAACTGTTTATTATCTGTTGTAATAGAGTAAATACAAGTTTTAATGGAAGATTTAACCTGCGCTAAAAGAGCATCATCTCGTATTCAATGCAAATCGAAGTATCGTATTATTACAAGAGATGGGAGTGGTCCCGGTAGTGCTTTTAGTAGCTTGGGTTTACAGAGACATGGCTGATAAGTACGGCGCAAGGAAATAACCGCTATTACGGAGATATTACCAGAGACATATTTGGTTGCAGGGTGTCTCGTTAAGAAATTTATATTGAAAAAATCCCAATATAAACTTGTATCAAAATATTTTAAAGCGATACATATATTAACATAAATATATCGCAAAATATATGAAGTTTTAGAAAATATTACACGTATGTTATTACACGTTGTTCATTCTCTATGCAGTCCTGTATTTTGACTACTGTCAAACTTAAATGTCATTCAAAGTGTGATTTATTTAGTTTAAGGTTTACTATTTAATA
Source organism: Cosmopolites sordidus (assembly GCA_031761425.1). Lineage (NCBI taxonomy): Eukaryota > Metazoa > Arthropoda > Insecta > Coleoptera > Curculionidae > Cosmopolites > Cosmopolites sordidus. Next base: position 695,063 of record JARFXV010000608.1, read on the forward strand.
ATATGGATCGTTTAACCACCAAACAACCCATTAGAATTGTTAAAACATTGTTTTTGTAAAATGTAATAGTTTTTACAAAAATGATTTGATTTTGAAAAAAAAGAAATTTGAAAATACTGAGTCTACTACGAATGTGGTAAGGCATGTGCATCATTGGAACGCTCGCTCGATGGATAATATCGCTGCTGTTAGTGAAAGTATGGCTGAAGACACAAATTTATCGAGTCCGCGGCGTTCACAGCCTGTGGGATTGTCTTATTTAATTACTTACTGACTTGCATCTTCATCCTTACAAATTTCAACTCACGAAAGGACACGCCGATTGGGTGCTTGAACATTCACCTGATTTTTCGAACAAAATCTTCTTCAGCGATGAGGCTCATTTATCGCTCGGGGGATACATAATTAAGGAAAATTACCATATATGGAGCTCTGAATACCGATAAATGATTGTGAAGAGTCCATTGAATCCGTAAAAGGTGACTGTTCGGTGGGCGTTATGGTCTGGTACTGTAATTAGCCCATACTTCTTCGAAAGCGAAGGAGTGACTGTTAACGTCAATTTATTATTGCGCGAGATGTTTCCAGGCCGCGTAATTTGAGATTTGGTGATGTCAATAGGCCGTCGAGATCATGCGATTTGACGCCGTTGGACTTTGTTTGTGGAGCTCCGGGAAAGATCGTGTTTATCGTCGGATATTGGTGAGACCAATAACCAACTGCGGGATATGTTTTAATATCAGATGTCTCGTTATAACAGTTTTTACCAGTTTTAACGCTAAAGTTCGTTTGTTAGATAAACTTTAATGCCAAGTTTATGCTCCATAAATTTATCAATTTCAGAAAAACCACAAAAAAAATTAACAATTCTAAGTTAACAAGTGAAATGATATGAAACTTCTGTGAGATGTCGAGGACAGTCATAGCAGCATTACATCGACCATCAGTTCTCAATGAATAAAGCTAAGCGACGCCGATCGGTCCTGGTATGAGGACTGACCTGGTATATCATATAATATATATATATATATATATATATATATATATATATATATATATATATATATATATATATATATATATATATTAGACCCGCCCACGCGTTGCTGTGGCTAAGTTATACGTTGAATTATATTATAGTAAACTATTCAATACGTAAACGTATTTATTCGTAAACAATGATTCAGTCAAATCATTGTTTACGAATAAAGACGAAAACGCTGTAGCCGATGTAAAAACCCACGAACTTGAAATTGGAACCTTAAGTCATAATATAATATATAGCGTCATAATCGCTTTGGAAGCGATTGATAAAAATATTCGTAGAGTAGATATTAAGCACAACTCTCCATAAAATTTTGAATTTTATATTTTATTCATCTCATATTCAAGTATATTTTGTAATAAATGAGTAATTTACAAAGCTCTTAGTTGATAACATATAACAATTAATTTTCATTATTAATTATTTTTAATAATTATATTTATCAATTTGAATTATAAAAATTTTTAGTTTTAATTTAATTCAGCGCTAATCGGGACACAATATTCTTGGTTAACCTGTCTCTTGCTAACACAAATAGATTCGATTGTTTTCCCATACGTGAGCATGCAACATATAGTTGCCCACAAATGGACATTGGCTTTGAAACTTATTTATGGTCATGACGAAAGCTGGACGAATTGGAAACTGAAGGTTTTTGAATGGTATCGCAGATTCTGACAGTATCATTGGGATACGTGGCAACAGGACCACTTCTCCTTTAAACTTTCCAGTCAAAATGGTTGCTTCAAGAATATTTCCGGTGATCTTTTTGATGACCAAACGTGTACCGTTGCATAATTGAGGTGGATTGAAATTACATAGGAGAATAATAAGGACATATCCAGAGAATTTAAAAATTCAATTTTCAACTTTTGTGTGGTCAAAAATGGACTTCACAGTGTAAGTGAGATGGACAGATGTGATAGAGTAAGATAGATAGTGATACTGTTAGACGACGAATTAGAGAGAGACAGAATGACATTTAACTTTTAGAGTGAACGAGACGGATAGTGACGTCGATGCTCAATAGTCGCTTACTGCGCAACTTCGTTTACTGCGCATTTTCTCGTAATCATGTAACTTTCGTACTGAAGATTTTTGTGTTCCCTGGACTTGATATTGAATTTGTGCTCATTACTTTGGCTTGTATTATCCTGGTCTTGACGTTGCATGTGTGCTAACGACTTTGGCATTGTTTCCCTGAACTTAATTTATGTTTAGCAATACTAACACGTTTTGCGACGTGTCGTATCTGTACAGTATCTGTACAGACAATGGTGACAATGTCCCAACGCAAAATGCTTGTGGGCATTGGTTTAGACGTTGCAAAAGCGGTGATTTCAGTTTAAAAGACTAAGAACGCCAGGTCAAACGGAAACATTTTAAAATACCGAATTGCAAGCCTTGTTGAAAGAAGGCGATATGCAAACTCAACAACAAATAATAGAGATGTTAAATATTAGTCGCCGAACAATTTGCGATCATCTGCACACCATGAGAAGACATAAAAATGGGTATATGAATATCAGCTGAACGACGGACAGATGGAAAAGCGAAAAACGGTGTGCGAAAAGTTTTGCTTTCTCGGCATGACAGAAAGACTTTTTTTTGCATCGGATCGTGACTAGAGACGAAAAGTGGATATATTTCGAGATCCCAAAACGCAGAAAATTATAGGTTGACCCGGAACAACCATCAACATCGACCTCAGGATCGAATCGAAGGAAAGAAGACAATACTCTGTACTTGGTTTAATCAGAAGGGAGTCGTGTATCATGAGCTTCGTAAACCAGATGAAACCATTAATACCGTTCGCTACCGTCAACAATGATCAATTTGAATAATACATTGATCGACAAGCGATCAGAATGAACAACAAGACGCGGGTAAGTGATTTGCAGCACGGCAACGCCCCTATCACACCGCGAAAGGGGTCAGAGACACTGTTTCTGCACTGGGCTGGGAACTCTTTCCCCATCCACTGTACTCACCAGACTTTGTCACTTCCAACTACCACTTATTTTCATCAGCGTCTCATGCACTTTCATCAGGGCATCCACAAATTGCCAGAAAAATAGGCAAAAATATGCAGCTAGCCATGGCGCATTATTTAAAAAAATAATTTTTTAATTTTCTTTTTAATTTTTTATTTTTTTTAATAAAAAAATAAGGATTATTAACCGCTACACCTATTATAATATAAATAAGAGCAATATCCTATCCGAATCGTCTATATAATAAATCTGTACAAAAATTAATTTTCATAAAGGAAGAAATCAATTATAGAAAATAGCTCATTAATATTTACATCCAATTAGTCTAAAACTAATAATAAAATATTTCTTGATTTGTATTGACATTAGCAGTAAAACAAACAGTTCAAGGCCACGCTGTATCTAGTTAAGATCACGATGTTAATTTTCCCGTTTGTCATTAAACCAATATATAAATATTATTAAACTTGGGCCGGTTAAAATTATTATTCGACTGAGACTGATTGTTGAAACTGGAGAAATATGGAGAGAATGCTTTTGTTTCGACATTTCTGATAAGAATGTTTTAAATATGGATCATGTTGATCATTCATTCATTTTTTCCTATAAATTCTTCTTTAGTTTTGAATAACAATCTCTTTTCGTTTTGGTTATTGATATTTTTCTAAGTCTTTCCTATAGCCGGTCTCGTTGGCGAGGTAGAGCGAGTAGAGCGAACCGCATTGGCGCGGTAGTTGGTTCGATTCCAGCGCTCGGATGGTTGTTTTTCTTTCTTTCTTTCTTCTGTCTATATTTACTTCGAAAATGTCTGTGATTGTTACCCCTCAGTCACACCAGTTAAATACTGGGTAAGGCCCGATGCCTTCTGAGAAGTGTTCTACGTCAGTCGGTAGGTTTCCTGATAAACTTATGGGTTAGCACATAACCGAGCGTTGCTAGCCTCAGAGGGGGTGCTGGCCTGGGTTGTCGGTGGCTGAGGACCGTTGTTCGGAACCCACATTAAGCTGTAGATCTAGTCGTTAAATAGCAGTGTAGTTGCTGATGCGTCCCCAACCGTAAATTCTTTCTTTCCTATGTTTCATTCATTATTTATTAGTTCTTCCTCGTAGGTAAGGTCCGGGACAAAAAAAATAGCGACACCACTGTTTCTTGTGATTTTTTAGCTGGGGACGAAGTTGCGCGCACCGATGTAACACATATTTTTTTTTAATTATAACTCCTTTGCCATTTGTCAAGACGTGTTTATAAACAAATTTCTGGAGGTTAATATTCTACACTGTTAGTTTATATTTATAAAACTTATTTTCCTTTGTAAAGATTGTGTATCAAAATTTGAGGCTATATTTATGTAAGTATTATTTTTATAAATAAAATTATATCTTACGTTTATATCTTACGTGCGTACATAAGTACACACACATTTTGGTTACCATGTTGGAACCAGATATTATCCAGATCAATATTATTCAATACACAGTTACAGCTTCACCAGTATTCTGAAGGAAATCCTCTCCAATTATACCTCTTGATCTTACTTCACAACAAACAGTGACTCGTTTATAATGTTTTATAAAGTTTCTCATGAATCAATAGTTGATTTCCTCACCCCATTTGCGGTAATTTTGTTTATTAACATTCCCACCAATTTCAAAATTTTAAAAAAATATTTTTTGAGAAAAATCGTCTGTTTGTTCTTTGATCCAGTTGACAAATGCTCAGCGTTTTGAATGATCCAGTGGCTTTAGTTCATATGTTATTTGAACCTCATATGCCTTCAGAGTTAAATCCTTTCGTAAAATATGAGTCCAAATTGTTGTCGTTAATGGAAATTTCTGGATATTTAGCAACACTTTCACGTACCAAATCAAAATTCTCTTTCGAACGACCTAGTGGTCGTCCACGAATCAGATTTTTGAAATTTTTGAACAATTCGATTTATAGTGATTTCAGTTTCTGTAAATATCACATAGTTTTTTTACATTTTTCACTGAGCGCCCATTTTCATAAAATAGTTCAACAATATTAACGTGTTGTTGTATTGTGTACGACTCTAATTTTATCACACATTATAAAGAGTCTATCAGTGAGAATGATAGAACTTCAAAATTAAATAAAACACTAATTTTTTGCCCAAAATCAGTTCCGATTGGTTTATTTAAGAGATTCAGTCATGCAATTTATGATTTGAACAAGATTTCAGCCAAATGGACAACGCGGGTCCGCTCGCGTCAATTTTCGATGACCCTGGCGCACATTTCGAGCTATATGGCGGCTACAGCTTGACGAATGTTTGTTTCCAAGTCGCCAATACTCGCGGGTTTATTGCTATAAATCTGTGTTTTCTCGTGTCCCTAGAGAAAATAATCTAAAGCAGTTAAATCGCATGATCTCGATGGCCAAGCGATGGGACCATTTCGTGAAATTATCGAGTTGTTCGAACTTGGCTCGCAATAAGCCCCTGTTTACTCGGGAAATATGCGGTGGTGCGCCATCCTGCTGAAAATCTTCCAGCATTACCTTATAGTGCTTGGTATCGATGTTATCGGTGGCCCTTTCTTCATTTTTAAAGAAATAAAGACCGATAACTCCTACATGCGAAAATCCCCACCAAAGTGTGACCTTTTGCGGATGCAGAGGACACTCATGTATCACGTGTGGATTAGATTAGCACCAATACCGACAATTTTGTTTATTGACGAAGTCATTGAGCCCGAAATGAGCCCAATCGGAGAAAATGATTTGGCGATGAAATTCGTTGTCGACTTCCATCATTTCGAGGGCCCAATGGTCAAATTCATGAAGAATTCGATGGTCGGTTGGCTTCAGTTGTTGTGCAAGTACCATTTTATACCAATGCAGGCGTAGGCCTGGACGTAGGTCCAACCTCAAAATTCGCCAGGTTGTCGTTGGCGGGAGGCTTAACTCTTGCAAGAGGCGCGCAACCGAGACGGTCACATTTTCGGCTACACTTGCATGAACGGTGGCAATATTCTTAACACTTCTGGCTTTTTTTGCCGTACACACACTACACTATCGTGGAGAGTAAACTCACTTTCAATTTTTTTAATAACACGATCAATAGCCTGTTCAGAAGGACCACCACGACAAATACCACGATGGATCTGAATTGCTCGTTGAGTAGCACAAGGGGACCGTGAATTTGCGTAACAAAACAGAACAATTTTCAAAGGTTCTTCTAGCGTTTAACGAACCATGATCTAATTACAAACCTTTGGAAAAACAACTGAAAAACAAAGACATGTCAGAAATCGGTAAACAAATATGGCCGCCATGAGCTGTCAAATTTCCATCATCCCTAATGGTAGACCATTTGCTTCTAAAATGAGACTAGACTTGTACAAAGTCACAACGCCATCTGGGTTTTATTCAAGAATTAAAAAACCGCTCAATAGTCATTTTCATCACAATTTTTTTTTGTGTGTGCTTGCGTCACTATCAGCCATTTTTTCGTAGTGCTTTTTGTTAACAAGCATGTTAAAGTACCCTTACTTTAAAATCAAAAAATATTAAATAAAGTATATTCATTGAAAAAAAAAGAAAAAAAAAATAAGTGCCTTAATTGAAACGTAAATTTTTCCAATCGATTATTTATTATTATTATTCACGTATGGGCCCTGGTGGACCACGCGAAGTACAGTTATAGGCGTTTGTTAATGTTCCTTTGCTACCATACTGATTTCATTCTTTCGCTATGAACTTTTTTCCTTTCATCAGAACAAGTTGTTCCAGTCTTCCTACATTTTTCTCTCTGGCCAACTTCCCTAACCTTAACCTTGTGTCTGAAACAGCCTCTATCCTGAATTTCACTTTGTGTAATATTTGCTTATCTTAATTCCTCTTTAATTGCAGCAATTCATTTAATTATTTCTACCTTAGCTCTTACTCCTATTTTCATAAAATTCGACTATTTGTCTAGTTAGCCTACTCGGATTCATCCGTTTTATGTGTCCGTAAAACTTAACTCTTCTTTTTCTCATATCGCTATGTATATCTGTGTATTGTTTGATTTCTTGGTTTTTTCGAAGTCGGTATGTTGTGCTATTTATTTGTTTGGGGCCTAAGATTTGTTATCTCCTCGTTGTCTCTCTTTCTATTCAATTCTATATGGGCATTTCTGCCCCATATAGACATTTTGGCTTAATAACTGTGTTGTAATATATCAGTTTTGTATTTTTAGATATTTATTTTTTGTTGTAAATATTTTGTGTAAGTCTCAATGCAGTTTCCATTTTTTGACATCTACCCTTATTGGCCGCTTTTTCCAACCCAATTTCCATGATTATTTCACCCAAATATTTGAATGGAGGGACTCGTCTGATGTTACCATATTTTGTTTTTAGAAATGGTGTTCATAGTCTGTTGCAGGTCATGTACTGCGTCTTTTCAAAGGAAATTTGGAGTCCTACCGTTTCTGCTGTTTCTTTTAGACTTTCATTCTGTTTTTGTACCGTTAATATATCTTGAGCCAAAATTACAAGATAATCAGCAAACGCCAGACAATCAATTTTAATGTTGGTTCTCCCCAGTTTAATGGGCTGGTCAATATTCAGGGCTGACTTTTTTTCACGCCACTGCTGTATTACTTTTTCTAGAATACAATTAAATAAGACTGGCGAGAGTCCATCTCCTTGTCTCACTCCAATTTTAATTTCGAAGGGCTCTGAGATGTCACCCATGAATTTAACTTTTGATCTGTGTTGCTTTTGTACTTGATATTCACCAATTTTAGGTTCTAACTGTCCCTGTGCTCTGTCTAGTAGACAATGAGATAGAATCTTGTAACAAACTGGGAAAAGAGATATCCCTCTATAGTTGTTTACATCCGTTCTATCTCCTTTCTTGTGTAGTGGATGGACTAGAGCATCTTTCCAATCTTCCGGAATCCATTCGGTTCGCCAAACTTCTTGTGGAATTTTAGGGAATCTGGGTTTATTTGTTTAGGGTTTAGTATTGGTAATCTGTTTAAGGGCTCAGGACAGTTTAATAATTGTTCAAAATATTTCGCAAGTTTTTTGCAATTATCTTGGTTATTTACAGTTAATTGCCCGTTTTCCTTTTGGAAGCAAATACTTTAGGTTTGATAGCCTGTTAATTTAGTTTTAAATGTTTTGTAAAAATTTCGGGTGTTATTTTTTTGGAAATCTTTTTCTATTTTATTAAGTTGATTGTTTTCATATTTTCTTTTAGTTTGTCTAATTAGCTTCGATGTTTCTTTTTTTACATCTAAAAAGATCTTGACTGTTCCAATCTTTGAATGCTTCACTTCGGCTTAATACTACTTGCTCGCAAATTTCATCCCACCACGGACGTTTTCTACGTTTTTGTAAAGGGACCAACATTATAGCTATATTAATAATTTTATTTTAAATTAATAATTTTTTGTTTTAATTCTTGCCAATTCTGTACTGGTTGTTTATCAAGCTCTTCTGTTAGGGTTGGTTTTATTTTGTAGGGTCGAACTTTGGTATTAGCAGTCTCTTTTGAATAAGCTTTCGAGGTTTTAAGCTAAGTTTGATTCTAGTCAAGTAGTGATCCGTATCTATATCAGCTCCTTTCCTGACTTGAACATTCAAAATCTCTTTATAATTAGGGTACGAAATGGCAACATGGTCAATTTGAAATACACCCATGTACGTGTTTAGGCACCTCCAGGTCTTTTCATCACAATTTTTTTTGTGTGTGCTTGCGTCACTATCAGACATTTTTTTCGTAATGCTTTTTGTTAACAAGCATGTTAAAGTACCCGTACTTTAAAATCAAAAAATATTAAGTAAAGTATATTCATTTAAAAAAAAAGGAAAAAAAATGAGTGCCTTAATTGAAACGTAAATTTTTCAAGCGATTATTATTATATCATTTGTATAAAAAGGAACAACGAAACGGTGTTATTATAGAGTATGTAAGAGTGATACACGCTATAAATCATTTAAAGTCAATACATATTATTGTATAAACTTTCCAAAGCCTTGTCTGCAATATCATAAAAAAAATATTAAATCATCAGCCAAAGTACATATTTAAACATTTTCAAAATGTGAATTATGGGTGAAAAGTGTAGTCGAAGTTTTTTCCTTTGCCATTTTGCCTTTGCCATTTCCGAAGCCATTTTCCTTTGGCAACACCTTGGTCGACAGGTACATTACTCCCGATTACATTTTTGACCCTGAAAAATTAATTTATTTTTCATATATTAACTCGTATTATACAATATTTTATTTATATTGAATACTACTCAGTATATTCAGTATACAGATTTGTCTCATTAAAAATGTTATGTTTAGTTTCAGAATATTAAATGATTTATTTTATTTATTTTATGCATGGGGAATGTTTATGTTAATTATATTGTTTTTGCAAGTACTAAAAATTGATTCACATTATTAATTGGAATAAAATTATAGATATTATTTTTTACATAGTATTGATGCCTAACCTCTCAATCAGTTTACTTTTTTTCCGTTTTTGCGACCATCCCTGACATTTTAGCCACCATTTCAATTGTTCACAATTATGGGTTTCAACTGAATTATAAACAAGTAAAGCACCATCGATAATTTTTTCTAATAATTGAGTTTTTTGTGTAGATAATATTACAGCCATCGTTGATCAAAACAGTACGAAATTTTTTAATTACCGCTATTTCAACATGGCGGCTGCGCTTGCGCTGACACATGATGAAAAGGCGTTTTTAAGAGATCCGAAAACAGATCAAGACTACCGAAGAATAGTGTTACATTACGCAAAAACAAAGGGCGTCCTATCTTTTTAGTCACAGACCTTATAATTACTATTCACTGTCACTTCTTGTCATACAAAAATATTCATATTGTTTGTAAATCTGCTGACTCTAAATCAAATCAAAACCAATTTACGGGTTTGTGGAGCAGGTTTAAAATTATATATTGAATTATTCATTCATCGAGAGATTGTAACTTGTTCTGTATGTATACAGCGCAGTTGATTATCTCAAGAAATTCTGTAAATTTAGCACAATTGATGTTTATATAAACATGACGAAGTTCCTGTTATGTGATGTATTAAGAGGGATTATTTTAATATTATAAATATTCTACCTACGCTTAACAATATAGTTATATTTTATATTTTCGTTGCATACGCAGTCATTTTAGTTAAGTCAACAGCTCTTTCATGATTTTATGATTTTTTATCCCACTGGCAGTAAAACTCATATAAGTGAAATTTTCCTTTCCAAACCTATTAGATATAATTGTAATTATATGTATATTAATTCTTATCTACTTTTGCAAAATTTATTTTCGTTTTCACAGCAAAATTTGCCTAAAAATAGTTTTTGAATATATATATTGAATCATGAAAAGAAACACTCACAACTTTAAGTTATACGGTAAAATTAAGAAACACTGTAAGATTAAGAAACATTAGTAAGATTAAGTATCAAAGAAAACCCACAAAACCAAATCAACAAAACAAAAATGTCTTTATTCGTAGCGAAAGAAATTGCAAAAACTTTGAAACGTTTTACCGGACGTAGCGAACATTTAGAATATTGATAAACTCTGTAGATTCTTTCTATAGATATATATTAAATATAACAGACGGAAGCTTAAAAGAATACGCTTTTGCCCTGATTAATTCCAAAAGAATCGATCAAGCAGGAGATTTTATTTTATGTAGACCCGATCTAAGAACATGGACGGATATAAAGAATGCATTAAGATTAAAATTTGCAGACAAAACAGATAGTGACGTACTTTTGTAACAATTAACTTTTGTGCAAGCAAAGAAATGAAACAGTATTAGAATTTATAGATAGACTAAAATTGTTACTCTCAAAAATGTGTATTAAAACACAGGCCGATGCAACATTAATACAAGCAACAAAAACAGCCTTAATTTCCCAAGCTGAGACAACAGCGATAACAGTTTTATTATCTAATGTATCTAGCGAACTTAGGACGATCTCAATGATTTATAATCCGAGAACATTAGAAGATGCAAATAGTTTTGTTTTCAACCATAGTTTAGTAGAACAGCAAATTCTAGATATAATGTACACGGACCTTCAAATTCATATACAGAAGACAAAAATCGCATTTACACAACCACTTTAGGCCCATTCCAAGCCATCAAGCTTATTTTTAAACAAACCCACCATTTCAAAAAAAGTTTAATAATCAACCGAATTTACATCTCCTTTAAAATTCTCCAGTCAATCTATCAATTCTAACAGCCCAATTAACAAACAAGTTTTTGGAAAGCCCCAAAACGTTTTCTCACCAGAAAATTCACATACACCCTATGAAAAACCGACCCCAATGTCGACAACAAGTAGGATACCCTCTTTACAACCACAAAATACTAAACGATCAATACAAACGAACTCATCCCCAACTAATCATTACAAAAATCCTATAATATTTGAAGAACTTACAAATATAAATGATGGATATTCTATTGAATACCCTGTATATGATCAAAATAATTCCCAGACATACAAAGAGGTTCAATATAACTATCCTACTTATGAATATACTGAACCATCAATAAACAATTACGATGATCAATATATGGAACAAGACAATTCTAGTGAACTAGAACACTCACAAAAAGAGTCAAGCCACAGAAATCAGTCAGCGATAAGTTTGAATAGTTTTCAAACCAACTCTTTACCATATATGGAAATATCAGAACCACCGTTAAAATTGCTAATAGACGCAGGAACTCATAGTTTTCTCCCGTCATCGTCGAGCAAAATTTCCCTAATCATAAATTCGATGCCAATCACACATTAGTTACTTGTACGGGAGAAGCAAAATCAAAATGCAAAGCCCGAATACCCTTGTTAACAGAATTCAATCTTAAAGAAAATCTAGAATTTATAGTTTACGATTTTCATGACTACTTTGACGGCATCATTGGATTGTGCGATCTCAGAAAATTAAACATAAATATCGACCGTAATGATCAATGTCTAATAAACGACACGTGTAGAATATCACTGTATGACCGCAATGATCTTGAATCAAAGAGAATAGAAATCCCACCTGATTCAGTAGTATTAAAACAGATCACCACCAATCTAAAAGAGAATATCAAAATTTTAATGCCACAGATAAATAATAAGAGTATCGAAGTATTAGCGGGCATTTTACGCGTCAAACATGATACAATTCCATTAGAAATAATAAAAATATAACAATAAATTTTCACCGCGCATTAATCAGACTCAAACTGGAAGAATATGATTATGAAATGATTCATAAAAAGGACAAGAACAAGACTAACACAGATGATCAGAATTCTATATTAATACCATGCAAGAAGACGATACTTTCTCCATTTTTCCCAACCACAACGCATAAAAAGAAAAACTTTTAACAAACTAAGAACTCATTTAATTTTTATGACCCGACAGAAAACTTTTACAAAATTTAAAAAAAAAACGTACCAAAACTAACCTATTGATATCGGAAAGCTGGCCTATCGATAATACTGAGAATCTTTCAAAAATACTTTAAAATCGGATCATTTATTTATATTTTATTATTAACGAATTATTTCTGACAACTTTTTTAAGACATTCGAGAATTAGGTAACCAATTGGAAAAGATAAAATTTTACCATGACACTAAAACTTCTCATAGAGGAAAAACAGAAAATTTGGCAATTTTCAAGGAAATATTCTATTTGCCAAATCTAAAGAATGGCGTAAAAACGTCAACCCATGCGAAGTTTTACATTCCACAAGAATAAGTAATAACTAAGTATATGTAAGAACACTCGGAAAATATATAAATTACTAACAAACAAATTCGCGAATATCAGATTTGTTAACAAAACACTATTTTTTAAATAAGCGTAACGAAAACAGACAAGAAACGATAACTATTGATCCAGAAAAACTATTATATGAAAAAAAAAAAAGAGTTTTCTCAAGATATAAAAAAACAAATATGAAAAAATCGACACCTCTGTCAAAGATCTAGAAAATATTATTTCTTTAGATAATGATAGAAAAATTCATAAGAAAAATTTAAAACCCCAACGGTTCTCAGTTTTAGATAACAGATGACAAATAACTTAATAATTCAAAAACTATATGGAACAAATAAAACTAATTAACTTAAATAAATCAATAATTATTAACCTTAAGTAATAAGTAATAATTAAAATAATTTTCAATATACATACTAGTTATTAACCCGACACAGTTGATATTGTATTAAATATACATTCTTCCTATACTAAACCAGACAATTACTTAACCCAAACCTTACATATTACTTACGGAAGATATCCAATGGTCAACAACCGAAGAATGCCATTTATTCTTTATTTGCCAAAAGAATTTTATATACAACTACAGCAAAGCCGAACAAAACAAATGCAAAAACAAAGAAAAACAAATGCCGAATCATTAGTGTCCATTATAAAAGATCACTATCGAGAAACTGCATGGAGAAGAATTGTTACCAATCACTGTTCAAGAAAGCTTCCACTGAAACCACTGTTACTGAAAATTATTAATTCACATAACATTAAAAATTTTCAGATTTTAGAATTATTGGACGCTTGCAATATTCTGTGTATTAATAGCTGTACTCTTCATGCTATAAAAAGTAGAACCCATAAAGGAATGTATACAACAAAAGGAGACTAAGAAGAACCTCGGAAAATTCGACAAACCTCATTTTCCGAACTCAAGGAGGGAGGAGTTAGATTTTATAAACCAACAAGGCCTATAACATAACACTTATATTTTTGTTTAGTCTGCTGTGTTACCAATCGCATGCTGAAAAAGCTGCCGAGAACCCGCCATTGCAACGCCGAACACCGCCATTGCAAACGCAGTCATAAAACTGCGGTATTTCCCGGACAGATGGAAATACGCAATGGTGAAAATGATATCGAAGTCAGGGAAAGACAAAAAATTTCCCCACAATTACAGACCGATAAGCTTATTGCCAATAAGTAAGGTCGTAGAAAGAGTGGTTTTAAAGAGATTAGAGGGTGGTTGCGAAGCGCTTGGCCAAAATATTTGGGTATAACATTAGATGCCAAGCTACGCTGGAGGGCTCATGTCAAGAAGAAAAAAGAAGAACTTGACATCAAATTTAGAAAAATGTATTGGCTGCTTGGACGAAATTCCACTCTATCAGTCTTCAACAAAGTACTCTTGTACAAACAAATTCTAAAGCCCGTATGGACATATGGCATCCAGCTGTGGGGTTGTGCCAAAAAGAACAACTTGGAAATAATCCAGCGATTCCAAAACAAAGTACTAAGGAACATTGTAAATGCCTCTTGGTATTTCAGAAACAGTGACCTCCATAGGGACTTGGAAATGGACACCGTTACCCAGACCATTAGCAGATTTGCCCAGAGTCACGAGCAGCGACTTCTTCAGCACGTCAATGTCGAGGCCATCCAGCTCCTTGATAATGCAAGTCAAATCAGAAGACTTAAGAGGACCAAACCCTTTGAGTTGGTTTGAACGTTTGTGTTAGTAAAAAAGCAGAGCATAGTGCTGGTGTATACGTTAATATTGGTGTAATTAAGTTATTGGATTTAATTTAAGGGATACTAGTGAGTAAGTTCTTAAAATCATCTTTTCTTTTGTAGTAACTTAGGTTTGTACAACATTACTCATTGATCAACTTTGGTCAGATTGTAATTTTGGAAAACTTCCTCAGGGATGTTTTAATAAATAAAAAAAAAATCTTACCAGCAGTGAAGTTTCGGGATTATTTTAGAAAATAATCTCGGGTGGATGGAGGGCCCGAAACGAAGAAATTTAGTCTACTCCTTCCAGAACTGTAATTTATTATCACCTTTATTTTGTTTAGACCTGTTAAAACCCTTTGAGAACAGTAATCTAGTTTCCAATTAGACTAATCACCAAAAACTGTTTACTTTAATTTTATATAAAATCATATAACTGATCCTTCAGGCTCACTTTCTAGTTGATTTTCGTTGTATACGCAGTCATTTTAGTTAAGCCAAAAGCTCTTTCATCATTGTTAACCCTTACCTGATCTGGTGCCTTTTTTGTCATTGCGCGACTTCAATGTCTCTCAGACACCTACTTTTAAACTTGGGTTTTTTTTACGATTGATTATTAATGAAATTGCCCTAAAAATACCCGCAAATGCTATAAATATACCCCGGTGGCGCGGCGTGGTGAAAAATACTCTAGTTTAAAAATATTTATTTTGTTTTATTACAAGAAAAACGAAGGCCTACCAGGCTAAAAACACATGTAAAGTAAAAAACTAGTCACTAATTTGTGAAAAAAATATAATATAAAATGTCATAAAAATTAGGGAGTTGGTAAAGTAAAAATTCAAGTATTACAATTTTTTTTTTGAGAATAGTTGTAGACAAATTGGTTTTTGACATTTTATACACATATAAGCTGTGACGCGGTTCGCTGTGAACGGGCACAAAGAGCATTTACTTTTCCTGTCAAATTTGTCACTCATTTGTCGACTAATTCTTACAGTAGTCGGCCCTTTTGGAACAATGCAAGTTTTTATGACTTGTTTCAGATTATTATTTAGATAGGGGGAAGATTCTCGGCGTATCAGCTCCGGTCTTATCATTTATAAAGCAGTTTGCTTTATAAAATCAAATATCTCTATTTGTTCCACATTTTTGCAAAAATTGTATAAAATATAGCTGTTGACTATAGCAATGTTGACTATTTGGAAAAATATAGCAAGAGGCCGTCTATAACATTTTCTGTTACAGCTATAGGTGACACATTTTTGCTCCATTGAATCGACCCCACCTTTCGTATTGTTGTAAAAGTCTATAATTTCTGGTAAACTTTTGCCTCGTTTTTTGTAAGTTCAGAAACTTCATGGTGCATTGAAGAAATCAAAATCACATATTTATATTTTTTCCGCACATGGCTTATGAGGGTAAAATTATTATTGTAGTCAAATCCATATAAAGTCCCTACTTCCTTTCTTACTACTTTTTCTTTATTTTTTCTTTTTGATGGAGCGGGCGGGGGGAAAAATTCTTCTGGAATTTCTCTTTTATTTTTTTTTTTATTGTTCCGATGTAGATTATTTTTCTCTTACAACCTCAACAGATTAAAAGTAGTTGACATTTCTATTTGAGTTTTTAATGCATTTTGTAAGTTTCCGCACAGACTGAGTTAGTATCAACATTTTTTTTTTCTTCAGCAGGTAGCCCTTCGCCATCAGCACCTCTTTCGGTATACATCATAAAAATAACTCGTTCGACCATCTGTCAGTGCCATTACTTTGATGGCATGTTTGTTAGCTTTGTTGGGCATATACGTCCTAAATTTACACCGGCCTCGAAAGAAGATAAGCATTGCATCAACGCAAGTGTACTCCCCTAAACAATACAACTCTTTACAGTTGCTTACAAACTTGTTAAAAATTAAAGAGATGGCTGCAAGGGCATCAGTTTTTTTTTCTTTCTGTTCTCGTAGTGTTATCATCAAACCGAAGAGTTTGAAGAAGTACTTCAAACCTTCATAGTTGCGCGGAAAATTAGACGCCCTGTCTCGTCACTTTTGAATAGGGACGACACGGCTTCATTATTTGATTTGAATATTGATGTCAATAAACACAAACCAATAAATGCTTTCATTTCAATAGTATCGGTATTTCTAAAAGGATAACGGTTTTTTTTTTGTGGCAATGACTCTTTTACACTCCAAATTTTTTGGTTTGTTTATAGAATGATTTCATCCAACATGTTTTTATTTATGAGCAATAAGAAAATATCTTCAAGTTTAGGATTGTCCCCTAATAAACGCACTGGGTTCAGTGCACCAGGGAGTTTTCTAACTACATTTTGACTCAAAGTTCTCCTGTTCAGGGGAGGAGGAGTCTTGCTCCACGTATAACAATGTATTTTCCCATGGTAAAGTTGACTTACTGGTTGTTGCTGTTGAGGAGGGGGAGGAGATTGTGCAGAGGGTGGTTGTACAACAACTCTCGCAACATCAGATCCGACAGAATCATCATCTGAAACGTCAGAGCCATTTTCCTCGGAATATATTTCGTTCATTACCTCCTCTGTGTCAAGGGATTGAAAATCGGGATCTTCATCTGAATTATCAATTGAAAAGTCCCCATCAGAAAGTTCATCGTCAAAAATTATATTTTCAAGTTCTGGGTCATCGAAACTAACTCGTTTACAGGGCCCAGGTTCATCCATGGCTCCTAAAAAAATTAAAATTTATTTATAAAATAAGCATTACCAATAATAAAAGGCTACTAAAAAGATTATACGAACCAAAAAAAAAGTTGATGTGGTGAACTCTGCGCTTCCGTGTCTGGTGGACACCTAAATATCTACCTCGTATGGAGCGTCCGTGTCTGTGAGACACTGTGAGTTTAAAATAATTGAATAAAAACCAATCAAAACAAAGGTAAAATGACCAAACAAGAGCACGGTGATACGTCTCAATAAGTAATGGAACGGTACTGAGACGCTAGATCAGGTTGGCTAAACCTGTGTTGTTGCCAACACAATAATTATAATTATCGTAAGTATCTGTCAGACACCTGTCAGTCAAGACCGGGTAAGGGTTAAATTCCCTTTTTGTGAAATAAATGTTTTTTAAACTGATTTTGCGAATTGAATTATTTAACTATATCTTGGATTAAAACAAATATGCTATATTATATTAAAGCTATAATATAGGGTTTTTAAAATTATTTAGCTGCCATGTTACTTTTAAATGGTAATGCAATAAACTTTATCAGGTGTAGCGGTTAATAACACAGTTCACAAAATGAAATAATGTTGGTGCTACAGAGAATTAATTTTAAAGTATAGTGTCTAGCAACATTCTCAGTGAAATTATGGGCCGGTACTACAATGCTCCAATAAACCAGGTATAAGGCATTTAACTTGTTTTAGCAAACATAACATAGAAGATATCAATTCTTCTGTTGGAACCTTTGGTGTGAAATACTAAACTTGAAGAGATTTACCACTAAACACCAAAACGCTCTTTTTGAACTGCTCGACACACGTTTCGCTAGCCATGTTAGTATCATCAGGAGATGATTTAATCTTAATCTTAAGATCAAAGAAGCGTTTTGGTGTTTAGTGGTAAATCTCTTCAAGTTTAATAGAAGATATCGTCAAAACGGTCGAAAGTCCCGAACACTTTTGTCACGTTTGTAATGAGTATACAGCGAAAAAGTTTTGAAAACCTATATTTGAATTTGTACAAAATACCTATTTCGTTTAATTTAACCTGAAAATCAAAGGCTTTAATAAACCATAGATTCCAATGTTTGCAAAATGTGTAGTGAATATTTAAGATAATGGACAATGATAAAAGAAGCCAATTGAACTGTTTGGTTTACCTATGATTTGCAAAGAACCAAAAAAATCTCTACTTAGTCAAGGTAGATGGTGTTAATTGAAAAAAAATCAGCTAAAACTCCTGTTTCTCATTCAGAAGGCGTCCTTGTTCCAACTTTTCATGGCCTGTCTGATCTTTCAGATACAGAGTGTAGTTAGTACATTCAAAGATAGGCAAGCTTATATTAGCGAAGAAAGTGGTAATTTTAAAGCTATGTCGTCAAAACCCCTACTATTTACTCAAGATGCTTTAAATGACCTTATCAGAGACCTCCACCTTTCAAAAAAAGATCAAAACTGTTGACATCTAAACTCAAACAAAGGAATTTACTTTCTCCAGGTACTAAAATTACATTACAGACAAAAATATAAATGGAAATTAGACAGCTTTGTTTTATTTATACAATTTAGTATAAATTTCCATCAAGAAAATGTCGCAACCCGCCAAGTCTAGTGAGTACGGCGGATGGGACAAGATTTCCCAGCTAAATGTGGAAATGGTATCTCTCACAGCTTTCGCTGTATTTGATGTGGCTTTTCGTGCTGGATCATCACTTTTCCGTGTCTTGTAGTTCATTCTGATGCTTTTCGACCAATGCATGGTTCATTGGATCAACCCATGATTGATCCGATGCAAAAAAGTATTTCTTTCATGCCGAGAAAACAAAACTTTGCAGACCGGATTTCGCTTTTTCATCTGTCGTTTAGCTGATGTGGTAGCCATGTTCCTGCCTTCGGAATCTTTCCCATGGCATGCAAACGATCACGAATGGTTGGACAACCAACATTTAACGTCTCTTCAATTTCTTGTTGAATTTGCATATCGTCTTCTTCGAGCAATGCTTCTTTCTTCAAATTTTTCATTTGACCTGGGTTTTACTTGTCTTTCAAGTCGAAATCAGTACTTTTGAATCATCTAAACCAACGCCCACAAGCGTCTTACTTTGTGACATTATGAACGTAAGTTCCACAATGTTAAGTTCCACTGAATCTTTCCTATGGCATGCAGATAATCACAAATGGTACGGCGATAAACATTTATACGTATGCATAAATTTGGGTCTTTATTTCGGAAGTTCTGAACAAGTTGTATAACCCAGGTATTTCGCTTATATTGACCAGTTGGTCACTTAAAGATATCAACACTTTTTTTCTGTCTTTCTAACACGTTTTCCAGTTAATAAAAAAAGGCCCTTGAAAGGGTCGAAAATACACATTTTTTTAAACAAAAATATAAGTTTCCACGAAAAGGTTTGCCTATTCCATGCTCAGCCCTTAATATATTTAAATATCATATTTTTACTTCGAATATTTTTACTTCGAATATTTGTACTTCGTAGAGTTAAGACCTGGTTTTACTTTTTGTAAAAATAAAGTTTTAAACAATTGTGTTGTATTAATTAAGTTAACTCACACTAAAAGAATCACCCTTTAATTAAATATATGTTATTTCGTTCCCCAATATTTAAACATAATATATGCCTGACAATTACAAATAATTATCCAGTCATAACCAGTCCTATTCCATTTAGGCAACATTTTTTTTTTAGGTTTATAAATATATAAATTATTTTAATAGATTCCCATTACTGCTAATGTACGTCGATATCATAATATTAGTTTCGCTTCAGAATTAATGTTGATTTAACTTTATAAGCTGCTTAAATTTCACGTTGACAAATTGAATATGTTCTCAGTTCGTCACATAGTTAATGAAAATACTGACATTTTTCGCATGAAAAATTCGAACATATTTATACAATGTTAATTTTCTCGAGAACGAGACAAGTTTACAATAATTTATTCATTGCTAAAGATTATAAATACATAAATTAATATGGTTGGTCGTGATTATTACATATTTTAGGATACTATCACAACAGTTGGAAGAAAATAACTTTGATTTTTGACCGGAGTTGACTTGCTTTTTTTTAAGGTTTGATTCGTATTCTTGATTGTTGAGATATTTCTAGGCCATCAACATTGATCCATGTCATATTATGCATGCCATCAATAATTAGGCAATTCAAAATGTTATTATATGAAGAAAGCATCTGTTTAGCAAAAACATCCTGTTTTTGAAACAAGACGAGACACGGCTAAACTGTTCTTCAAAATTGACTGAATGCATTGAAATAATATTCCAGCAATATCTACAAAGTCTCAAACACTTAATCGTGGATTTCTCAGTACAAGATCCTTCGTTTTGGTAATATGTTCTTCATTGGTTGACGATTCCTGAACGAGATTCATCTGCACTGCTTCTCTAACATCACAAAAATCCTTGTAGGGGAATGTGGGGTAAGGCGAGGCCTTTAACTCTTTACTCTTTTATAACCTAAATAAACGAAACAAAAAACTCTCCTTAGCGAAATAAATAACATTCTGTTTGCCCCGTCATGTCCCACCTTAAGGGCGAGATGGGGTATACACACAGTCTCCAGTATTCAATCTTCACAAAAAGGACAGATATGATCATAATCCTCTTCCTCATAATGCGCGCCTACACAACCACAGTGAGCCCATCTTCCGCAAGCCTACCAGGTAATGCATCTTTCCCGAAATTGCGAATATAAAGCCTTGACAGTAAAGACATTCAGTTACTATTCTTCTTATTCTTTTTCTTTCTTGTTTTTTCTTCTTTTCCTACTCTTTTTACTCTAATTTTGATTTAATGTTCTCTTTCAATAAACAAAATATGGGAGTACACATACCTCATCATTCCCCTATCGAAATGTTTTTGAATTTTTTTGAGGTTATAAAACGACCGCAACCGTCACAACACTACGGTGATATTTTAATAAATAGAACATAGTTTGCGGTCAATTTATGACACTCTAGTAGTAAAACATATTTTACGAACAGACACGCATACCACATGTCTAAAATATTAGATAAAATAGTACATAAAAATATTTTTACTCATGCAATCGTGAAGTACACCTTCCGATTCTCAGTGATCGGCACACTGAGTGACTTTGTGGAAAGACTACTAGATGGTTTGGTAGTACCATCGAAGCTCAATCGGAACATGAAAATAACGTCCTCATCTTACCTCATTACCCCACCTTCCCCTATCACTTGCAAAACTTTTTTATATACTTTCATCGACTAAAATGAAACTATACAAAAAAATAAACATGCTTAGGGATAGAATGACATACAGCGACATAAGGGCAAAATGTGTAATAGCGGAGTAGAGGACATAGTGAGATAGGCTAGAAAGGAGATGGAGATGCTGCCGTAACCCTGTGGAGAGGATGAAGAAGCATAGAATGGCTCACATCGCTCAGGAAAGCTATCAAGATTGTACAGATTGTATATATATATATATATATATATATATATATATATATATATATATATATATATATATATATTCATACAACAACTCTACAGGCATAATAGGCCTTTGACTTAATTGACTATTTGTCGCCCTGTTTATCTATTCGTAACTTTTCATTTCCAATCAATAATATTCATTCCCTGTAGATCCCTCTCTGTCTCTTCTCTCCATCTTGATCTTGGGCTGCTTCTCCTCCTCTTTCCGCATATGCTTCTTTTCACTAAGTTTTTTAGGATTAGATCTTGTTGCACCCAAAAAACAATTTTTCAGATTTCACAACTCCTATGATGTCTGGTTTCTTACAAAGCTCCTTCAACTATTGGTTTTTTCGCCTCTCCCATCGGTCTTCAACTCTACCTCCAAAAATGTTTCTTAGTACCTTTCTCTTTCATACCCCCATTCATTTATCTGCCTTTCATAACGTTCATACGTCATTTCCAAATGTAAATATTGATTTAACCATTTGATGTAAACATAACCATTTTATAGATTCCTATCCCTATCTTCTTATTCTATCTATAGTTTGCGGAATACCACCTTACCATGCAATAATTCTTTCATGGAATTAATACTTCGGTTTCCTGCCATCATCCTATCTTGTATTTCTTCCTTTACGCTTGGTTCCCTATGAAGTACTGTGCCCACATATATATATATATATATATATATATATATATATATATATATATATATATATATATATATATATATATATATATATATATATATATATATATATATATATATATATATATATAACCCGTATCAATCCACTGCAGGATGAAGGCCTCTTCAGCATGCTTTCAACTCTCGCGGTCCTGAGCTTTCCTTTGCCATTCGGGTCCAATATACTTAATAATATCATCAGTCCATCGTGTTTTCGGTCTTCTCCGTGGACGTTTGCGATCAAGCGGTATCCAGTCCAGGACCGCCCTGGTCCATCTTTCGTCCCATCGCCTTGCTACATGACATGCCCACTTCCATTTCAATTGCTTTATTCTTCCAATGATGTCATTCACTTTCGTTTGTTCTCTGATCCATGTGCAGGTCTTTCTATCCCGTCTAGTAATACCAAGCATACATCTTTCCATTCCCCTCTGTGCTACTCGAAGTTATTGAACTGGCTGTGATGTGAGTGTCCAGGTCTCACTTCGGTATGTCGTAACAGGCAAGACACACTGATCAAAGAATTTTCTTTTCAGACAAAGTGGTAGTTTGCTCTTAAACACAATGTTGAGCCTGCCAAATGTCTGCCAGCCACATTTAATACGTCGTTCCATCTCCCGGGCGGTATTCCCCTCCATTGAAATCCTCTGCCCAAGATATATAAAGCTGTCCACAATCTTCAAATCCCTTCGTAAAACTTAAATTCTTCTGTCCTGAGTGAAGTTATTGAACATAACCTGACTCTTTTTCAGGTTTACTTTCAAGCCAAATGGTTCGCCAGCCCATTGCAGTTCTTGTATGCGTTTTTGCAACTCCTCTGAGTTTTGTGAAACGAGAACTACATCATCTGCAAATCTAAGATGGTTTAAGTTTGCACCATTGATCTTTACACCATCCTGTTCCCAATCCAGGCCAGCCGAGAAATGAATAGGCGATATTGCGTCACCCTGCCGTACACCTCGTTCTACATTAATTCCTACTTCAAGATCATCAAGGTGAATTGTGGCTGTAGCTCCATCATATATCGATCCTAATAGGTTTACGTATACTTTATCTACCCCTTAGCTAAGAAGTGCATCCATTATTGCATGCTTTGAGATGGAGTCAAATGCTTTTTCGTAGTCGATAATAGTCAAGCACAATGGCATGGTGTATTCGTTGTGCCTTTCTATGGTCTGCTTTACAACCTGGATGTGATCCATTGTACTGAATCTACTTCTGAATCCTGCTTGTTCTCTTGGTTGTGCGTCATTCAGTTTTTTTTATATTCTTTTAGAAATTATCTTAGTAAAAACTTTATATATTACTGACAAGAGGCTTATTGGACGGTAGTTCTTTAAATCTTCCTGTGCTCTCTTTTTATGTAAAATGATCACTTCTGCATTTTTCCATAAGTTAGGTACTTTTTGTTGTTTGAAATATTTTGAGGATAATTTTGCCAGTGCTTTATGTAACGTCCGACCACCAGCTTTTAGCATTTCGACAGTTACACTGTCCTTTCCAGGAGCCTTACCGTTTTTCATCAATCCTATAGCATTTGTTACTTCCTCCACTAGGATATCTGGCATTTGTTCTTCCGTTTGGGTCCTCATTCCCTGCAGGTCAAGGAGCAACTACCTACACCAGCGGGGAGTTAGATCAGGCTGGCATTGGACTTTTGACATTGCAACGCTAAATATACGGACTATGAAAACAGAGGCCCGATTGCAAGAACTGTTAATCGAACTTGACAACATACATTGGGATATTATTGGGCTCTGTGAAATACGAAGAAAGGGCGGAGAGTTAATCAAACTGGAACCAACTGGACACGTAGTTTGCACTCGAGGTACGGAAAATGGCCGATGTGGCGGAATTGGATTCATTATCAATCGAAAGCTGAAGGACAGTGTAGTAAAATTTGAAAGTACATCCGACCGATTAGCCCAATGCGTCATTCAGCTGAATAAAAAGTTTAGGCTTCAAATCGTCCAAGCTTATGCACCAACTATAAGCCATAGAGATGATGAAATTGAGGAATTTTATGATATATCCATCTGATATATAGAAACTGGTGATGGCTGAAGGAATAAACAGAGCAATTACGAGATGTATGAGCCTACAAAATTTCTTTGTTTATACATTTTTGCTCCGCAGGCCAACCTGGCAAAAGTTTTTGCATTTCTGCTAGCAGACATAACGATTTGCGGATTGCACTGCGAGAGCCCACCGTTGGATAACTGAAGATGTTTTGTGATAATCCGCGCTTTCCGAAAATATGGAATGTTGTATATACGATCTCACGTTCCGGTGGCAGTCCCTTCAGCCATCTCAAGAGGATCGAGGTTCTTCTATTCACGCAGAATTTATATTTCTATATAACACTTTCCGTTATATATCCGTCAATACGTTTTAATTAGATTGAATATAAATTCACCTATATATTATAAATCGTCCAATATAATAAAATTAAATCTTAATTCATATCCTTTAAATCTGTTATAATCGTTAAACTTGCATAACGAATGAAAGAAACCTTAATTTGATGTAATTAGTTGATTTAACGATTCAGAATGAGTCTGTAATATCCAAAACTAGGGTATATCCCATTAAAATAACTATTTTCTGTATGGAAGTGTAAACTAGTTTTTATAAAATAATTTTAATTCAAGCGGTAAATTACGGTGATTATGTTGTTAACAAACTGAAAATGTATTTGTTTCTTTATGGAAATGTACCGTTAAACATTTCTGTTTTAATAATTAAAATCTATAGTGATATATTTCGTAAACAAGAATTTTAGTAATCAATTATATATGCTGTTTTTTCTTATTTTCAGTTATAACGGATGTCTCAGAATGTTTTCTTTTCAGAGGAAGCGTGTGGAGGGGAGGGGTGTCAAAGCCTTGACGGACTTTTTATGTTTAATAGCGATGGATCGTTTCACGGGACGTTATATAAAAACGATTCCTACATTATAGTTCGACGTCTGTACATAACACATTTTAATTTAGCGACCATGTGCCAAGTACGAATTTAATCAAGCATTGGGTGCTCAAGTTTGAAGAGACTGGAAACACAATGCGGACAAATCAACTGAGCGCGAAAGAACGAGCACGAATATTCGTTCGCCAGTCTGTTAGAGACGATCCACGACAGTCTCTACGACTCCGTGCAGCTTTTGCCCATTTACACAGGTCTACGATTCATCGCATTATTCGCAAAGATTTACATTTCCACCCCTACAAAATTGTTATTATGTATCAGATCAAGCCCGATGATCCAGCTAAATGAGTCGAATTTTGCAGGACAATGAAAAAATCGTTTTAAGAGCTTCTATAACATATAGTTTTCCGATTAATCGAATTTCCACATCAAAGGCCACGTGAATAAATAAAATTGCAGATATTGGGCTCCCGACAATCCGCTGGAACTGCACCAGAAACCAATACACTCCTCTAAGGTTGTTTTTGGGCTGCCATATCAAGGAAAAGAATTATCGGCCCTATCGGTTTTTTTTTGAGGATAACAGTGATCACGTTCAGACTGTTAATTCTGATCGTTATTGCCATATGATCCGGACTTTTTGGCTCCAGAAATGCAAAACTCGACTGACTACAACTACAACACATTTTTCCAACAAGATGGAGCAACTTTCCACGTCATGAATGATTCTTTAGCAGCTCTTCACGATTTATTATATTATTTCCCTGAAAGAGTGGGGGATATCAACTGATCACCGAGAAATCCAGATTTAACACCTGCTAATTTTTTCCCATGGGGCTACTTAAAAAGTAAAGTTTTCAATTGATTACCGCTCAACGTAAATGTTTTAAAGTAAGGAATAACAGACGAAATCCACGCGATGCCCCAGCGAGTGATTGAAAATTTCTTCAGGCTAAATGAGAAACGACATTTACGGGTGGTTGTTTTTCATAAACAAAAATTCAAAAACTACTCTGTAACTTAACAGTCATTAAACAAGTTTTAATTAAATCTGATATTTTATTTTTTAAGTATCAAAACCGAAAAACATTCTGAGACATCCTTTACGATATTCAAAATGTGTGAAATGTTTATCTTCACTTTATCGGATATTTATTCTTGTCTAGAGAGTATGTCGGGAAAATAAAGGAACACTACACCGCTACCGCTACACATGTGTTCAAGTGGTATAAGTGATTCCAAAACCAGACCGGCTAAAAAACGAAAATCGCGATGAATTAGTGACAAAAGTGCTTGAAATGATCGCCTACAATTCGAATTCGACTGTGAGATGGATAACGAAGGAATTAAATACGGCCAAAGACATGATTCACGAAATTTTGTTCGTTTGCCAAATTCGATTCTGGAGACACGACCTTATAAGCCGAACCGAAGGCGCGACATCCTTCCGACCTTGACCACAACCTTTTACAGACCAAAGAGTCCAACTGAAGTCGGTCATGAACAGTTTGGCTATAACGAGTGATAAAAATGTTCCCATTGGGGCACCATCAGTCTGTCAGTAGATCTGCTGGTTGAAGGAAAAATATGTATTCTTCAAGCAGTATTCGGAGAGTTCCCCCACATATGGTGGAAAGTCTTCGAAACGTCGTGACTCTTCACAGAATCAACGGATCGACACCCGGAATGATTTTGAAATATATATATATATATATATATATATATATATATATATATATATATATATATATATATATATATATATATATATATATATGTTTATTTATTTATTCCTGCATAATTACTGGCACTACAAAAAAATTAACTATACAACATTTATTAACATCGCTGGTAGGCAAAAAATAGCAAAAAAAGAGTATTCTTGAATGCGGGTTCTAGCGTGATGGATCTGTAGAAAGGTTGTAACATCACAATCAGCAGTTTGACGCCATCTGGAGAAATTTGGGAAAGTCAGCAAGCTACGAGTATGGAGCTCACAATCTCAGTGAACGGAATAAAGAAGATCGCATATCAATCGCCAAAAGTCTGCTCTCACGGGTAAAAATCGAGCCTTTTTCAGACAGAATTATAACAGGCGATGAAAAATGGGTTACCTATGACAATATTGTCTGCAAAAAACAGTGACTTGATAGGGATTAACCACCCCTATCAGATCCGAAAGCAAACATCCATGGAAAAAAGAATATATTGTGTGTATGATGGAATTATCGAGGTGTAATTCAACACGAGTTGTTGAAGTCAGATGCATACTTTAGCAGCTGCAAAGACTGAAAGAGAAGCTCTAGACAATGCGCGATCACATACAACAAAAGTGACTCAAAAAAATTCTTGAGCTTAGAGGGTCTGTTTTACCACACCCACCTTACTGCCCGGACCTTGCCCCGGCAGACAACTACCTTGTTAGACCAAGTTAGTCGGGCTGTCGAAAATTCCTTCCAGTCCAATCTAACCACATTTTTCAAGGAAGGAACTGATTGAACTGCCAGGAAGATGGGAGAAGGTCATACATAACAATGGTGAATACATAATTTTGATATTTAATTAAAGCAAAATAAATGTATGATGAAATGAAGTTATTTATGGCTTGATTTAATATTTTTAAATACTCATTTGAAAATGCCACACTAAAAATGAACGAACTTATGCATCACTCTAATAAATAGAGCATAGTAATTCCATTATAAAAAAAAATATCTAAAAAATTAACAATTTTTAAATCATCTGATATGTTTTTAGCCAAAATTGTGTCCTAAACAAACATGCTGTTAAACAATTAGCATATTTTGAGACCAGTTAAATATTTATGTTGTGTTTGTTTGCATAAAATGTTTTCTGAAAACAAAATATCAAATTACAAGAAAGGAGTAATTGGGCTAATGTTCAAAATTGATGTTTGTGTTGTATTTTATATAAACACTTAAAAAAGTTTAATATTCATTTGCATATTGCAGATCATTTTGTTTATTTATCGACACTTCAGTGGGACCGTTTTTTGAGAAATGACAATATGTGGCATAATTGAACAAAGAATTAATTTCGTAACCAAAAAAATGGCTTAATGAGATGGCCCATCATGAGTACGCCCATGAAGTACCAGTACTGGTTCGAGAAAATGCGATTAAAACGATATACCTGGCATTTTTTATGAATTATAATTCGAAGTATTCTCCTCTCGCTTCGAAATCTTTGTTACATCTATTCAATAGTGATTAAAATACGTGATCCAGCTCATTTTATGGACTAACCTCCAAAGCACGCGTCGAAGCTGTTTGGACGGTCTGAATATCTTCAAAAAAAGAGCCCCTTCAACTCTAGGAACAAGGAGAAGTCACAAGCGGCTAAATCTGACGATTACAGTGGGTAGTTGATCACACAGACTTGGTTTCGGACCAAAAATTGACGCACAATTAAGGATGTATGACTTGACGCTTTATCGCGCAACAAGCTCCAGCTGTCTGTCATTGACAGTTTGACCAGTTGGAACGAACTCTTTGTGGATGATGCTTATGCTAATTTTTGTAGGATTTTTCGTGTTTTTTTTTGCCTGTGGTGTGTTTTCGACTTCCATGGCGCTTAGTTTCTGGATCGCATTGAAAGCATGGTGCTTCATCCCCCGTAACAATTGATTTCAGGATGTTTTGATCATTTCTGGCGGCTACGACACCTCTTTTTTTTTTGCTCCTCCGTGAAGCAAACGTTGCCGTGGAACAAACTTTCCACACTCCTTCGTTTTACCCAAACTCTTGTAAAGAATGAGTAAAATCGTTTTCTTTGTCGATATTGAAAGTCATTTTTAGTGAAGAGACGGCATTGCGGTCATTAGCGAGCTAAAGTTGGTCTCTCGTCACGTTTATCATTTTCTGGCGACACTCCAAAAAACGTTTATGCCACAGAAAAAACATTTGTTCTGCTTAAACAATCATCTCTGTACACTTGCTGCATCAACCGGAATGTTTCCGAAGCAGTTTTACCGAGTTTTGCATTAAATTTAATAACAGCTCTTTGTTCGATGGTTTTATTTATACATCAAACTTTTTTGGCTTGTAAACAACACGTCATAAAATCAACAAATATCAACCGATCGTGGTAAAGTAGGTTTTTGTTATGTCCAGGAATGTCCAAGCTTTGAAACGACACCGCTAGATAATAGATGGCGTGTCTGGTTGCTGAGATGTATCTTAAGTACTGATATTTAATGGACTCACTGTATGTTTGAGACAAAATCTTAGTTTATAGAATAGTACAAAATGTAACAAAGTAGCTAATGGAGTTCATATTAATGATAACAGGTGATTTTTTAGTGTGTCCGAACTACCGATAGGGGTCGCTGTCAAACGAACTGTTAGTGTACGGGCCTCTGGTGTCAAAATTAAGCAATATAATCTAGCTATAGAGCTTCTTCACTTATAAAGCACTTCGTAAATTTTATGGTGCACATAATCTTTCAATCGAACGCATTTCACCCTGATCAATATTATAACAAAAACAAGACAAAAAACTGTGCGTTTTGAAGAAACTATTGCCACTGATGCTGGCAGTAGTGATGAAGATCCAAATTTACCCATTTGACACTGTTCGCAGGAAGTTGAGCTCTCTTATTCAACTACGTGAAAAATTGTACGTAAAGATCTTGGTCTGTGGGTTAATGATTATCTAATTCCGAATTTCAATGGTGTTGATTTGGAGGATGTGTGATTCTAACAGGAACGTGCAATACAGTTTTTTTTTCACAAGTTTCACAAGTTTTTACCAGCACTGGTATAACCTGGCCTTTCAGCCGTCACCCGTTTGATATTGAGTTTCGGGACACCCTGGATATATATATATATATATATATATATATATATATATATATATATATATATATATATATATATATATATATATATATATATATATATCATCATCATCATCAGCCTGTATCGATCCACTGCAGGATGAAGGCCTCTTCAGCATGCTTCCAACTTTCACGGTCCTGGGCTTTCCTCTGCCACTCGGGTCCAATATACTTAACGATGTCATCAATCCATCGTGCCTTCGGTCTTCTTCGCGGACGTTTGCGATCAAGCGGTATCCACTCCAGGATTGCCTTGGTCCATCTGTCGTCCCATCGCCTCGCTATATGGCCTGCCCATCTCCATTTCAATTGTTTTACTCTTCCAATGATGTCACAGACTTTTGTTTGTTCCCCGATCCATGCGCAGGACTTTCTGTCTCGTCTTGTAATGCCAAGCATACATCTTTCCATTCCCGTCTGTGCCACCCGAAGTTTTGGAATTGATTGCGATGTGAGTGTCCAGGTTTCACTTCCGTATGTCATAACGGGTAAAACGCACTGATCGAATACTTTTCTTTTCAGGCAAAGTGGGAGTCTGCTCTTAAACACTATGTTGAGCCTACCAAATGCCTGCCAGCCACATTTAACACGCCGTTCCACCTCCCGGGCGGTATTCCCCTCCATTGAAATCCTCTGCCCAAGATATACAAAGCTGTCCACAATCTCTAAATCCCTTCCTAAAACTGAAATTCTTCTGTCCTGAGCGAATTTATTGAACATAACTTGACTCTTTTTCAGGTTTATTTTCAAGCCAAATGGTTCGCCAGCCCTTTGCAGTTCTTGTATGCGTCTTTGCAGATCCTCTGGGTCTTGTGAAATGAGAATAATATCATCTGCAAATCTAAGATGGTTTAAGTTTGCACCATTGATCTTTACACCATCCTGTTCCCAATCCAGTTTACGGAACATTTCTTCAAGGCCATCCGAGAAAAGAATAGGCGATATTGCATCACCCTGCCGTACATCTCGTTCTATATTAATTCCCACTTCAAGTTCATCAAGGTGAATTGTGGCTGTAGCTCCATCATATATCGATTCTAATAGGTTTACATAGACTCTCTCTACACCTTGGCTAAGCAGTGCATCCATTATCACATGCTTTGAGATGGAATCAAATGCTTTTTCGTAGTCGATAAAAGCCAAGCACAGTGACATGGTGTATTCGTTGTGCCTTTCTATGACCTGTTGTACAACCTGGATGTGATCCATTGTACTGAATCCACTTCTGAATCCTGCTTGTTCTCTTGGTTGTACCTCATTCAGTTTTTTTAATATTCTTTTAGAAATTATCTTAGTGAAAACTTTGTACATCACTGATAGGAGGCTTATTGGACGGTAGTTCTTTAAATCTTCCTGTGCTCCTTTTTTATGTAAAAGGATCACTTCTGCATTTTTCCATAAGTTAGGTACTTTTAGTTCTTTGAGGCATTTTGAATATAATTTTGCCAGTGTTTTATGTAACATCCGACCACCAGCTTTTAGCATTTCTACAGTTACACTATCCTTTCCTAGAGCCTTGCCGTTCTTCATCAATTCTATAGCATTTGTTACTTCCTCCACTAGGATATCTGGCATTATATATTGTTCTTCCGTGGGTATTGCTACCCCTGACTGGCTCTGATCTTCATATAACTGGGAATAAAACCTTCTGACAATCTCTAACATTTGGGTACGCGCCCTGCACACTGTACCATCCTCACCGCTTTAAAGCATATATTTGCGTTCTTTTGTTTCTCAGCTTCTGTTTAGCTTTGTTGATTCCTTTGTTTTCTTCCAGGGGTTATATATATATATATATATATATATATATATATATATATATATATATATATATATATATATATATATATATATATATATTATATTATTATTATTCACGTATGGACCCTGGTGGACCACGCGAGTACAGTTAGGGGCGTTTGTTGTTGTTAGCCTTCCTTTGCGTCCATACTGATTTCATTCTTTCGCTATGAGCATTTTTCCTTTCCAATCTCCCAAACATTAACCTTGTGTCTGAAGCAGCCTCTCTCCTGAATTTCACTTTGTGTAATATTTGCTGACCTTAGGTCCTCTTTAATTGCAGCAATCCATTTAATTATTTCCACTTTAGCTCTACTCCCATTTTCATAAAATTTGATTATTTGTCTAGTTAGCCTACTCGGATTCATCTGTTTTATGTGTCTGTAAAACTTAACTCTTCTTTTTCTCATATCGCTATGTATATCTGTGTATTGTTTGATTTCTTGGTTTTCTCGAAGTCGGTATGTTGTGCTATTTATTTTTTTGGGGCCTACGACTTTTCTTATGATTTTTCTTTCTTTCTTTTCAATCTCCTCGATGTATCTCTTTCTATTGAAAATCGGCGTTTCTGTCCCATATAGACATTCTGGTTTAATAACTATGTTGTAATATCTCAGTTTTGGGTTTTTAGATATGCATTTTTTGTTGTAAATATTTTGCGTAAGTCTTAATGCAGTTTCCATTTTTTGACATTTACCCTTATTGGCCGCTCTTTCCAACCCGTTTTCCATGATTATTTTACCCAAATATTTGAATTGAGAGACTAGCCTAATGTTACCATATTTTGTTTTTTGAAATGGTGTTCTTAGTCTGTTGCTGGTCATGTATTATGTTTTTTCAAAGGAAATTTGGAGTCCTACCTTTTCTGCTGTTTCTTTTAGGATTTCAATCTGTTTTTGTTAATATATCTTGGGCCAAAATCGCTAGATCATCAGCAAACGCCAGACAATCAATTATAATGTTGGTTTTCCCCTGTTTAATGGGCTGGTCAATATTGAGGGCCGACTTTTTTTCACGCCACTCCTGTATTATTTTTTTTTAGAACACAGCTAAATAAGAGTGGCCAGAGTCCATCCCCTTGTCTCACTCCAGTTTTAATTTTGAAGGGCTCTGAGATGTCACCCATGAATTTAACTTTTGACCTTGTGCTAGTTAGTATTGCTTTAATAATTACCAGCGTTTTCAGATCTAATCCTTGTTGTTTCAAGATTTGGAATAAAGATTCGCGGTCAATAGAATCAAATGCTTTTTTGAAATCCACAAATGTACAGACAAGATTTTTGATTGTTTTCATATTTTCTTTTAGTTTTGTCTAATTAGCTTCGATGTTTCATTTCGTACTTTCAAAAAGATGCTATAATGTATTGCTGTTTTTTGACTGTTCCACTCTTTGAATGCTTTACTTCGGCTTAATACTGCTTGCTCACAAACTTCATCCCACCATGGATGTTTTCTACATTTTTGTAAAGGGACCAACTTTAAGTCTGTTTTAATAATTTTTCGTTTCAATTATTGTTAGTTATGTGCTGGTTGTCTATAAGCTCTTCTGTTAGGGGTTATATAGGGATTTTATATATATATATATATATATATATATATATATATATATATATATATATATATATATATAGTTTTTTGGGGAATTTGGTTGGTTTCGGGCTAGCGGTCAACAGTAAAACAAAGTGTTTAATCGTCCCAATATTTCGTCATTTTGATGATGAATTAATCAGGAGACACTAAAATGTTAATAACAATAGTATTAATAAAGTACAATAGTATTAAAAAATACAAACATGTTAAAATATAAATTCACAGAACGATAAATATATACACTTAAAATAATGTCTATAGTATGCATGCATGCAATAATGTCTATAGTATGCAAACGTATGCATATAAATAATGTTTTTGAACGATACGGGGTCCAAACAGGAATTAAAAATCTTTTTTATACACTAAGGTACTCCACCTTCAACCATCGTGATTAAAAAGACTGGAGCGATTTCAAACAGAACATCAATTATTCGATATTATTTGAAAAGATGACAATAAATACTACTAAGGGCCGGTTCTACAATGCAAGAATATACCAGGTATAAGCTACATTTTGAATAAAATTTAGAACGCCGGTTCTGTAAAACGGGCGTTTCCAAGCGTATTAAAAGTACAGCTTATACCTGGTATATTCTTGCATTGTAGAACCGGCCCTAAGACCACTGGTATCTGATTTGAAGTTCATCGTGGTACTTCAGCAGATAAAATAACAATATATACATCATTATATAGCCAACTTAAATGATATTTAATACCATTACAAGTGAAAAATCCAAAATTGGTTATTGGTTATAATAAAAAAAAAACAAAAAAATATAAAGATAAATTTATAAAATCTATCAAAGTAAAAAATATGTTAACTAAAAATTTTAAAAAATGTGATATTTCATGTAAAAAAATCATATAAAAATTAATTATTTAACAAGATATAGCTGGTATGTTTTTAAAATAAACCGAAACGTTAATAAAATAATAAAAAAATGATAAATTATTTATAATTGGACGAAAAATCACAAAATAAAAATGTTATATAATGTTAAATATATATATCATCATCATCATCATCATCATTATCATCAACCCGTATCAATCCACTGCAGGATGAAGACCTTTTCAGCATGCCTCCAATTCTCGCGGTCCTGAGCTCTCATCTGCCATTCGGGTCCAATATACCTAATAATGTCATTAGTCCATCAGACGCGGTATCCAGTCCAGGACCGCCCTGGTCCATCCTTCATTCCATCGTCTCGCTACATGGCCTCCCCACTTCCATTTCAATTGCATTATTCTTCCAATGATGTCACTCGCTTTCGTTTGTTCTGTGATCCTGTGTAAGTCTTAGTAAGTCCCGTCTAGTAAGGTCAAGCAAACATCTTTCCATTCCCCTCTACTTGGAGTTTTTTGAACTGACTGTGATGTGTGTGTCCAGGTCTTGACTTTTCTTTTCAGGCCAAGTGGTAGTTTGCTCTTAAACACTATGTTGAGCCTGCCAGCCACATTTAACGCGTCGTTCCACCTCCCGAACGATATCCCCTTCCATAGAAACCCTCGCTTTCCAAGATATATATAGTGATCCGCAACTACCAAATCCGTTCCTCAAATAGAAATCCTTTTGTCTTCAGCAAATTTATCGAACCTGATCAGACTCTTCTTCTGGTTTATTTTCAAGCCAAATAGTTCCCCAGCCGTTTGCAACTCATGTACGTGTCTTTGCAGCTCATCTGGAACTTGTGAAAGAAGATCGATATCACCTGCAAATCTAAGATGATTTAAGTATGCACCATTAATCCTTATTCCATTCTGTTCCCAATCCAGATTACGAACACTTCTTCGAGGCAGGCTGAGAAAAGAAGAGGAGATATTGCGTCACCCTGCCGTACGCCCTGCTCTACATTTATTCCAACCTCAAGATCGTCAAGGTGGACTATCGTTTCATCATATATCGATCGGGAGTAAATTTATATAGACTCTCTCTACACCTTCTTAGTATACTTCTTAGTATACTTTTGGATATTATCTTGGTGAAAACTTTACCACACCACTGATAGGAGGCTTATTGGACGGTAGTTCTTTAAATCTTCCCGTGCTCCTTTCTTATGTAAAAGAAGCACTTCTGCATTTTTCCATAAGCTAGGTACTTCTTATTGTTTGAGACATTTTGAGTATAATTTTGCTAGTGGTTTATATAAAGTCCGACCACCAGCTTTTAAGATCTCCACAGTTATACTATCCTTTCCTATTGCCTTGCCATTTTTCATCGAGTCTATAGCCTTTGTCACTTCATCCACTAGGATATCCGGCACTTGTTCTTCAGTGGGCATCGCTGTTCTTGCTTGATTCTGGTCCTCAAATAACTTTGAATAAAATCTTCGGACAACCTCTAACATTTCCGTCCGTTCCCTCTATATTGTACCATCCTCACGCATTCAGGAAAACTTGTATGTCCTTTTCTTTCTTAGCCTCTTCTTAGCTTTATTAATTCCTCTCTTTTCTTTCAGAGTCTTTTGCTCAAGCTGCATGTTAAATCGGCGCGTTTCCTCTCGAATACGTTTTCTTATAGTTTTGTAAATCTCAACGTACCCTGCCCTGATAATACCCTGCCCTGATGATGACCCTGCCATTGATGAGAAATTATATATATATATATATATATATATATATATATATATATATATATATATATATATATATATATATATATATATATATATATATATATGACAATATAATAATAGAAACCGGAATATCCCAGATAAAGTGGGTTTGTTTCCAATATGGTAGTGAGAACTCGTTTAGATAATAATCTTAACACGGCCGGGAAGTAACGTTAATTAAGTTACTAAGAATATTCCTTTATTTTTTCTGCATAGATTATTAATGTATTTGTTTACGTAATTAAAAACCATAGTGGCACAGTTTATATATATACTTACACTAAGTCAATTAGTTGACTTCAGTAGAATTCATGTAGTTGTAAATGGATAATGCTTTGTCGTCTGTTGACTTCTGAATCCGTTGTTTCGCATTGTTGAGTGATTAACATGTCTTTGTTTAATTACCAATAAATATTCCTCGTCTAAAAATCAATTTATATATGCTAGGTACGGGGTAAGTTTGTAGAGATTTTCCATTAGTTATTTTTTTAACGCTCGTAAACAAAAAGCTGTGTCGGATTAATAATGTATACTAGGATTTTAAATTATATGTTTGTTAACGTCTATTAACGTTTAACGTTTATTATAGATTTTTCCATCGGCGGTTCGTGGGGGAAAAAAGAGATGGGGCACGTATAATCCAATTTTGGAATGGGGATAGGGAAATGCGTCGCAACCAAAAATTTTACTTTTATTAGTATCATATACACACTTTGCTGTGTAGAAATACTAGTGTAACTGTCAGGCATCAAATTTTAATTTTTTAATTTTTTAGGTAGGGCACGTGCCCCTGTGCCCTTATGAATCAACCGACACTGGATTTTACTCTACATATGTTTCGACTTGTTAGGGTTTTCTCAAGATTAGCTTGAACTAATTAATACGAATTATCAAACACAGTGTTTCCAAGTATACAGGAAGATTATTAATTTTTTATTTCTTGTTTTTTTAACGTCTAGTCTAATTATCCTAAATATCTGCTGGTATAAACCGGGCATTTCAATTACAATATGATCTTATCTATTACCGGGGTATTTTGGAAGCTTAGCTGGCCATTTTTTATTTCCAATATTTCTAGTAGGTCTAATTTTTGTCTTTTTTTTCTTAGTGTAATAATTTAACAGTGTTTATATCTATAAAATGATTGTTTTATATAAAATATAAAATGATAGTTTAATCTTTTACACACTGTATTACTAAATGTAGAAGTGTAATTAATAAATTTAAACGATTTGCCTTTTTGCTTTTTAATATTATAGAATTCTTGTAAATTTAACTTTCTTTCTATCTTTGTTTATTTTTTTATCAATTTTTCAATGAATCATTTTTTGGAGCCGTTGTTTTTTGCTATCTGTTTAATGATATAGAGCTCTTTAATAAAATCATCTTTATTTAGTAGATAACTAACTAACCCATGTATTAGTCTATGAAAAGGAGACAGTTAGACTTGCCAAGATTGTTTAGAACTAAAAGTATAACTGTAAGTATACAGGGTGTTAGGTAAACATGCGGCCTAAATGCAAGGGGTGATTCCTATTTTCTCTACAGTTGTTGCGCATCCGACTAAGCTTGGCGAATCACAGAAGTCACTACTGTTCACCTACCGGCGAACCTTCTTCGACCTAGGAGTGGGGGCGTGAGTGACGTTGCGTCATCCAAAACTAGTTCGGTCAGTTACGCATGAGATCTGCGTATCTGCGATCAATATCTGTGTTGAACTTAAAATGGTCTGTTTCCTTCTTGGCCAGCAACATGGGTATACCAAGTATCCCTGTTTTTTGTGCATGTGGGACATCAGAGCTCGTGAGAAGCATTGGGGAGACCTGGTGATCCAAACATTTTAAATCAGCCACTTGTCGACAGAAAAAACATTGTATTTCCGCCTTTGCATGTAAAACTAGGTCTCATGAAGCAATTTGTTAAGGCTTTGTCAATTGAAGGAAACTGCTTTAAGTATATAATTTCGGCATTCCCTAGCCTGTCATATGAAAAGATACTACAGATTTGGGAACTCGTTAAAGATGAAAATTTCACTGAAACAATGACCGAACTTGAAAGGAATGCTTGGTTGGCTTTTAAAAATATTGTTAAAGACTTTCTTGGAAATACACGAGCCCCGAATTACATAGAAATTGTTCAACAACTCTTGGAGAGCCTTAAAAAGCTTGGTTGCAACATGAGCATCAAACTGCATTTCTTACATAGTCATCTTGCTAACTTCCCAGAAAATGTTGGTGTTGTTAGTGATGAACAGGGCGAGCGATTCCACCAAGATCTAAAGGTTATGGAAGCGCGGTATCAAGGTAGATGGGATGTCAGTATGATAGCTGACTACTGTTGGAGCATCAGCGAGAATGTCCACAAACTAAACACTCCAGGAAAAGCTATAAGAAGACATTTTTACCATAATATCTTCTATTTATTTTTTGTATAAACACAATTTAACTTATATGTTAACCTCTGTATGAATAAAATATTCTAATCTATTTGGTCAGATCTCGCCTTATTTCCTTTCGTATGTACACTTTTAAGGTAAAATGAGGGGTATGCTGTAGCTTAAGAACTTGACGTGATAGAGAAAAACTGTGAATATTTTTGAATTCAGAGATGAAAAATTAGTCAAAAACAAGTCACAGATCCAAGTCAACAAAATTGCTGTTCCCCAGTGTAATAAGGATAAAACTTTACATAAACCGGGGGTATATAAAATTCACTGTAAGGATTGTAAAGTGGTATATATCGGTCAAAGTGGTAGAAGTATAGGTTGTAGAATAAAAGAACAGAAAAAAGATATTTTAAATAATACAAAAAGCATCGGAATGTCTACACATTGTATTGAAAACAATCATTTTATAGATGTAAACAATTTTAAATTATTACACTCGGAAAAGAAAGTAAAAAATTGGACCTTCTAAAGTCTATTCGCCGAAGAATGACAGTCGATATAAACAATGACCAACGAGTGATCAGCACGTGACATTTTAGCCAGAAACGCTGCGCGCTCCTGCTATTGGCGGGAATCGGTCGAGTCGATTTAAACCGCCAATGAAAACGCAGATGATAGGCAGGTTACCCTTCGACAGAAACACAGGGTTGGCGGCAGTAACTCATACACTGCCATGGGTTTTTTACATTTATTGAATTATATTCGATTTATTAATAATTGTATTTTGGGTCCATAAAATGTCTGATACGGACACAGCTGATGACGTTGTCGATATTAGCTATACCCCGGCCAAAAATAGGACAGTTCTTAGTGCGGTCCTGTAACGATCACGTGCAATATGCGAGAACATGTTTGGGTTTAGTTTCTTTCTTCAATAAATAGGCTATAGAAATATTGGAAATAAAAAAAATCCTTAAGAAATAGGCATGTAATAACCACGAATGACCGGCTAAATTTCCAAAACTCCCCGGTAATAGATAAGAGATCGTATTTTAATTGAATAGCCCGGTTTTACTAGCCAATATTTAGGATAATTAAACGAATCTCTTCGTCCGTTATCTTGCTGAAAAAATGTTCTAAAGTGAATGGTAAGGGGTGATGAAACGTGGAGTGTGTAGAATAACGCGCAACAAAAAAAAATGTTTTGTATTTGATGGGATTGGAAGAGATCCTTACACTTTGATCTTCTTCAGCAGAACAAAACCATCAGTAAAGAACATCTACTGTTTACAATTTAGATACTATAAAGACAACAATTACAGAAAACCGGCCCAAAATTAGGAAACAAGCCAGGCGTCGTGTTTCATCAAGAGAATGCGGGACCACACGTTTCAATCAGGACCTAACAAAAATTGTTAAATTTCAGTTGGGATCTCCATCCACCTTACTTACCGGATATTACATTCGCTCCCTCCAAAAACGAAAAAGATATAAAAACATATTGTAAAAACGTTTTAGAATAAAGATGCAAATTTTTGACAAAAAAGCATTATGGATCTACCACTAACTTGGCAAAAAGTTGTAAATAATAATTATAATTATAAAAACATATTTACATAAACTGTCTAAGTTTCTCTTCTCTTAAAAAATCCCTACAAACTTTCGGACAACCCGATATCTCGCGTTCATATAGCAGAGAATAATAAATAATGTCTGAATGATTGTGGGGTGTTCATATATTTTTTTCTTTATTTGGGTCGCTCTATTTGGCCACGCTCTAAAACTAAAAAAATATCAAAAATATCTGTTCTTATTTAAATAAAGAATCACTGGGTAAAAACAAAAAACCAAACGGAGACAAATGTTCTAAAAAACATGTTCTAAAAAAATATACAAACTTTTAACGTTAAAGTTTCGGGAAGTATTAACCTCCCATTTTCAAAACGAATCTAAAAATAAACTATATTAATTTCTATAAATTATGAAAAGATAGAAATTAAACATATTTTTTGAGTTTTAGATCGTGGCGAAAAACCCAAATGACGAAAAAAATATAAAGAATATTAAAATTAGAAACGAACACAATTGAAATAATTGTAATGAATGCAACACTAAACCCATCCATCAAAATCATTATGTGCGGAGTTATTCCAAATGTTCTAAATCGAAATACCACAACAATTTCATTAGATTACAATCAACATTTTTTTAACATTTACGTCATTACATCTCACGTTTTCTTTTATGGTAGAGATGCGAACGGTTGAGTACCAACCGAATAATTTAAATAAATTCTTTATTATGACAGGTTGTTGAACAAATACATCGTAAAATTAGGGAGCATAACGTAGAAGTTGTCCGAAATTAATTTTAATTTTGACACGTTTATGTACAAGGATAGAGTGAGCCATAACTTACCCGTCATAGGGCAACTGGTGATAGTAGAGATCAAAATTTAGTCAATAAATGTATTGGCAAATTTTAATCATACAGGGTGTTGAAAGGAAACTAAATTTTTGAAAAATTGAGATAATTAAAAACGGTTGAAGATATCAGATTCAAAATCGGAGTAGTTGGGTTTTCAAAGGCGACAAATCCGAATTTGGTACTAGCTTGAGCCTAGTTCCTAGAGGGCGTTTGCTACCCACTTTGTGAGGAATGAACCCGCTCATATTTATTTTACCCTATATAATTAGGAATATTTTTACTTCTTACAAAATAGAGAAGAGTTATAATTTCGACGTAAAAAAGGTATACCCTTGGTCAACATCGATATCTTGGGCCGTTTGCGAGATGCTCCATTGCACATCTTGTCGATGGCTAAAAGATATGCAATTCACAAAGTGTGCCTTGAATACGAGGAAGCAATAAACACTAAGAAAAATACAACGAACTTTATTTAAAATAAGATTTTTTTCAAATTTACGACAATAGGTGTTGAAAGTGTCCACCGTTTACCACAATACACTTTCACAAGTTCTTTGTTAAGTGACACCTCACATTTGAGAAGATATTTTCTTCATTTCTAATAGCATAACGGTATATTTTATATCGACTGGATCGACCATATCGAAACTCAGTAAACCACGTATAAACCATAAAATTTGACATAGCAGAAGATGGTTAATGGTAATATTTTTTGCACTAATGGATGTAATAATTGAAATGCCAAAATAGTTCGAAGAATATCTATAAAAAAATTGACTTGGTACTTGAACAGTACAAGTAACTCTTAAAGTATACGGATTTGAGATGAGATTTAAATTTTCAATTGACATATATCTCACTTTGTTAAAATATTAAAAAAATGTCATATTTTATTTAAAAAGTGTAGGAAATTAATTGTTTACTTAGATATTGGTAGGTTTTTAGATGTAAATTTGCATTTTTTAGAAAAATAAGGTATATTATTCAATTGTTCTGAAGATGGTTTATTATTAAACTGAAACGTTAACAAAGTAAATAAATAAAATAATATATAATTGATTGATGATCCACTCACTTCTCCAAACGTATTATTCTATTCTCCAAAACTATAATTAAAAATTTAGCAAGATTGTTTCTCATATTCGCTAAGGAAGAGGTTCATAAAAATCAACTCCTAGAGGGAAGGGAGCATCGTGGAAACGTAAAAGATAAATATACGCTCGTTTTTGAAATTTAAGTCCTATAGTGCAAATTGACAGTCCTTAATTCCTAATTTGGCAGGAATGTCAGGAAGGAGGATATATTCGTAGGTCGTAGATATTCGCTATATCTATGTAGATAGATATAAGTACCACTCACTTTTCTCGAATTCTCCGAAACTATAAGGCCTACAAACTTAAAATTTAGAAGGAATGCTTCTCATGCGTCGTAGATTTTCGCTAAGGAGAAGGGTTCATAAAAATAAACTCCTAAGGTGAGTTGCGAGGCTGTGAAAGATAAATATTCTCCGAAATCTTTGAATATACGTCCGTTTTTAAAATTTAAATCCTTTAGCCTAATTGACAGTCCTTAATTCCTAATTTGGCAGGATTGTCAGGAAGGAGAATATAGTCGTAGGTCGTAGATATTCGCTATATCTATATAGATAGATAAAAGTACCAGTCACTTTTCTCGAATTCTCCGAAACTATAAGGCCTACAAACTTAAAATTTGGCAGGAATGCTTCTCATGCGTCGTAGATTTTCGCTAAGGAGAAGGGTTCATAAAAATAAACTCCTAAGGTGAGTTGCGAGGCTGTGAAAGATAAATATTCTCCGAAATCTTTGAATATACGTCCGTTTTTAAAATTTAAATCCTGTAGCCTAATTGACAGTCCTTAATTCCTAATTTGGCAGGAATGTCAGGAAGGAGAATATAGTCGTAGGTCGTAGATATTCGCTATATCTATATAGATAGATAAAAGTACCAGTCACTTTTCTCGAATTCTCCGAAACTATAAGGCCTACAAACGTAAAATGTGGCAAGAATGCTTCTCATGCGTCGTAGATTTTCGCTAAGGAGAAGGGTTCATAAAAATAAACTCCTAAGGTGAGTTGCGAGGCTGTGAAAGATAAATATTCTCCGAAATCTTTGAATATACGTCCGTTTTTAAAATTTAAATCCTATAGCCTAATTGACAGTCCTTAATTCCTAATTTGGCAGGAATGTCAGGAAGGAGGATATATTCGTAGGTCGTAGATAGTCGCTACATCTATGTAGATAGATATAAGTACCACTCACTTTTCTCGAATTCTCCGAAACTATAAGGCCTACAAACTTAAAATTTGGCAGGAATGCTTCTCTTGTGTCGTAGATTTTCGCTAAGGAGAAGGGTTCATAAAAATAAACTCCTAAGCTGAGTTGCGAGGCTGTGAAAGATAAATATTCTCCGAAATCTTTGAATATACGTCCGTTTTTAAAATGTAAATCCTTGCAAATTGACAGTCCTTAATTCCTAATTTGGCAGGAATGTCAGGAAGGAGGATATATTCGTAGGTCGTAGATATTCGCTATGTGTATGTAGATAGATATAAGTACCACTCACTTTTATCGAATTCTGGGAAACTATGAGGCCTACAAACTTAAAATTTAGAAGGAATGTTTCTCATGCATCGTTGCTCTTCGCTGAGGAGGAGGGTTCATAAGAATCAACTCCTAAGGGGAGTTGCGGGGCTGTAAAAAAAAAATTCCTCCGAAATTTGCCGAAATTTTTAAATATACGTCCGTTTTTGAAATATAAGTCCTATAGTCTAATTGACAGTCCTTAAGTCCTAATTTGGCAGGAATATCAGGAAGGAGGATATATTCGTAGGTCGTAGATATTCGCTATATCTATGTAGATAGATATAAGTACCACTCACTTTTCTCGAATTCTCCGAAACTATAAGGCCTACAAACTTAAAATTTGGCAGGAATGCTTCTCATGCATCGTAGATTTTCGCTAAGGAGAAGGGTTCATAAAAATAAACTCCTAAGGTGAGTTGCGAGGCTGTGAAAGATAAATATTCTCCGAAATCTTTGAATATACGTCCGTTTTTAAAATTTAAATCCTTTAGCCTAATTGACAGTCCTTAATTCCTAATTTGGCAGGATTGTCAGGAAGGAGAATATAGTCGTAGGTCGTAGATATTCGC
Organism: Cosmopolites sordidus; assembly: GCA_031761425.1. Taxonomy (NCBI): domain Eukaryota; kingdom Metazoa; phylum Arthropoda; class Insecta; order Coleoptera; family Curculionidae; genus Cosmopolites; species Cosmopolites sordidus. The sequence continues at coordinate 739,257 of JARFXV010000608.1, forward strand.
TATATCTATATAGATAGATAAAAGTACCAGTCACTTTTCTCGAATTCTCCGAAACTATAAGGCCTACAAACTTAAAATTTGGCAGGAATGCTTCTCATGCGTCGTAGATTTTCGCTAAGGAGAAGGGTTCATAAAAATAAACTCCTAAGGTGAGTTGCGAGGCTGTGAAAGATAAATATTCTCCGAAATCTTTGAATATACGTCCGTTTTTAAAATTTAAATCCTGTAGCCTAATTGACAGTCCTTAATTCCTAATTTGGCAGGAATGGCAGGAAGGAGAATATAGTCGTAGGTCGTAGATATTCGCTATATCTATATAGATAGATAAAAGTACCAGTCACTTTTCTCGAATTCTCCGAAACTATAAGGCCTACAAACGTAAAATGTGGCAGGAATGCTTCTCATGCGTCGTAGATTTTCGCTAAGGAGAAGGGTTCATAAAAATAAACTCCTAAGGTGAGTTGCGAGGCTGTGAAAGATAAATATTCTCCGAAATCTTTGAATATACGTCCGTTTTTAAAATTTAAATCCTATAGCCTAATTGACAGTCCTTAATTCCTAATTTGGCAGGAATGTCAGGAAGGAGGATATATTCGTAGGTCGTAGATAGTCGCTACATCTATGTAGATAGATATAAGTACCACTCACTTTTCTCGAATTCTCCGAAACTATAAGGCCTACAAACTTAAAATTTGGCAGGAATGCTTCTCTTGTGTCGTAGATTTTCGCTAAGGAGAAGGGTTCATAAAAATAAACTCCTAAGCTGAGTTGCGAGGCTGTGAAAGATAAATATTCTCCGAAATCTTTGAATATACGTCCGTTTTTAAAATGTAAATCCTATAGCCTAATTAACAGTCCTTAATTCCTAATTTGTCAGGAATGTCACGAAGGAGGATATATTCGTAGGTCGTAGATATTCGCTACATCTATCACTTTTTTCGAATTCTGCGAAACTATGAGGCCTACAAACTTAAAATTTAGAAGGAATGTTTCTCATGCGTCGTAGCTCTTCGCTAAGGAGGAGGGTTCATATAAATCAAGTCCTAAGGGGAGTTGCGGGGCTATAAAAGATAAATATTCTCCGAAATTTGTCGATATTTTTGAATATACGTCCGTTTTTGAAATTTAAATCCTAAAGCCTAATTGACAATCCTGAATTCCTAATTTGGCAGGAATGTCAGGAAGGAAGATCTATTCATAGGTCGTAGATATTCGCTACATCTATGTAGATAGACATAAGTACCAGTCACTTTTCTTGAATTCTGCGAAACTAGGAGGCCTACAAACTTAATATTTAGCAGGACTGTTTCTCATGAGTCGTAGATCTTCGCTAAGGAGGAAGCTGTAAATGATAAATATACCTCAGAATTTGAATTGTATCGTTGTGAATCCCTCGCAGAAAAAAAAATGTCAAATAACAGGTAAAAGCTAGTGAATTCTAAAAGTATTTTTAATCATACAAAAATTAATTATTACTAATGTTAAATTTACGCCCAACGAAGTGGGCGGGTAGTGGTTGCAGCTTCCATATTTACAGAAAGTGTAAACAACTGAGCAATGTGTGTGGTAGCAAATTTTGAAGATTATCTTTCAGCGCAGGCGCAATCATATTACGAGAATATTTGTGACGTGTAACGGCATCTTCATATTGATTCTGGATTCTCGGAACCATTGAGTATTATTCATTAAGAAATCGTAAGAAGTAAAAAAACCATAAAGGCTTTAGGGGTCGATAAAAAAATAGAAATTATATCCAATCACATATTTAATTAGGAAGGTAACGGCGAATAAATAATAGTCTGATTATTTAAATAAATTCTCTTTATTTACAACAGGTTCCTGAGCAAAGACATTGCAATAACTTCGATAAAAAAGTCGAAATATGTAAAATTCTAACATACAAGAATTTAAAGTCGTCTAAAAATTATTTAAATTTTTATAATAATTATCTAACTGCTAACATAACGTAGAGGGACAGACATTTTTGTGATGTACTATGACGTTACACTGCCATCTCGAGGCAAAAGTACCGACAATCAAATAATACCAAAAATAATCGTTGAAACTGTGTCATCGTTTTCCATACACAAAATTGTCCGTACTATTATTACGATTAAAATGATTTTACGAAACAATTTAAAAATAAGTACAGTAAATGATAAATGTACACTAAAAAAATACATTATTAAAATGTAAAAACGATAGGAATCAAAATGATAAACATAAATGTATAAGACTCCATAAAAAAAATAAGGTAAAATTATTAGTCAATGGCACAATATTTTGTGTGCAACGTAAAGCTTAAAAAATAACTTGTCTGGCAAGTAGATGAACTTGACTCCGCTAATTATAAAAAACAATCGAAAATTGTTAAAGATTACGTCGAACAGTCCACTACATACACTCGGCGTCAAAATGTTAGAAACACCAAAGAAATTAAAAAAAAATATATATATATATAAGTTTTATTATTATTTTTCAGTGTTCTTGAAAAACTTCAGTTTCAGTAAAAATTGCACAACAAAACGGAAAAGTGGTACTTTTTTTTAATTATTCAAAAAAAAATTCTCTTTACTTTCCAACTTTTTTTTACAATTCTGTAGAGAGATTTTTTTTAATACAACAGAAATTAGCTGGGTGGAAAATTGCAAACTTTGATATAATTTCGCATTCTAAACAGTCAAAAATCTTAAAGTTCGGGATTTATTAGTAAACGTCATTCTTATCCTGTGCCAAAAAAAAAGGCATAATCTATCGAAAAGAAGTTTCACGCTGGAACTATCTTAATCTTGTAAATTTGTACAGCGAAAAAAAATGTGATTGATTATGAGAAAAAATTACTTATTTCTTTTACACGTACACGGGATAAGTTGTAGGGGCATAGGACACCGATTAAAAAGTATTTCTCGTTTGCTTAGTTGAATCGGGTCGGCGAAACATTCGCAAGCAATCGTGCAACTGGGAGGTCACGTGGTGTATAAAGAAGAAAAAATAGACTCGAATTGCATCGAATTCCTGTAAGACTGCAGGAGCAATTTCGAAGAAACGAGAGTGCAAACAAGAGTTGGGAATGTCCAAAGAATTATAAAAAATGTTGCAAGAAGACAATCGGAACAGAAAAACTCACAAATTAGTCCAAATGGCTTTCGCTGAAAAGATCATGTCAGTGGAACATTTTTTTTTCTGACGGAAAAAAAATAGTTTGGGTACATTTACAAATATGGATGATTTCAAAAAGTGATATTCAGGCTTCGCGGTAAGAAATTCTAGCCAAACAATAAAACATTTTTCGATTGACGACGAAAAATAATTTCTGATTTAATAAAAGATGGTGGAAAGACCACAAAGTATTAAAATGTTGTTTATATTTCCCCATTGTTCATTTTTCGTCTTTCCTCTTTCCTATAAAACTTAACATTAATTTTTTTAAATATTTAGTTTTTTCTTTGAGAATTGTCTTTAATTCAATAAGTTGAATTGACCCATCTTAAGAGATAGGTCAATGTTCATTTTAAAGCAGTTTTTATACTATTTCCAAGGTTTTGAAACTGAGTGTATGTATAAGAATCAGTCACTGACGAAAAAGTCTACTTAAAACTATATTTGGTTAGCCAACATTACTATTTAAAAATCTACTAAGAAGTAAATTAATACGACTATTTAGTCTAACTTTTAAACTCTTTTTAATGCTTTTTATATACAATAATGTTGTATCTAATTGTCTACTCAAAAACCTCTACTTAATAGATATTAAAAAATGTTAAAAGAATTTAAAGCTATTTTTACAGCTTTACGTGTCGCTGTGTGTGTATTTTTTTGCACTTAAAACGATAATTAAAGGTACTTTAGTTATTAGTCAGTGTTATTGCCTGTTTCACCGTAAATCAAACATAAAAACTACTTACAAATAAATGGCATTAATTAAACGATATAAACTTAAAACTAATGATATGGAACCAAAGTGAATTTGCAAATAGGCGTAATTAAAGTAAGCCTTAAAGTAAAAAAATACATATTGTTAACTTCTTAGCGGAGTTAAATTCGATTCAAATATCCCTCTGATTCAATTTTTTTGCCTGCAAAATATAAAACACTCCATTTCATTATAATGCCGACAAATTTTAAAAACTACACACTGTGGCACTGAAAAAATATTAAAAGAAAGTTTTTGTCGTAAAGTTAAAATGTTAAATGTTACGTATTATATACAAGGTATGTAAATATGAAACCAGATTTTTTTATATAAATAATACATGTTTATTGCATTGAATATGATAAAAAAAATATTTAAGTATTGTCCATCGCTACATTTTTTATATCTGTCTGACAATTTGTGGGTGCCACGCAAAAAAAAACCGATAAGTAGAACCGCGTTTTAGATTTATAAAATCTCGACGTTTCTGCTTCCACTTTGAAGCCATTTTCTAGTTGATTTACTCCGAGGCCTCAATCTGCCTACTCCCCAGAGTTCATAAAAATAAGAAAAGAACGTGGACGCGGCGACCTCTGCATTAATAGGTGAGGTTGTGGGTAGGGCGCTCGGTTGAGGGGTGTGAGTGAGACGGGAGGTGGACGTTTGACTGGAAAGATTTCGGATGGGCAATTTAAAAATAAGCGGTTTCCATTCATTTGAAACTCTAAGACCGTCGTCCCTCTTGTTTAAGCAGTCCGGACGTTATTCGATCTCAATTGCTTCACGGATTATGCGGATTTCTGAAAAACCCCTTTGTTTCGAAGATATAGGGTGAACAAAATTTACATTAACAACATTTTAATATCAAAAAATACATGCAAAGTTGCTCAATCTACAATAAATGTTCGAAATGACTTCCTCCAGCCTTGATACAAGCATTCAATCTTCTCGTCATTGACTGCCGGACCCCTTCAAACACACCAGGGTCGTTTCTAATTGAGTTCCACCAAGCAATTATCCGATTTCGCAAATCATCCAAATTCTTCAATGGAGTGGCGTAAACTAAGACTTCAGATATTTCCAGAAGAAATAATGCAGGGGGTTTAAGTCCGGGGATCATGCAGCCATATCCGTATGTTGCTGTTAAAAAATCACGAGCAACCAAACTGAAATGTGGTGGTGCACCATCGTGTATAAACCACATTTCATGCCTTGTTGCCAATGGTACATCTTCCAGAAACTCAGGCAGTGTTGCTTCCAAAAAGTTGCGATACACCTCGCCAGTAAGTCTTTGTGATAGAAATACCGGTCCAATTAGATTGTCACCTACAATTCCAACCCAAACATTCAACGAGAAGTGATGTTGAAAACTATCTTCGCATACCTCATGCGGATGTTCATCTACCCACACATGGTTATTATGAAAATTCCTTATTGCGTTTCTTGCGAAAGTGGCTTCATCGGTGAAACGAATTTGTGTCAGGAATAGAGGGATGCGAAGTAAAGTTTGCAATATCCATAGACATAATGCAATACGTGGAGGAAAATCAACAGGTAGTAGTGCCTGAACGTGTTGTATGTGATATGGATACAACAAATTGTCCTTAAGAATTTTCCAAACTGTCCAGTGACTCACATTCAAAGTATTTGCAATTTTTCGCGTAGAACTACCAGGCTCTTCTGCTATCATGTCCAGCACATTCTGTTCCAATTGTACCGTTCTTACACTCAGTGATATTCCTGGCCCTTCGGTTCGTTTCAATGTGCCTATTTCACGAAGACGTCGATGAATGTTTTCGAAGATTTTTCGGTCAGGGACGTTACGGGTTGGAAATCATTCACTGTATAATCGTCTAGCTTGTAATGCATTGCCATCAGCAAGTCCATACATCAAGTGCATGTCAGTCAGCTCGGCATTTGTATACATTATGATAGAGGACTTCACTATTTAATACACGTCAAACAGCCAAACGTCACTCAATCTATGGAAACAAATGTGACCGATGAAATCCACTTACTAGATAAAACAGCCGTTCCAACTGACCGAGATCGAAAAAAAAATTTGTACTAAACTCATTGACGTACACCCTACTTTTATTTACATTAATGATTTCAACAAATATCGAATATGATTGTCGCAAATTTTGTTCGCCCTGTATCTCCGAAACAAAGGGGTTTTTCAAAAATCATCATACAACAAAATATTCTTAGAATAAGTCAAGGAATAACCCCTATAATTTTTGCCGCATGTTTACCTAACACCCTGTATAGGTGCGATTACTTTGGCCTTGTCAAAATCTATTTTTTTTCGTAGAGACTTACGGTGAGCAAGCTCCAACCATAAGAACATGTGGAACGTGGTTTCGACAATTCAAATGTGGTGATTTCAACGTTCAAGACAAAGAACGTCCTGATAGGTCGAAAACGTTTGAAGATGCGGAATTGCAGGAATTATTGAATGAAGACCCAACACAAACTCAAAAACAATTGGCAGAAAAGTTGAATGTGAGCTGAGTCGCAATTAGTGAACGATGGGAACAATGACAGGCAATTAGAAAATCGATAATCGTCAATAAAATGCTGCTTCAAAGGTATGAAAGGAAGTCATTTCTGCATCGAATAGTAACGGGTGATGAAAAATCGATTTATTTCGCAAATCCCAAGAGAAAAAATCATGTTTATCACCTGGCGAACCCGGCACGTCGGCTGCAAGACCAAATCGCTTTGGTCGCAAGACCATGCTGTGTGTCTGGTGGGGCCATGTTGGTGTCGTATATTATGCACTGTTGAAACCCGGAGAAACAGTTAATACTGATTGCTATCGACAATAAGTGATCAATTTGAACTGTGCATTGATCGAAAAACATACGCCCAAAGACCTGACAAGGTGATTTTGCAGAAAGACAACTCGCCGTTTCATACAGCAAAACCAATCAAAAAAGTGTTGAAATCACTTGGATGGGAAGTTTTATGGCATCCGCCGTACTCTCCAGACCTGGCGACATCCGACTATCAACTTTTCGCATCGATAAAGCTCGCGCTTGCAGCTTGCACTTCACCGACTTCGAAGAAGTTAAAAAATGACTTGATTAACAGTTTAGCTCAAAGGAGAAACTGTTCTTTTGGAATGGCATCCATAAATTGCCTGAGATGGGCAAAATGTATAGAATCAAATGGCCAATACTTCGAATAAATACATTTTAACTATCCATTGTAAATAACGTGTTTTCTTTAGTGAAAAAACTGGTAAGGAATTACCAACACACCTGGTAGATTCATTCCCCATCAGCAGTAATGATGCATTTCAGAATATCATCATGCAATGAAAGCATCTCTTCAGAAACTTTAATCCAGAACAATTTTTCCAGAACTAAATCAGAATGAACTGATCTAAATAACATGCCAATGTCCTTGATTGATCGGATATATTAAACTAATTGTATTATTATAACTTTTTTTTTGTTTCTAATAAAAAAGTATTTTGTTTATACTGTTTGGCTCGTATCCGTTATTTACTGCGATCTGTTTGATAATAATTATTATAATTAATTATTAATAATAATTATAGTATTATTACCATGTTTTAGAGTATTATTAGGTCGATGGACACTTTAGGTTGTAATTATTTTTCTCACTGTTAGTTTAGTATAGTTTATATTTGAAAAAGGCACTGTGTGTCGAAACAATTGTTATACATACAATTTTAAATATAATGGAAGTTTTTAGATATTAATATTTACTTATTTAATTCAGTAACAATTATTAGCCACAATGTATAGTAAGCGATATGTCATAAAGAGCTTGAAATAGTGATGGAAAAACTTACCGCAATCTTCACACTTCTTTTTCACTTTGTTAAGAGTGTCCTGGTAGGCTTATTGCCTAGCTGTGCAGTTGCCAGCCATTGTTTATCCCAGACCAGCCCAGCGCAAAAAGTCCGGCAAAGCACGAACCGGTACATTGCGCGCATGTGCTTTCACCCGTAAGTTTCTGTCTTCCGTCAATAAAACAACTTCTCGAATCAAATATCGAGGTTCCCCTATGAACAAATATCAGTACCTTAAATCAATTATATTAAACACTCATTTTGAATTCGAATTTTTCAGTTTAGATAGGCATCAGCAACTGAGGGCTTTTGGTAGCCCATAGAGTATATACCAAACAAGAACTAATAAAATAATATTGAAAATACTAAATATTGTATAGATCATAAAGTGTATATGGTTATATTCCAAATGGAACTCAAAATGTATATTAATAGTAAAGGAATACGTGAAAATTTTAAGGCAAAAAGAGTTCAAAGATAATAAAGACAGAGTTTAAGGATATTAAAAAATAGACAAAATAGACGGACGGTCTCTGGAAAGTCCATATGTTTGCGCAAGAGCAGATAGCGAAGGACACTTTCTCAGGACATGGCGAACAGAAAGAGGAGCACCCCATAAGGTACATACTTACAGAGGGTCACTACTTATTAGATGACCATGTGAGAAGCGATGTGCCCGATTCTAAAGGCCTATTCCATTTTACGAATTGGAGAGGGACTACATTCAAAGAATTTAGGTTTAACGGTATATAACTTGGAGAAGTATATATCTAGGGGGGTATATAACTTGAACAATTAGTGAGATAGAGGAGAAAACATCCCGGTAAATGCAAAAGGAGCAAGAGGGAAAGACATTCTCTTAGAGTCATGTTGGCGCACTAGTTGACAAGGATCCAAAGGAATTTTACTATTGACTCTCTAGATTGGGATTCATGGATGAGGGAAAGACCGTTAACAAATAGAGGCGAACATAGGGGAGAAACAAGAGATTGGAACGAACCTAAGGAATCAGAGCAGATAAGCTAATTGGATGTTGGAAAGGAGAGTGTATTATAAGAAATGGTCTCTCTAATGGCTAAGAGTACGGCAGAAAGCATACTAGTCCAGGTGTGAAGACAAAAAAATACAAGCAAAATGATGGTGGACCAAGGACGAATTCACTCCATCTCTCCATTTGGAGCCATCTAGATTGGGATTCATGGATGACGGAAAGACCGTTAACAAATAGAGGCGAACATAGGGGAGAAACAAGAGATTGGAACGAACCTAAGGAATCAGAGCAGATAAGCCAATTGGATATTGGAAGGGAGAGTGTATTATAAGAAAAGGGCTCTCTAATGGCTAAGAGTACGGCAGAAAGCATACTAGTCCAGGTGTGAAGACAAAAAAACACAAGCAAAATGATAGTGGACCAAGGACGAATTCACTCCATCTCTCCATTTGGAGCCATCTAGATTGGTATTCATGGATGACGAAAAGACTGTTAACAAATAGAGGCGAACATAGGGGAGAAACAAGAGATTGGAACGAACCTAAGGAATCAGAGCAGATAAGCCAATTGGATATTGGAAGGGAGAGTGTATTATAAGAAAAGGCCTCTCTAATGGCTAAGAGTACGGCAGAAAGCATACTAGTCCAGGTGTGAAAACAAAAAAACACAAGCAAAATGATGGTGGACCAAGGACGAATTCACTCCATCTCTCCATTTGGAGCCATCTAGATTGGGATTCATGGATGACGAAAAGACTGTTAACAAATAGAGGCGAACATAGGGGAGAAACAAGAGATTGGAACGAACCTAAGGAATCAGAGCAGATAAGCTAATTGGATGTTGGAAAGGAGAGTGTATTATAAGAAATGGTCTCTCTAATGGCTAAGAGTACGGCAGAAAGCATACTAGTCCAGGTGTGAAGACAAAAAAACACAAGCAAAATGATGGTGGACCAAGGACGAATTCACTCCATCTCTCCATTTGGAGCCATCTAGATTGGGATTCATGGATGACGGAAAGACCGTTAACAAATAGAGGCGAACATAGGGGAGAAACAAGAGATTGGAACGAACCTAAGGAATCAGAGCAGATAAGCTAATTGGATGTTGGAAAGGAGAGTGTATTATAAGAAATGGTCTCTCTAATGGCTAAGAGTACGGCAGAAAGCATACTAGTCCAGGTGTGAAGACAAAAAAACACAAGCAAAATGATGGTGGACCAAGGACGAATTCACTCCATCTCTCCATTTGGAGCCATCTAGATTGGGATTCATGGATGACGAAAAGACTGTTAACAAATAGAGGTGAACATAGGGGAGAAACAAGAGATAGAGAACGAAACTAAGGAATCAGAGCAGATAAGCTAATTGGATGTTGGAAAGGAGAGTGTATTATAAGAAATGGTCTCTCTAATGGCTAAGAGTACGGCAGAAAACATACTAGTCCAGGTGTGAAGACAAAAAAACACAAGCAAAATAATGGTGGACCAAGGACGAATTCACTCCATCTCTCCACTTGGAGCCACGTAGATTGGGATTCATGGATGACGGAAAGACTGTTAACAAATAGAGGCGAACATAGGGGAGAAACAAGAGATTGGAACGAACCTAAGGAATCAGAGCAGATAAGCTAATTGGATGTTGGAAAGGAGAGTGTATTATAAGAAATGGTCTCTCTAATGGCTAAGAGTACGGCAGAAAACATACTAGTCCAGGTGTGAAGACAAAAAAACACAAGCAAAATAATGGTGGACCAAGGACGAATTCACTCCATCTCTCCACTTGGAGCCACGTAGATTGGGATTCATGGATGACGGAAAGACTGTTAACAAATAGAGGCGAACATAGGGGAGAAACAAGAGATTGGAACGAACCTAAGGAATCAGAGCAGATAAGCTAATTGGATGTTGGAAGGGAGAGTGTATTATAAGAAATGGTCTCTCTAATGGCTAAGAGTACGGCAGAAAGCATACTAGTCCAGGTGTGAAGACAAAAAAACACAAGCAAAATTATGGTGGACCAAGGACGAATTCACTCCATCTCTCCACTTGGAGCCTCGTAGATTGGGATTCATGGATGACGAAAAGACTGTTAACAAATAGAGGCGAACATAGGGGAGAAACAAGAGATTGAAACGAACCTAAGGAATCAGAGCAGATAAGCTAATTGGATGTTGGAAGGGAGAGTGTATTATAAGAAATGGTCTCTCTAATGGCTAAGAGTACGGCAGAAAACATACTAGTCCAGGTGTGAAGACAAAAAAACACAAGCAAAATGATGGTGGACCAAGGACGAATTCACTCCATCTCTCCATTTGGAGCCATCTAGATTGAGATTCATGGATGACGGAAAGACCGTTAACAAATAGAGGCGAACATAGGGGAGAAACAAGAGATTGGAACGAACCTAAGGAATCAGAGCAGATAAGCTAATTGGATGTTGGAAGGGAGAGTGTATTATAAGAAAAGGCCTCTCTAATGGCTAAGAGTACGGCAGAAAGCATACTAGTCCAGGTGTGAAGACAAAAAAACACAAGCAAAATGATAGTGGACCAAGGACGAATTCACTCCATCTCTCCATTTGGAGCCATCTAGATTGGTATTCATGGATGACGAAAAGACTGTTAACAAATAGAGGCGAACATAGGGGAGAAACAAGAGATTGGAACGAACCTAAGGAATCAGAGCAGATAAGCCAATTGGATATTGGAAGGGAGAGTGTATTATAAGAAAAGGCCTCTCTAATGGCTAAGAGTACGGCAGAAAGCATACTAGTCCAGGTGTGAAAACAAAAAAACACAAGCAAAATGATGGTGGACCAAGGACGAATTCACTCCATCTCTCCATTTGGAGCCATCTAGATTGGGATTCATGGATGACGAAAAGACTGTTAACAAATAGAGGCGAACATAGGGGAGAAACAAGAGATTGGAACGAACCTAAGGAATCAGAGCAGATAAGCTAATTGGATGTTGGAAAGGAGAGTGTATTATAAGAAATGGTCTCTCTAATGGCTAAGAGTACGGCAGAAAGCATACTAGTCCAGGTGTGAAGACAAAAAAACACAAGCAAAATGATGGTGGACCAAGGACGAATTCACTCCATCTCTCCATTTGGAGCCATCTAGATTGGGATTCATGGATGACGGAAAGACCGTTAACAAATAGAGGCGAACATAGGGGAGAAACAAGAGATTGGAACGAACCTAAGGAATCAGAGCAGATAAGCTAATTGGATGTTGGAAAGGAGAGTGTATTATAAGAAATGGTCTCTCTAATGGCTAAGAGTACGGCAGAAAGCATACTAGTCCAGGTGTGAAGACAAAAAAACACAAGCAAAATGATGGTGGACCAAGGACGAATTCACTCCATCTCTCCATTTGGAGCCATCTAGATTGGGATTCATGGATGACGAAAAGACTGTTAACAAATAGAGGTGAACATAGGGGAGAAACAAGAGATAGAGAACGAAACTAAGGAATCAGAGCAGATAAGCTAATTGGATGTTGGAAAGGAGAGTGTATTATAAGAAATGGTCTCTCTAATGGCTAAGAGTACGGCAGAAAACATACTAGTCCAGGTGTGAAGACAAAAAAACACAAGCAAAATAATGGTGGACCAAGGACGAATTCACTCCATCTCTCCACTTGGAGCCACGTAGATTGGGATTCATGGATGACGGAAAGACTGTTAACAAATAGAGGCGAACATAGGGGAGAAACAAGAGATTGGAACGAACCTAAGGAATCAGAGCAGATAAGCTAATTGGATGTTGGAAGGGAGAGTGTATTATAAGAAATGGTCTCTCTAATGGCTAAGAGTACGGCAGAAAGCATACTAGTCCAGGTGTGAAGACAAAAAAACACAAGCAAAATTATGGTGGACCAAGGACGAATTCACTCCATCTCTCCACTTGGAGCCTCGTAGATTGGGATTCATGGATGACGAAAAGACTGTTAACAAATAGAGGCGAACATAGGGGAGAAACAAGAGATTGAAACGAACCTAAGGAATCAGAGCAGATAAGCTAATTGGATGTTGGAAAGGAGAGTGTATTATAAGAAATGGTCTCTCTAATGGCTAAGAGTACGGCAGAAAGCATACTAGTCCAGGTGTGAAGACAAAAAAACACAAGCAAAATGATGGTGGACCAAGGACGAATTCACTCCATCTCTCCATTTGGAGCCATCTAGATTGGGATTCATGGATGACGGAAAGACCGTTAACAAATAGAGGCGAACATAGGGGAGAAACAAGAGATTGGAACGAACCTAAGGAATCAGAGCAGATAAGCTAATTGGATGTTGGAAAGGAGAGTGTATTATAAGAAATGGTCTCTCTAATGGCTAAGAGTACGGCAGCAAGCATACTAGTCGAGGTGTGAAGACAAAAAAACACAAGCAAAATGATGGTGGACCAAGGACGAATTCACTCCATCTCTCCATTTGGAGCCATCTAGATTGGGATTCATGGATGACGAAAAGACTGTTAACAAATAGAGGTGAACATAGGGGAGAAACAAGAGATAGACAACGAAACTAAGGAATCAGAGCAGATAAGCTAATTGGATGTTGGAAAGGAGAGTGTATTATAAGAAATGGTCTCTCTAATGGCTAAGAGTACGGCAGAAAACATACTAGTCCAGGTGTGAAGACAAAAAAACACAAGCAAAATAATGGTGGACCAAGGACGAATTCACTCCATCTCTCCACTTGGAGCCACGTAGATTGGGATTCATGGATGACGGAAAGACTGTTAACAAATAGAGGCGAACATAGGGGAGAAACAAGAGATTGGAACGAACCTAAGGAATCAGAGCAGATAAGCTAATTGGATGTTGGAAGGGAGAGTGTATTATAAGAAATGGTCTCTCTAATGGCTAAGAGTACGGCAGAAAGCATACTAGTCCAGGTGTGAAGACAAAAAAACACAAGCAAAATTATGGTGGACCAAGGACGAATTCACTCCATCTCTCCACTTGGAGCCTCGTAGATTGGGATTCATGGATGACGAAAAGACTGTTAACAAATAGAGGCGAACATAGGGGAGAAACAAGAGATTGAAACGAACCTAAGGAATCAGAGCAGATAAGCTAATTGGATGTTGGAAGGGAGAGTGTATTATAAGAAATGGTCTCTCTAATGGCTAAGAGTACGGCAGAAAACATACTAGTCCAGGTGTGAAGACAAAAAAACACAAGCAAAATGATGGTGGACCAAGGACGAATTCACTCCATCTCTCCATTTGGAGCCATCTAGATTGGGATTCATGGATGACGGAAAGACTGTTAACAAATGGAGGCGAACATAGGGGAGAAACAAGAGATTGGAACGAACCTAAGGAATCAGAGCAGATAAGCTAATTGGATGTTAGAAGGGAGAGTGTATTATAAGAAAAGGTCTCTCTAAGGGCTAAGAGTACGGCAGAAAACACAAGCAAAATGATATTGGACCAAGGCCGAATTCACGAAGATTGATAAGAGGGAATGAAGGTCTGCATCAAAGACTTACTGCATATCTCATAGAGAAAACCTAAGGGCTCAATTTTGCATCATTTCTATCCGACGGAGATACAGAGGCAGGCATGTGGGAGATGCACTGATAGTCAACTTTTGGCCGTATGAGGGATTCGAACAGGTGCAGAAAAATGAGGTGGTCACAGTCCCAGTTTTAATGAGAAAACCATTTTAATGTAACAAGGTCCCGAGATGTATGGGATTCAAGAAGGGAATGTTATTTACAATTGAGTTTGCTGTCGAAAGTGAGACCAAGGAATTTTATGGAATTAGCAGAAGGAAAACAAACGGACACGAGGGCAATTTGGAGAGAAGATGATTTATTTGGCGAGAAGAAGAAGTCAAACTTACATGACCATTTAGTGAGCAGAGCGTTGAATAACTCCTTCACAAGTTCTGGCGCTAGGGGAAGAGTAATAGGGTAATAGAGTTTAAGGAAAATAGAGTAAGGGAGGAAGAAGCAAATCTAGGAAAGTCAGAAGTGTACCATACCATCCGTTCCAGCAGCTTCTAAAAATCATTAATAATCCGTCGAAATATTGTCATGTTCTATGTCAAACGTTACAAAGAATGATTCTTCACATTATTTCAAAGAAAAAAGTTGGTTACAGGAGTCAAAAACCTAAAGGTTTCCGGAAAAAAATTGCAAAGTTATTCAATCGCCAACCCTAAAAGTTATGATCACAACTATCATTTTAAACAAACGTGTGTTAAATATTATAATGTGTATTAAGCAATGTGTAAAAGCATATTTGGCAAAAAATAATTGGTTATTATCTAACGAATAAACTGCAAATAAATAACTGAACATTGTTAAAATATTTTTTAATTAAAAATCAGCCATACATGATCCAAAAAATGAACGTGGCAACGTCGCATTGACTAATTGAGATGATCCTCATGACAAAGGGTGTTGCCGACAAAAACTACTTCAGTATGTGTATTATGGTGTGAAAAATTAGTGCTGGTAATTTCAACTTTCACACTAAATGGCAAGTTTTTCTTTTCTTGTAAAAAAAAACAAATGTATGGTGAAACGTATGGAATAAATGATTATAAAAATATTTTATTCTATTAAACTGGAAGAGATTCATCACTATATAAGAAATTCCTTTTTTAAATTTCTCGTCGGGCGTTTCAGTAACCATGTTAGCATCATCAGGAAATTATTTAGACTAGTTTTAGTGTTTCACACTAATTAATCTAGAGTTTAGCGTTTTACACCGATGGTTGAATTTCAGCGATGTTTCCGCTGACCTTGAACGCGACTTCAAGGTCAGCTGAACTATATCTACATATATAGTGCGTACATTACTAAAATTAGATTTATTTGAACAGATATTTGGTTTCTGCTGAAATTATGAAATAATGCTGCCAAAAAAATACCGGGAATTGATTCATAAAACACAAAATGTTTATTAGTTATCTAAATTTATTGTATCGCCTTCAAAGTAGGTCTCTGCCGGTCGCGTTGGTGCGGCGGTAAGAGCGTCTGCTTTGCCGAATCCGCGCTGGAGCGGTAGCTGGTTCGATTCCAGCGCTCGGATGGTTATTTTTCTTTCTTCTGTCCGTTTATCTTTGTCTTCTATCGACTATCTATCTATGTCTTCTATCTATGTCTTCTATCGACTGAAAACGGATGCCTCGGAGTATTAATTTGATTTTGGAAAGAGAAAGGAGTCGGCCGGAGCTATATCAGGTAAGCCCGATGGTTCTTCGATAGTGTTTGTTGAGTTTTTGGACAGAAATTCGTTCACAATGATAGCCTTGTGAGATGGTGCGTAGATTAAATTATCCCTTGATGATACTAGCATGGTTAGCGCGTCGTGAAATTATAAAACAATCATTTGGTGTTCAGTGGTGAATCTCTTCGAGCTTGGTATTTCACACCGAAGGTTGCAATAAAATAGTTGATTAGTCATTACAACGAAATAAAATAAATCAGTTCAAATATTAAGCATGCAGAATATTTTCCTTACCCTTTTTAAATTCTGCTTCATTCGTAGAGTTCTTACAAAGAACCAGACATGTTGACAAGATCTTATCGTCGTTGGTTACGGTACCGTCCCAAGTAGCATCATCTTCCGTACTGAACGTGGTGGAAGCCAGAACGGCGCCACGCGTCGTAATGCATTTCAAAGCCGAATGACGCTTCTTCAAAAAATCTAAGGCGAGACGAGATGCCTGGGCAACTTTTTGGACGTGTTCCGTGTTGGTAGGATCAGATCCATGTACTTTTTGTAAAGGAGCACCTTTGCTTAAACCCTCTAATTCACTTAAAACTGTAACAAAGAGTCAATAAAAAAAACTGGACAAGAATAAAGCAATATGCGGGGTTCATCCGGAAAGTAATGTGATGAAAAATATCGCACGTCTTGAAAGAAACCTATGATGATGGTGAGGGGTGAAACGTTAAAGGCATTTTATTTCTATATATATATATATATATATATATATATATATATATATATATATATATATATATATATATATATATGTTACATCTAATATTTTCACGGATGGTAGATAATGTTTCTAAATCATTCAGGATGTCGATCCATTGATTCTGTGAAGAGTCACGACGTTTCGGCAAAATCGCATTTGGCATTTTTAAGTGTTGTCCGCTTTGACTGAAGAGTCCAACTATCGTGTACGGGTTGTCTTTATAGCCGGGCGGCGACTGCGCAAATTATATCGGGGTAGTTCGGGACTATTTGCGGCGCTCGGCAACGCTGCCGTGCGTCCGTTTATTGACTTTTCTACCTCGCCGCCACGTTGCCGTGTTTCTTCTTTTTTCAGAAGGGATTTCCATACTTTTGGAATGTTGCGACTTTCCACCATTTGTGGGGGAACTCTCCGAACACTGCTTTAAGAATACATACTTTTCTTTCAACCAGCCAATTTTCGCCATTGTCCCAAAACGTATACCAATAAAATAAATAATTTCGAACGTTGAATCAACCCTAGACGACAAGCCAGATGAAGAAGCTGAAATAATCAGACAAGATGTAGCGCGAATACTACGATCCAAGAAAATACCAAAATCAAATGTTAATAAGACTGAAATCAGAGCGCTTGAAAGTTTAAAAAGAAACGAGGATATCACTATATTACCGGCGGACAAAAGAAACGCAACAGTCTTAATGAATATGGCAAAGATGACGAATATTTTACTGGAAACGACATATAAACCAGTAAACAGAGATCCAACAACTTATTTAGAAAAAATGACCAAAAGTAAAATCAAAGCATGGAAACTAGAACCGGACATTGGACGAAGAATAATTCCAAGGGAAAAATCAAGCAGAAATCCCATTAAGGCCCATAGTAAGTGCCTTCGGTTCTCCAACACAAAATTTGGAAAAATATCTAGCAAGTATCATGCAACTAAGCGTCAAACTTGCGGAGTCCTATGTTCAAAACTCAGAACATTTGATTAGGATGATTAAAGATTTCCAACTAGAGGATACAAACATACTGGCAAGCCTGGACATTGTCTCACTGTATCTAAGTATCCCCATAAACGAGGCCCTGGACCTAATTTCGATGAACGTAGACTTTTCACCATTTGTGGGGGAACTCTCGGAACACTGCTTGAAGAATACATACTTATCTTTCAACCAGCAGATCTACAGACAAACAGACGGTGCCCCAATAGGATCATTTTTATCACCCGTTATAGCCAACATGTTCATGACCGACTTCGAAACAAAGGCATTGGCCAACGCTCTTTTAAAGCCTAAACTTTGGAAACGCTACGTGGATGATATCTTTGTAATATGGCCTCACGAAAACGAACTTCTGAACAACTTCCTAACCCAGTTAAACGAAATCCACCCCAGAATACAATTCACTATGGAAGTCGAACAGGATAGAAAACTGCCATTTTTAGATCTCCTTATCACAAGGAAACTTTCTGGAACACTCGAATACACAGTGTATCGGAAACCAACTCGCACCAATCGATACCCCAATGTTAAATCCCATCATCATCCTGCTCAAATCCAAAGAGTAGCGAACACCTTGATTTCCAGATCCTTCCGACTGACACTACCAGATACATAAAGCGAGGAACTACCAAAAATTTCCACAGCCCTTAAACAAAATGGATATTCTGAAAATTGTATCAGGAAGGCCATTCGCGGTCAAGAAACACAAACACGAAGAACATTAGAGGACCATGAACCAAATACACTAAAGGTCCTGCTACCATACGTAAAAGGAATCACAGATAGGATAGGCAGACTACTAAGGAAACATAAGATCAGAACAGCCTAAAATTACACAAAACTGTTGCAAACATCCTAAAAACCCCAAGGACAAAGTTAAACTGGAAAATTATGGGGTGTATAGTATATCTTATTCCGACTGCAACAGAGCATACATAGGACAAACAAACAGACGAATATCGGCCAGAATACAAGAACATAAAAATGACTTAAAAAACAAACAAACCACTTCCAATTTAAAATCAATTTTGAAGGAACCAAAGAAATAGCAAATATTGAAATCTACAAGGTCCGAACAATCAGAGAAGCCCTTGAAGTAGAAGAAAGAGGTGAGCTGAATACGCGAAACAACGATGATTCGTTGTGACGAATCGCAACATTCCAAAGGTACGGAAATCCCTTCTGGGAAAAGTCAAAATGTGGCAACGTGGCCACGAGGTAGAAAAATCAATAAACGGACGCCCGACAGCGTTGCCGAGCGCCGCAAATGCTCCCGAACTACCCCGATATAATCTGCGCAGTCGTTTTTGTGGCCAGCCGGCTATAAAAGCGAACACAATGACCCGTGCACGTCAGTTGGAATGGAACACTTGAAAATGCCAAATACGATTTTGGCGAAACGTCGTGACTCTTCACAGGATCAACGGATCGACACCCGGAATGATTTAGAAACATTATCTATCATACATGAAAATATTAGATGTAAAATATATATATGCAATACTACCCACACCCTACCTCTCAACTCAGTTGTTCGCTACCATCCTGGTAAATAGGTTAGGCTAGCTATCCCCTTCTATTACCCAAATCTTAAAAGGTATTAAATAATCATTTTATACGGGTTATATAGTGAGCATTTCCTCGAATTTTCATTTCATTATCTATCTGTTTTCTGGGTGTTGCACTTTATTCACAGTAGTGTAATTGTAGTGATTTTAAACTTTTGACGTAATATGTTATAATAAATAAGCCCTAAATCACACAGAAACTCAAAGACAACATCCGTGCTGAAATCGCTGCGTTAAAACCCTCAAGAGAAGTACTGGGTATGGGATAATTACAACTGTTTACAGAGGTTAATTACAACTGTTTTCCCTTATAAATGGTCACTTTGAGGAGATGACTTTGAGTGGAGGAAAATTTTTTACTATCCCCACTACAGACCCCTACCATAGCCATCTTGAGATTTGAATACTAACAAAAATATAAGCGACCGTAGTCGTTTTGTGGTAAGTAAATCATAAATATTATATTTTCTCCAGTATTTTTATTGAAAATTTTGATTTTTAATTTTATTAACATTAATTGATCGGTTTCTTTCATTTTCTACTTAGCTCAAAATGAACACGCGTGAATGAACATGAACTGTGCGTTTGAAATAGGAGCGTTATGTGAGGCAGCTGATATTTTCGACGAAAAAGAGAGTGAAGCGAAACCGAACCGGTTTTTGAAGAGCATCATAATGAGGAAATGATCAAGAGGAAAGCAAAGAGAAGCAAGTAGAATCTGTTGAAAGTTAAGTCATCAAGCAACGATTCCGAACAAATAGCATTATTTTAAAACCAGTGAACTTTACCTAACTAAATAAATATTTTTTTAAAATAAAGTTAAATTATGTAATAAGTACCTGAAAGTACATTAAGTCCTCTTTTGAATGCCGTTGGAAGACAGTTTTTATCTATTAATTTCGCCTAGATATAATAGTTTGAATAGAACCCCTCATTTTAATATTTTTTGGCTGATTTTTTCGATAGTATTAGGAATACATTATTTTTTAGAACACTATAGATATGGTCTTTTTCTATACTGAGATTTAAATTTAAATTTATATATATATATATATATATATATATATATATATATATACGGTGTTAGGTAAAAATGCGGAAAAAATGCAAGGGGTTATTCCTTGTCCTATTCTAAGAATATTTTGTCTTATGATGATTTTTGAAAAATTCCTTTGTTTCGAAGATACAGGGCGAACAAAATTTGCAACAACCATATTCGATATTTGTTGAAATCATTAATGTAAATAAAAGTAGAATGTACATCAATGAGTTTATCAAGTACAAAAAATTTTTTTTTTTCGATCTCGATCACTTGGAACGGCTGTTTTATCTAGTAAGTGGATTTCATCGGTCGCATTTGTTTACATAGACTGAGTGACGTTTGGCTGTTTGGCGTGTCTTAAATAGTGAGTGAAGTCCTTTATCATAATGTACACAAACGCCGAGATGACTGACATGCACTTCATGTATAGACTTGCTGATGGCAATGTTTTACAAGCTAGGCAATTGTACAGTAAACGATTTCCAGGCCGTAATGTCCCCGACCGAAAAATCTTCGAAAACATTCATCGACGTCTTCGTGAAACAGGCATATACTGAAACGAACCAAAGGGTCAGGAAGATCACTGACTGTAAGAGCGGTACAATTGGAACAGAATGTGCTGGACATAATAGCGGAAGAGCCTGGTAGTTCTACGCGAAAAATTGCAAATACTTTGAAGGTGAGTCACTGGACAGTTTGGAAAATTCTTAAGGACAATTTGTTGTATCCATACCACATTCAACGCGTTCAGGCACTACTACCTGTTGATTTTCCTCCACGTATTGCATTATGTCAATGGATATTGCAAACGTTACTTCGCATCCCTCTATTCCTGACACAATTTTTTTTCACCGATGAAGCTACTTTCGCTAGAAACGCAATAAGGAATTTTCATAATAACCATGTGTGGGCCGATGAAAATCCGCATGAGGTATGCGAAGATAGTTTTCAACATCACTTCTCGTTGAATGTTTGGGTTGGAATTGTAGGTGATAATCTACTTGGACCGGTATTTCTATCACAAAGACTTACTGGCGAGGTGTATCGCAACTTTTTGGAAGCAACGCTGCCTGAGTTTCTGGAAGATGTACCATTGGCAACAAGGCATGAAATGTGGTTTATGCACGATGGTGCACCACCACATTTCAGTTTGGTTGCTCGTGATTTTTTAACAGCAACATACGGATATCGCTGGATTGGTCGAAGTGGGCCACACGCATGGCCTGTTCGATTCCCGGACTTAATTCCCCTGGATTATTTCTTCTGGGGATATCTGAAGTCATTAGTTTACGCTACTCCATTGAAGAATATGGATGATTTGCGAAATCGGATAATTGCTGGGTGTAACTCAATTAGAAACGACCCTGGTGTGTTTGAAAGAGTTTGGCAGTCAATGACGAGAAGATTGAATGCTTGTATCAAGGTTGGAGGAAGTCATTTCGAATATTTATTGTAGATTGAGCAACTTGACATGTACTTTTTGATAATAAAATGTTGTTAATGTCGTAAATTTTGGTCACCCTGTATCTTCGAAACCAAGGGGTTTTTAAAAATCATCATACAAAAATCATACAACAAAATATTCTTAGAATAAGTCAAGGAATAACCCCTTTAATTTTTGCCGCATATTTACGTTTTCAAAAAACACAAAATTTAAAAACAAACGAAAAAAATCTGTCTTGTTTGATTTTATAAATTATAAATCGTTAAAATGATAGTGTGACGCACCCCCCCTTGTTATATTAATTAGTACATTTCACAGATGAGGCTAAAGACATTTTCTTAAAGAGATATTTCGACATCGTATCTTCAACTGATATCGACTACTTGACATAATAATTGAATTTGTTGGATTCTTAAGCAGCAAATTATTCAGCAAATCATCGATGACTATGCATAATCATCGTACACGTTGTAACAGTGGCGCTTATTTGAATACCGGGAAAATCGTGATAGAACTTACCGACGATAGGCACCATGACCGTATAGGTATTGGATTTTGCGATATTTTGTATGCTGTTCAGGTGATCGATGAAACAATTAGTGTCGGGCACCAGGTACTTAGGTCGGATTTCCAGATGGACACTGACTACTGATTGGCTCAGGATTTTCTGAAATAAACGATAAATTGAAGTTACCGTCAATAAAAAAGGAGATAATAAGTTGTTCGCCTTAAATAGAAACTTGTATCGTTGCATCACACAAAATAATCAGACGAATAAAAATGTTATTAATGAACTGTATGTGATAGTTCGTAAAGGTTTGTAGTAGTAGATAAATTTATTTAATTATAATGATAGAACAAGAAAAGAGAACAATCGTTTATTTTTGAACGTAGTCATCTCATTTTAACTCAATACACTACGCATAAATGCATACTTAGGTATAATAATAATAATAATTAACAATTTAATTATTTATTATTAATTAACAATTTTAATTAACGATTTTCAAAGAACCTCGAGAGCCTCGGGATCTCGAGATCGATTGCCATAGTGGGACAGCGTGCCGTGCTCTTGCAGACGTGTCACATTGTTCGTAAGATATTATGCTAGGGTGAGAGGAGCTGAATGGCTTTTTCATCTTGGCTTTGGAATACCGGCCAGCATGAGCTGAGATTCTACAGTAAGGATGAGCAGAATAATAATAATAATAATAATAAATCGGCAGGGGGCGGATAGTCCGCTTGGTGAGTGGCGCCACCACCTTCCCGAGCTGAGAGGAGTAAACCTCTGAAAAAAAAATCCCCAAGCTTAAGGTGGAAATCCATCGTGCCGAGGAGCTGAATGGCACAGGGTTAAAGTGTCTCTAACGATGTCTCCGGATACCAAGCGCCCTCCGGTAGTAAATAGCTTTCCCATGGTAAATCGGGGCTCTGCCTTGGGTGACCGTTTTTCCCTTGAACCCAAATATATTTATGGAGAATAAAACACATAATATTATACAAGGCGGTAGGGTTTTGCGGACAAGAACCCTTCGGAACCGTCGGGAGGATTTGTCCGGGGTTGGTGAATCTGGAGCGAGTGGCGGTTCCCAACTCTATGGCACCACAAGAATGGCAATGAAAGAGGCACTCGAACAACAATTAGATCATCTAAGTCTAGCAACACCAAAGACTTTACTACAAAATCAACAGAGAACGGAAATTAATAATGGAGTAGAAGATCAAAATACCCCGGTACTTGCTGGCTCACCCCTAATAAGGAGGGCTGTCACTAGGACCGAACGCACTCCACGTATCAGATGGACACGCGAAATGAATATTGATGTAATGCGTGCCTATTACTACGTAAACCAGTGCGGAGATAATCCGCTCCATGGATGGAGGCATGCACTCCATCAAGAATATAAAAAGAGGTTCCCTGAAACTCAGCTGTCGGAACAAAACTTAGCCGACCGTAAAAATGTAATTCTAAGGAAAAACTATCTAACCGAATCGGAATTAATGAACATCAAGAGAGAAATCGGTAATGAACTACATCAAAACATTACATATCAACAACATAAAGAAGATACTATAGACGTTCTTAACTCGAATACAGAGGAGAAACAAGTAAAACAAACTCAAAATGTATCACCAGAAGCATCATCGTCTAAAAATGAAGAATCAATCTCGCAACGTAACTTTTCTAACATACGAGAGAAGTTTTACAGCAATTTGGCCAATTTTACTGGCTCAAACCCATTGAATAGACCAAAAATTCCAGTACTGCGTAATATTGCAAAATCACGTATTACTCTAATGCAGATTAATAGAGTTTTGGAATCACATCTATCTGGGATGACAAATTTAAGCGATATACATCTTGCATTATATTGTGCAGCAGTGACTGTCATCGAAATTTCAGGTCAAAAGACTTACACCCATAATGCGGCTGGTCGTAGTATCCAGAAAAATACACCTGTCTGGAAAACGCGCCTTGAAAACAATATCAATGAGTTCCGGAGGAAAGTTGACATTATCTCAGAGTATCTTTCTGGTAATCAGTCAAATAAAGTAGCGAGAAAAGCAAAAATAATTGCCAATAAATCTGGCATTGACTTCGATGATTCAAACCTGACAGAAAAATTGTTGGATCTAAAAGATCGGTTTAGGCAAAAAGCTAAATCGAAAGGAGCCAGGCTAGCAAGTTATAATAAACTAGAAAAGCGAAAACATCAAAATTCAGTATTTGCAAACAGCCAAAAGAAATTTTATAGACAACTCGAAGCAGAAGGTAACAGCAAGTCAGAACTTAAGAATATCGATGTATCTTCCTTTGCGGAATATTGGAGATCGGCTTGGAAAAAATCAGACGGCTACGAAAAATTGGCTCCTTGGGTTAAAACCATTCAAGAACAGACAAATGCTCTCACAGATATGGAGTCTAACGATTTCACAGAGATTGACATTTGCACTGCTGTCAGGAAGATTCACAACTGGAAGGCGCCTGGACCAGATGGATTGCATAACTTCTGGATTAAAAGCTTTACAGCCGCCTATCCCGTACTTGCAAATGCATTTAAAGAGGTTTTAATAAATCCAGACACTTTCCCTGACTTTCTAATGGGCAATACATACCTACTGTTCAAAAAAGGGGACGTTAAGCAACCCAATAACTACAGACCAATCACATGTCTGTCAGTGTTATACAAACTGTTCACAGCCCTACTCAATGAAAAAATCTACCAACATTGTAATAAAAACAACATTTTTGAAGAAGAACAGAAAGGATGTATAAGAGCAAGTATGGGCTGCAAGGAACAATTGACGATCGATGCTGTAGTTCTTGAGCAAGCGCGAAAAAGAAAACGCAACTTAAATATCTGCTATATAGACTACAAGAAAGCATTCGATAATGTCCCTCACGATTGGCTGGATGAGGTTCTGAATTTCTATAAAATTAGCCCCCAGATTATTAATTCTTTAAAGTGCCTGATGGGGAAGTGGAAAACGAATCTTTTTGTCGGCCAACAATGCATTGCTGCTACAAATATCGAGAGGGGAATTTTTCAGGGAGATTCCCTTTCTCCAATTTGGTTCTGTTTAGCATTGAACCCTTTGTCCACACTACTCAACAACAGCAATATTGGATATAAACTTAACATGAGGAATCCAAGAAAGCTCTCTCATCTACTATATATGGATGACCTTAAATTATATGGAGAAACTAGAGAAAAATTAAACTCGTTGATAAAAACGGTTGAAACATTCAGTAGGGACATCAGAATGTCATTCGGACTGGACAAATGCTCTACCATTAGTATACAGAAGGGAAAGGTTCAGTCAACATTCAACACTTTGTAACATACAACAACTAGCACCAGAAGAATCCTACAAATATTTAGGAATACCCCAAAAGCATAAACTTGATCATAACCAGTTAAAGAAGGACTTTTCCACTCTATACCAAAAGAGACTTACAAAACTTTTAAACACCAAACTGAACGGAGGAAACCTCATTAGAGCGATCAACGGTTGGGTGGTGTCAGCTCTGACATATTCTTTTGGCATAGTTAAATGGTCAGAAACTGACCTTGATGAACTTGATAGGTTGACGCGCCGAACATTGACAAAATTCCGATGCCTGCATCCAAACTCATCTACGAAAAGTCTATACATCCCAAGAAAGTTGGGGGGTAGAGGCCTTGTAAACGTAAAAAATCTCTGTCTCAATCAAGAAAATAGAATGAGAAAACACTTCATTGACTCAAACAGTACGTTAATGAAATTGGTTGCAAATGAGGATCGGGGTTTCACCCCACTGAACCTAAATAAACAAAATCGTATTGATAGCAGAACAACACTCACGGACTGCGTTCGAGAATGGAAAGGACAAACATTGCACGGAAGGTTTCCTAAGTCACTCGAAGATGATACCATTGACGAACAATTGTCTCTGAAGTGGCTGACCGATGGACTCTTGTACCCAGAAACAGAAGATTTCGCGATATCTATTCAAGATAGGGTAAAAAGAACAAAAAACTATGAAAAGCACATACTGCATTTGGACGTAGTCGATAAGTGCAGGAAATGCGATACTTTGGGGGAAACAATTGGGCACCTTATTGGCGGTTGCCCGGCCCTTGCTCCTAATGCTTATTTAGGACGGCATAATCAGCTGGCAAAAATTCTACATCAACAAATTGTAAAAAAATACTCGCTATTAGAAAGCGCACCTCCTCCATATTATAAGTACTCGCCTTCTCCTGTACCGGAGGCCGGATATTGTTCTAATCAACAAAAAGGACAAGAGGGCTTTTATAGTTGATATCGCAGTGCCGCTATCTCACAACATTAGAAAAACTGAGATAAAAAAATCCACGAAGTATGCAAATCTGGCATACGACTTGAAGAACCAGTGGAAACTGAGTAAGGTAGAGGTAGTGCCCTTCGTTATATCCGCCGAAAACCTGATAAGAAAGAGATTTTCAAAGAACCTCGAGAGCCTATTTTGTAAAATTTGCAATCTATTTTTTTCATTTTTATTACAACCTAGCAACAAAGAGCTACAATAACTAAAATGGGGATACATTATGGTATTATATATTAACATTTTTGGCCAATTACTTACTTAAGTTATGTGATATTCTACGAAGGAACCCTATTTTTTTACCTATTTTTTTACTCATGTAATTTACATGAGAACATAACTTCAATTGAGAATCAAGAATTACACATAGATATTTAATTTAGTCTACGATTTCAATGTTATTCTTCTCAATGTAAATATTATAATTTTTATCAATAAACGACTTGCAAATATCCCTCTTTCCTAGAATCATATATTTTGTTTTCTCAGAATTTAATTTTAATTTATTCACACATAGCCAATTATCTAATATAGAGAGTTCTAAATTAAGATCTTTCACCATTTGGTCATAAGTTGTCCCGTTATTGAAAGGAGCGTATCGCCTGCAAACAAATTTATGTCTAATTTTTGAAAAATCTTATACAGATCATAGATGTATATAAGAAACAAAAAGGGACCTAATACTCTCCATTGTGGGATACCAATACCATTTTCCAGAATTGCTGATGTAGCACCATTTACTTTTGTTCGATGAAAGCGGTCACTCAAATAATGTTTAAGCCATTTTATAACACAAGATTTCACTCCGTAACATTGTAGCTTCACAATCAGATCTTCTCTGTTTATAGTCTCAAATGCACGTCTCAGGTCCACAAATACACCAATCACAACATTATCGTCACCAATATCTTGGCGCCATTTCGTACAAAGATGTTGCAGTGCAGACTCGCATGAATGTTTATCACGAAATCCCGATTGTCCCACATAAATGTAATTTTGCTTTTCAAAGTATCTACGCAACTGTCTACACACCACTATTTCTAATATTTTGTCAACAATTGGCAATAGATTGATTGGCCTAAAATCCTCTGCTAATACATGGTTTTCAACTTTTAGTATTAGAACAATGATGCTCACTTTCGCATTCCTTGGAACTCGACCATTGGACAACGACGTATTGATTAAATGCAGTAATGGATGACCCACCTGCTGAAATACGACCTTTAGAAATTTTATATTATATATATCATCAGATATGGACTTATTTTTTAAATTCATTACAATATCTCTTAATTGAGATAATATTAATGAATCAAATTGATCCAAACTTTCTTCACTTGAATGAATGTCAACGATACTGTCAAATATTTGAACCTGATTTGGAATGGTTCGAGCTATCTCCCGAATACTTTCAGCATAAAAATTGTTAAAATTCTCTTCTAACGTTCCAACACTTCTTCGGAAAACAATATACTCAAACACGTCGGACTTTCTGCCACTCCCCACCAAGTCCTTCAACATTCGCCACATTTTCTTGCTATTACCTCTATTACGATCAATGTTCTCTTCATAAAATGCCATTTTTTCGTTTCTAATCACCATTACAACCTTATTGCGTTTCCTCTTATAATCATTCCAGTCAGTGTCGTTTCTGGTTAATTTGAACTTCTTGTAGGCCATATCCCTCTCCTTTTGGGCAAGCTTAATTGAATTTGTACTCCACGGTGTTGCGTCAATATTAATTGTTTTTAAGGGTGCCAAGGCATTAACTGTCTCATGGATGTTGTTCATAGAATGTTCATAGAGGTGGTCCACATTTGTTGACGTGTCGTTCCAATTTCTTCCAATTAATTCTATTCTGATTCGATCCATATTTTCGGCGTTTAAATTTTTTATCAGCTTATACTTACGTTTTTTCATATTTGCTTGGCATTTAAGAATAAACCCAATGGTTTCATGATCAGAAAGTTGCGAAAAATTCCCACCAGCTTCGGTCAAAGTATAATCATTAGTAAATACCAGATCAATGAGAGAACGAGTATCGAGCGATACACGCGTATAGCTTTCTATCACTTGCCTAAATCCAGAATTATCGCTTATTGCCTCTAATGTTCGTTTATTCGGACAATCACTTTTTCAAGATATATTAAAATCTCCGGTGATTACGGATCTATTTGAAGTTATAACCGGATCATTGACCACATATTCCCAAAAACCTAAAAATTCATCAATATTACCATTTGGTGACCGATACATACCTCCAAATAACGTGTCATTATTTAGAATTTTTATTTTCACATATAGAGCCCAAAAGTTCTTTGAATTCTTCTCACATCTGACAAAATCCACAGGAACGCCATTCCTGATATAGATTATGACACCTTCTGTGTGACGACTATTTGAGTGGTACACAAAATGTCTATAACCCTGTATTGAAATTTCACCATCAACATTTCATTTCAGTCAAACAACCAACCATATGATTCCAGTCATAAAACAAATTCATCACTTGCGTCATTTTACAATTTAAACCAGCTACATTCAAGGATACACAGAACTCTTTATTCACTCCTCTTAATTGTTATTCATATTTAATTTTTTGGTTGGCCTTTTCTACTTATCTTTGATAACACCTGCATTTTCTGTCAAACACAGTATTATAGCAAACAACATCAGTAATCTTCAGAACATCTTGTACAAATTTACAGTTTGTACAAGTTTTTATTTGAGAACAATACTCTCCATACTCATGATTATAACTGCAAATGGGGCATACGAGATTAGACTGACTGCACTTGCTGGCTTTGTGTCCATATCTCCAACATTTAAAACACCTGAATACACTTACCAATTCATAAACTCAAAAACTATACCATCCCATAGAAAGTCTTTTTAAATTAATCAAACTGTTAAAAACAGGTGTAGAGGTCTTCAATATAACATTATACTTATTCTTCCCCTTTGGTATGTACTTTTTCATTATACTAATATCTACTCCATTAACGAGCCGTAATTTCTCTTTAATTTTACCAACAAAATAAGCTGTTTTCTGCAAAAATTCATCTGGTACACCCACTATAATAATTTGAGGATACTTTATCTTTGGAATTTTTATATCGTATTGGTCTGTCAAGGCTGCCGTGGCTGCACACTGATGTTTTTGTAAGGATTCCTAAAGTATGCCTTTCAAAAAGTAGGACTAGTCCAAAATATGTATTTGTTTCCTCGATGACCTCTTTATTTTTGAAGAAGCCAGCTTTTTTTATATTTGCAAAGAGAAAAAAGTCAGAGAGGTTCAAGTTCGGAGAATATAGTGGATGAAAAATCAATTCAAAGAGCAAATTACGTATTTTTTTTTACTTGACAAGCAAAATGATAGGAGATTCTTTCACATGTCAAGGACAGGCACAAAACGCGCGCATTATTAAAATAAGTCACCTATCTTTTTAATCATAGTAAATATATTTGACTTGAATATAAATAATAAGAATTTTCGTATGCAATATTTTGATTCATATTGATTGAACCTGCGTGATTATGTTCAAAAAGTACACAGGATTTAAATCTGCGACGAAAAGAAAAAGAGAAAACGAAGCATCTCGTTCCTCCAAGCTAATCAGTGGCGGACGACACTGGTGATTTATCACCCTACACGGCTCGTACATTATCCGAGTTAATC
This sequence comes from Cosmopolites sordidus, assembly GCA_031761425.1. Classification (NCBI taxonomy): domain Eukaryota; kingdom Metazoa; phylum Arthropoda; class Insecta; order Coleoptera; family Curculionidae; genus Cosmopolites; species Cosmopolites sordidus. The sequence goes on from JARFXV010000608.1 coordinate 769,529, forward strand.
GCAGGAATGCAGGCGGCCAACCGTCCGCAGGAACTGCCACCGCTCGGGAGAACGAGAATCGCGGGAGAACGCGCGGCCTGTCGTCGACCGTGTCCGCTGTCGTCGGACCGGCCGGCAGACCGGATAGTCGTAGCGAACAACGAATTTGCAAACGATATTTCCGGATCGACCTCAACAATAGACCAATATAGTTATGACCAGATCACTTAACTTTCATCAAAGTTTCTTGCCCTTCCTTTAAATTTCAAAACGTCTATTTTACAGACCACCACTGTATATAATTAATAGACTGGGTCAAAAAAATAAAATCGAGCATTTTTTTTGAAGGGATACCGAAAATATTATTTCTGATGACAAAAAAAAAATATCGTGAAAGTTGCAGCCTTTAATACCTAATATTAATTAAATTAATTTTAAGACCTAATATTAAGAAGTATATCATCGCGACTTTCGGTTTTTTAAACTTCCTAATCTATCAGTTTGAAAAACATTTACATTCCCCTCTACATTTTTCTATTCCCATCTGTGCTACCTGAAGTTTTTAAATTGATTGAGATGTGTTTCCAGGTTACACTTCCGTATATCATAATGGGTAGAACGCACCGATCGAAGACTTTTTTTTAGGCAAAGTGGGGGGTCTGCTCTTACACACAATGTTGAGCCCGCCAGCCATATTTAACACGCCGTTCCATCTCTCGGGCAGTATTCCCCTCCATTGAAATCCTCTGCCCAAGATATATAAAGCTGTCCACAATCTCCAAATCCTTTCCTAAAACTGAAATTCTTCTGTCCTGAGTGAAGTTATTGAACATAACCTGACTCTTTTTCAGGTTTATTTTCAAGCCAAATGGTTCGCCAGCCCTTCGCAGTTCTCGTATGCGTCTTTGCAGCTTCTCTGCGTCTTGTGAAAGGAGAACGATATCATCTGCAAATCTAAGATGGTTTAAGTTTGCACCATTAATCTTTACACTATTCTGTTCCCAATCCAGTTTACGGAATACATCTTCAAGACCAGCCGAGAAAAGAATAGGCGATATTGCGTCACCCTGCCGTACACATCAATTCCCACTTCAAGATCATCAAGATGAATTGTGGCTGTAGCTCCATCATATATCGATCCTAATAGGTTTACATATACTTTATCGACCCCTTGGCTAAGCAATGCATCCATTATTGCATGCTTTGAGATGGAGTCAAATGCTTTTTCATAGTCGATAAAAGCCAAGCAAAGTGACATGGTGTATTCGTTGTGCCTTTCTATGGCCTGCTGTACAACCGGTATGTGATCCATTGTACTGAATCCACTTCTGAATCCTGCTTGTTCTCTTGGTAGTGCGTCATTCAGTTATTTTTAATATGCCTTTAGAAATTATCTTAGTGAAAAGTTTGTACATTACTGATAGGAGGTTTATTGGACGGTAGTTCTTTAAATCTTCCTATGCTCCCTCTTTATGTAAAAGGATCATTTCTGCATTTTTCCATAAGCCAGGTATTTTTGTTCTTTGAGGCATTTTGAGTATATTTTTGCCAGTGATTTATGTAACGTCCAACTAACAGCTTTTAGCATTTCGACAGTTACACTGTCCTTTCCTGGAGCCTTGGCGTTTTTCATCGATTCTATAGCATTTGTTACTTCCTCCACTAGGATATCTGGCATTTGTTCTTCCATGGGTATTGTTGCCTTTGATTGGTTCTGATCTTCATATAACTGGGAATAAAATTTTCTGACAACCTGTAACATTTGCGTACGCGCCCTGCATACTGTGCCATCCTTACGCCTTAAGGCATATATTTGCGTTCTTTTATTTCTCAGCTTTTGTTTAGCCTTATTAATTCCTTTGTTTTCTTCCAGGGCATATAATATAATATATATATATATATATATATATATATATATATATATATATATATATATATATATATATATATATATATATATAATAATTTATTTATATAGCCGATAACTTTGATAAGATAATTCACAGATATTTTTGATATTTTTTTGAGATTTAGATTGTGGCGAAAACCCCCAAAAATAACAAAATATAGGAAGAGGGAGAATAGAAAAAGTTTGTTATATGGAAGGAGGCTGAAATTCGGGAGCGGTGAAGTAACCATGACGGTTTGTGGGGGAAAGATATTGGGTGACAAGAGGCAAGGAAATACCAGAGTCAAGGCGAAAATTTAAAAAAGCAGTGTCCGAACTTTTTAATCCATGAGAAAAAACAGTGTTAGAGAAGTCAAATGGGCCAAACAAGATTGATAAGAAGGAATGAAGGGCCTACATCTAAGACTTACTGCATATCTCAAAAGAAGATCCAACCTTCTTATATTAATTGGCGTCATTTCAGAAATACAATGAAGACTGGTGTTGAGACTGATTAATTAACCTAAGGACCGAGTTTATATCCGACAGAGATAGCTTGCACGGGTAGACATGTAGGCAATGGAGCCATAGTCAACTTTTGGCTATGGCTTTCTATGATGAGGGATTTGTTGGGGTGGAGAAGGATGATGTGGTCACAGCCCGATTTTTGATGAGAGATGCTTTTTAATATGTCAAGGCCTCGAGATATATGGGATTTAAATCTTCCCAATTGAGTCTGCTGTCGAAAGTGAGGCGAAGAAATTTTATGAAGTTAGAAGAAGGAACAGGAAAGTTACAAAGGGAAAACAAATGGAGACGAGGGTAATTTCGAGAATTTAAAGAAAATAGAATTAGGGGGAACGAGCAGATGCTATTTATAGCAATGTTAAACAGAGAAGGATTAAGCACAGACCCTTGTGGAAGTGAAAACCCTTTTTTCGTTCACACAACGTAAAAAATTTACAAAAGTTATTTCCCCTACCCCTTAGCCGGTTGTCGGTGGCTGATGACCGTGGTTCGGAACCCACGTTAAGCTGTAGGTCCAGTTGCTAAATACCCTTGTAATTGCTGATGCGTCTCTAACCGTAAATCCTTTCCCCTTTCCTTACCCCTCATACATTCGCGTATTTCTTGATGCAGTGAATGGTAATGGAAATTGGAGGATCAGGTATAAATTCAAACTCGAAAAATTATACAGACATCTGGGGATTTTTTTGACTATGTAAGACTTAAGATAGGTCGGACACGTTGCGAAAAAAGCAAATTTGTCAAAAAGCCAAATACCACGGAGAATAATGAACAGACGAATAACGGGTAACATAAAGATAGATAGACCAAAGACACGGTAGTGGGACTGCTAAAGATCATTTCGTATAGAGGTCAAGGCTCATGTGCGTGTGTTTTATACCGGCAATAATTATCGTGTTATTGAATTTGCCTGTGAGACAATAAAGTATTATTTTTATCATTATTATCAAGTGAACACCTTTAAATCTATCTCTGCCAATAAAATAAAAAATATGTTTTCGCTGAACTTCGGCGGCCTTCTACTGGATTAAAAAAATTGTACATTTCAAGGTCCTACACATTAAAATAAAGCAATACCGTGGGCTCAGCAGATAAAAACGCGATCGCACGTGGGTTCGTTACACGGATTCCAATGTTACAAGACGGTGTTGTACTTTTTTTTTCTTCGCCCTTATCGTAGAGCCATCTCGTGTCATTGGGTCAAACGCAAGATGCGCCCACGCGGCAACGTATCGCCGCAAAAGCACAAAAAACGACCAAAACACAGCCACTTTTCTTTTAACATTTAAAATCGTATTTCTGAAATGGTCAATACATTTTATGACCCGTCTGATTCCAGTTGCGGTTTATATCAGATCATTGTGGACGTTGGCATTCAATTTATTTCAGTCACAGATACAGTTCAAAACATCTAGACGCCAAATAACCGTTACTAAATTAATAACGAGTAATCTACACACAATAAATTTTAAAATTTCTATTCTTTCAATTTAATTAACGATTATTTTTCAAAACAAAGCAATAATAAACTCGATAACCTCACTTTTAGCGACGCACGTTTCGCCAACAACTTTGCATAATCAGGAGATGATTCAATCTGGTTGAATCATCTCCTAATGATGCCAACATGGTTAGCGAAACGTGAGTCGAGAAGTTTAAAAAAAGTGATTACTGTGTCACACCAAAGGTTCTAATAGAAGTTATTTACAATGAGGCACAACGTTATCAACTAAACTACCCCACATTCCCCTATTACACCGAATTCCCCTACTTGACGTAACATGGAACAAAACGCGAATTGAACATAAAAAACTTTAAAACATTTTTGTTTTTGTATGTGTCATACGATTCAGTTTTATTTTATATTTCGAGATAGATATTTCGATTCTTAGATATTTTACTAGTGTTAGCAGTGTATAAGTGTAGTGTTCAGTAGCAGTGCACCTTTGGAGGCTTCATTGAAGCTGATATAAGGTAGGTGAAGTAATGTACTGTAATTTTTGTTATATGGTAATATAATATTTGAAACAGTTTTCTATTTTTTTCAATATCTTAAATTATTTCGAAGAAACAGGAGTGCCATCAAAATTTAGTATGATATGCTTCGAAGTTACATCCGCTTATCCTGAGACGATTTGTGCAACTGACAAAACTATATACAGAGTAACGTTTTGAGACACAGAAAGATCAGTGGCAATCTCTCTCAAATTTAAATGACGATTTTCGGTCACCATTTACTAACGCGATGTTAACTTAATTTGAAGACGTTGATGGCATACCACTCATATGCACGTGATTTTGATAAAGTCGATTGACCGTAAGCCTTCTACAACATTTTCATCGACTCTGGCACATTTGCAATGCAAAATTACTATACTTAAATTGACAAGTATCGTTGACATACACAAAAAAAAATATATTTACTTCCTATCTTTACTTTATATATACAAATTAATTTAATTTTTTTTAGATTCGTTTTGAAAACGGGGGGAGAAAATCCTCCGAAACGTTAACGTTAAAAGTTTGTATTTTTTTAGAACATTTTTATATTTTTAAAATTTTGTTCGTTAGGCAAATTTATTACAGAAAAGAATCACTGAGAAATTTGTCTCCAATTGGTTTTTTGTTTTTACCTAGTAATTCTTTATTTACATAAGAACAGATATTTTTTGAGTTTTAGATCGTGGCGAAAAATCCAAAATTAAGGGAGTCTGGTGCTTCAAAAACAATGATTTATAAGTGGGCAGGTGAGTTTCAACGTGGTGGTAGATGCCTGGATGATGATCGTCGTTCTGAATGTTCAATAAGTGGAACTACTGAACAGGATATTAGCTTTTAGTGAAATTGCTAACGCCATAGACCACGGGCGTAGCCAGGGGGGGTGTTCAACTCGATGAAGGTAAAGGCAGGCAAAAATCGGCCAGTTGGTAACCGAACCTTTTTGTAAGTGGAAAAATGCCCTAGAAATATTTGAAGCTCATGCGAAATCGGGATACCACAAGCGAAATTCAGAACTGGCAGATAACTTTCTAAAAGTAATGTCTTCGCAGGCTTTTTCGGTCACTGAACAGCTGTCTTCTGAAAGAAAGAGACAACAGGAGGAGAATCGAAAGAAACTAATCCCTATCGTAAAAGCAATAATCTCCTTGAGAGGTAAAATCGATTCGGGGCGCATACAAATTACACCAGAATCACCAGAACCTGAACAACCACTACAGAATGATGGTAATTTTAGAGCCCTGTTGCGGTTTGCGGCCGAGTCTGGAGATAAAGATCTGGCTGAGCATTTGAATACTTCACAGAAGAATGCCCTGTACACAAGCCCTCAGATCCAAAACGAAATAATTGACATTTGTGGTGAATTAATTCAACATAAAATAATTGAAGAAGTAAAGAAAACCAAACTATTTCGGATTCTGGCTGACGAAACCACCGACATCGGACGTGTAGAACAAGTCTCGTTATGTCTTCGATATGTTGATTTTACAGATAATAAACACCATATACTTAAAGAGATGTTCCTTGAGTACATTCCAACGGTCGATGTTTCAGGATCCGGTCTCGCAAATCTTATTAGTACAGCTCTGAAAAAGCATGGACTTGAATGTTCTCATGTGGTTGGGCAAGGTTACGATGGGGCTGCAGCTATGAGTGGGTATTTGCACGGTGCCCAAGCTTATGTTCACCAAGAATGCCCTCTTGCTCTTTATGTACACTGCAGTGCACACTCTCTCAACCTTGCTATTGCTGATTCATGTTCATTAGCAAATGTCCGAAATTGCATTGGGATTGTGCAGTCTGTTGGTTCCTACTTTCGACATTCTGTTCAACGCACTGCTTTATTGAAAGAAAAAATTGAAGAGCTACTACCCGTCGGTAACCAAAAAAGCTTGCTCTCAATGTGTGAAATACGGTGGGTCCACAAACATGAAGCTCACTCACAAGATTCAGGGAAATTTATTCAGCGATTGTGAATGCTCTCGAAGAACTCCAATTTAATCACAATAAGGAAACATCGCAACAAGCCGCCCAATTGCTAAGTACGCTTCGATCTTCGGATTTTGTGATGTGTTTAGTGATTCTTCAAAAAGTTATAAGCTATACATTGTCGTTATCAAAACAATTACAGACAATTGACATCGATCTTATCACGGCATTCAAACATGTAGATGATGTTATTAATGTCTTACAACTCCTGAGAAACAACACTGACGTCTAATATCTTCATCTCTATGAAGACGCAAAGGTTTTACTGGAAGAAAATGGTGGCATACTGCGAATGCCACGCGTCGTCGGAAGACAATTAAAAGAGACCGAACATTCCTGCATTGGATGTATGCACGTATTACAAAATTAATTTGTTCATTCCATTTCTTGATCATACAATTCAACAATTGGTTGAAAGGTTTATCAAACGTCGTAAAGTAGTATCAGCATTATCTGGTGTGCTATCTTCAAATTTTACTGCCAGTTCTAAAATTGAAGAAGCAATTTCCATGTACTCATCACTGCTTCCCGAAAGCAACATATCAGTGGTTAAAGCAGAACTTGAAGTATGGAAAACAGTGATGACAAGTATCTCGCCTATCCCGAAATCTAGTTTGGAATGCCTAGATATGTGCGATAAAAACCTTTATCCTCATATTTAGACATTACTATAAATCTTGGCTACCATTCCTGTATCCACTGCTACCCCAGAAAGGTCTTTCTGGAGCCTAAGGAGACTGAAAAACTATTTACGAAACACTACAAGTGAAAACTGACTTAATGGTTTGGCTCTCATGAACATTCACTATGGAACAGAAATTCATGCAGATGAAGTAGTGGATCTATTTAAAAGAAAAAGCCGAATATTTCTTCTTTAATGGTTGTAGATTTAGCGCAGAAGAACGAAATTAATTTAACCATTTCATTTAAAGTTAAGAACTGAATATATAGATATTTAATTTCATGTAAGTATATTTTTGTTGTTCTATTTACTTCAAACTAACAAAGTCAAAGTGGTCAAATGCAAAAGGCACTCTGTTAATTGATTATCTTCAAACCGGTAAAACAATAACATGACCGTATTACCCAAACCTTTTGGGTCAATTGGATGTAAAAATTCGTGAGAAACGTCCTGGTTTAGCGAAGAAAAAAATCATTTTTCATCAAGACAATGCACAGATAGGTGTTCTGACGTTAGACAAATTGAAGGAGTTACACTACGAATTGTGGGAGCATCCACCATATTCACCAGATCTGGCCCCCTCCGAATTTCATCTGTTCCCAAACTTCAAAAAATCCCTACGTGGCAAGCCTTTTTCATTAAATGAAGAAGTTGAATAGTAGTCGTCGATGAGTGTATCTTGAAGGAAGAGAGAGAATATACGGAAGAATAAAATAAAGTAATGTTTATAACTATAAACGTGTTCAGTTAGTCTAGTATTTCAATGAAATATTTTCAACCCTACATGCCGATCATATTGACCCGGTTACCATAGTCCGTCAGCCTCCACATCTCAATGCATTTCCTTATTAATGATTCCTTGGCCGACGCGTCTGGGAAACGGTTGATTTTTCGGCCGCTTTCCGTTCGTCCGCCGATGGGAATTAGGTTGAAAGCGCGCAGAGGTCGATAATTAGCCTTTACGCAATATGGAAATTGGCCATTAAATAACGTGCGGTGTCTCGTTTTTGTTTATCGTTCTTGACCTTAGGAAGCAGTACCTAATGTCTCGACGCTAATTCGAAAAAAATGATCGGAACCGGCGGCGCTCCGTTTAAGTCAACACTTAAAAAAGCAACAGGATGGTGCAATCTGAATGCCGTCACTTATAGCACTAGAGAAACTGGAGCGATCTTAATAAGCAACTCGGTAACAGATCCATTCAACAATATTTAGTCTGTTACTACTTACAAGTAAAGTGTTGAAGCCAGTTCTTTTAAATAGATCGCTTTAATTATGCAGATATAACAGCACACTATAATTTGGTATGGATGTAATACCAACCATTAACAACATAAAAAAACCGCATAAGGAAACTTTGCTTAACGACATAACTTCACAAATGTCAAAAGTGAGCACGATGTCGTCCGACAGCCACATGAGACGCTGTATTCTGTTCAACTAAAAAAAGTGTTCTCGAGGCGAAAGAAATAATTTGTTGTGGCCTGGGGGAAAATGCGGTGTAAGAGTACGTGCAAAATATGGTATGGAAAGTTTCGAACGGGTAATTTCGATATTTCCGATCGACATCGTTCGGAAGCACCCAAAAAAGTTGAAGACGAACAATTGGATCAGCTGTTGCAAGAAAATCCTTGTCAAAGACAAAAAGAGCTTGCTATACAATTGGGTATCACTCAACAAACGATTTCCCATCGGTTGCAGAAGCTGGGAAAAATTCTGAAGGCTGGTCGTCGAGTCCCGCACGTGCTTAACCTAGAAGAATTGTTAGAATTTAAACAGAATGATTTTTAATTTATATTATAAAAGCATGGGTTTATCTCGGGGGAACCATCAACGTCAACTTTAAAGCCGGATATTCACGCACAAAAAGTATTGCTATGTGTTTGGTGGGATATGAAAGGTGTGCTATACTTTGAGTTGCTAAAATCGGAGAAAACTAATTTATGAGCGTTATCAAGAACAATTGATGCATTTACATTTACAAAAACTACCACATACTGGCCAGAGAACTCGACAGGTGATACTGTTGCACGATAACCTACTATGCGCGGCACCAACCAAACAACTTATAGATCAAGCGCCCCTTCAGATTTCCACCACTTTCGTTCTCTGCAACACCATCTTGTTGATATGCACTTTGTCACAATCGAAGAGGTCCGAAATTTTATTACCGAATTTATGGAATCAAAGCCACAATCGTTTTCCGAGCAGGGATTTGCCAGCTGCCCACGAAATGGCAGGCTTGTATCTAAAATGATGTACATTATTTTCAAGAGTGACATGTTTGTTGGTTTTGTATAAATAAATATTAATTTTATGTAAAAAACGGTCAACATTTATTTGTAAACCTTCTATTAAGCATATGTACAGTTACCCAAAATAAAAGAATCTCACTCAGTTTTTATTTAAAAACTTAACGCAAACAATTTGATTAATTCTTCCATTGCAACCTTCGGCGCGAAACAACCTACCTTCAAAGTAAGTCCCTTCAGAAGAAATACCCTTATGCCAATGAATAATCCAATTGAACAGACATTTTTAACCCATTTTTGCAAAATAGACCTCAGTTCTGGTCACGAATATTCTGTTACGTCTTCTATGGAGTGAAAACGAGTGCCTCGAAGTGGTAGTTTGAGTTTTGGAAAGAGAAAAAAGTCGGCCGGAGCCATATGCGGTGAATACGGTGGTTGTTCGATTATGTTTGTTGAGTTTTTGGCCAGAAATTCGTTCACTATGATAGCCTTGCAAGATGGTTATGATGCAAAATCTAAGAATTTTCTTTCCACAAATCTGGCCTTTTTCGACGAATATTTGAATGAATATTTTTTACATCTTAACGAAGATGATTCGAAGTACTCTAACAACTGGGCGTTTCCCACTGAATTATATATTGAATACCAAAAGAGGACTTACTCTACTCTTAAAATGTACAAAGAGTAGAATTATTCACTGATTTTTCTCACAGGCAAAAATATTGTGAGTGGTTTAATTGACCAAAACCAAAACAATCCAAATATTTTGCTAAACATTTTATCAACCAACGAATATTCTCTCGCCAGGAATAGAATGTTGGACATATTTATCACTTTGACACATAAACGTGTGCAATGAATAGCTATAAAAATATTACATTTCATTTTCAAATAATACCTTAAAGTTGGGTCCACCTCAATATAAATTTGAGTTGTACGGGCTGTATGTGTTGTACGTGATAAATGTAGACGCTCTGACACACAAAGTCACACGCAAATATTGTCGCCGCTCAGGACACACACGAACCATCTGTTGTCCGCCAGATAATTCAAATAAATTGTTCCAGTAAATTCAACACACACGCAAAATTTTATTGGTGTGGACCCAGCTTAAAAGGCTAACGTAACAAAAAAATAAATTTCTTCAATTGAAATAACAACTGGCTAGATAGTAAATCTTGAGAATATTTCTCATGTATTCATAATATGTTCCTTTTAAGAACAATAATTAAATTAATAATTAATGAATAATTATTTAATAATTAAATAATAGGGTTATCCAACAGACAGGTGAGCTGTTCTATTACAGGATAACACAATTTAACAAAGCTTAACTTAACCTGCAGTACATAGCAAGTACATATCACTTAAATCTAAAAACTAAACCATTTAATTCCTAAATAATTGCAAGACACAGTATGCAGGTCATAATACAAATAGATTGCCATAATACAAATATTTCTGTCCAATTGAAAGAGCGAATATCCCTGAGGAAATAACTCACTGTCCGAAATTTCTGATTTTAACCACGTTTCTGTTTTGCAAATAATATCGTAGTCGGCGTCACAAATTGCTTGGATGAAGTCACCGCATTTTGTTTTTAGGCCTCTGGCATTCTGATAGAAGATAGACAAAGCGTGATCAGCCATTGCAGTAAGACAATCTCAAACCGTTTTACAGTTTTATACTTAATGAGACGAGTTAGAGATGAAGATTGTTAAGGTCGATTTCGGAGAGGATGCGGAGTGGACGAGAGTTCTTCTCTTTCTTGACAAATATCTTGGAGTCCTTCACCCAGCAATACTTGAACTGGAGATCCCTACAACGTTTCCGAGACTTAGCAAAGATTGACTTGTAGTACGATGACAGGTGTTCATTTATATATATTCTGGTGTTTGCGTCAAATCCCAATTTCTCCGATGCAATATTAGAATGTTTCAAAGCTTTGGCAGCTTTGAGTAGTTGGTTTCTCTTTTCTAGGGATACAAATTTTACCACAATATTTTTAGGTCTTCCAGTGTCTTTGTACCGAAAACGCATGACTCCATGACAGGTTACTACATCAGTTTTATCACTCTCTACATTTATGGCGTCAGCGATTTTTAAGTCCTGGACGTTTTCCCCGCGCCCCTCCGGGCACCGCAAACCTCTATGTTGTTTTCCCGTGTCTGCTGCTCCGCAGACTCCACCTTGGCTCGCAAGTCGGCGCACTCCTTCCTAACAACTAGCAGCTCACTCTGAATATTATCAAATCCTCTATAAACCTCTATTTACCTTTTTAAAGTGCTCCATCGGCTTGTTGAAATCATCCATCTTATCACCGTAGAACTTAACTGAGTCTGTCAGACCAGATTGTTGTTGTTGCACAGACGAAACATCTCTTACGATTGAGTTCACCTTTGCGAGAAGCTCCCGCAATAATTCACTAGTGTCCGATTTTCTACATTCATTACAGGTTCAAATCACCCCCAAGTCATCGGGCAACTCACCCAAAACCACTGGCAATTTAATGCTAACTACAACAAATGCCTGGGTTAGCGCGGCTAACAGATGTTGAACACGCAGCACAACAAGCCGGCATCGCAAAAAAGTCAGTGTTCAGTGTTCACGATGTCCAAAATTCAAGAGGTTAACAAGACAAATCAAGACGCTACTACGATTAATACTTTAGTACACACAACATTAAACATACTGCAGCAAAGTTTATCAATTAATTTTCACGATGACGCAACAACAATAGATTAAACACGGGAGCAGAAGCACATACGTTCGCCACACCTGCTGCATTCTTATATTATGTTCTATCCTACGTCCTATGTAAAACATGCCCATTTCGAATGGACCACCTTATATATACCAACAAACATAAGAGCAGATTTTCTGTAATATATACTATAGATCATCATAAACATAAAATATGTCATCAATAAACACATCCATGCTGAAGCAGATGTTTACTCGAACCAAACTCCATTCCCATAGATCAAAACTTAAAAAAAAAGCCAAAAATTGTCAATCAATCATTGTATCTATCCAATCCAACATGTTGGATTATTTCCAGAAAGGTAAAATCATCCAAATGAACAAAAAAAGTTTATTTGGCAGTCAGTATTTAAAATTCGTAGAGTTAAGAGACATACTTTCGTAATCTTTTGAATTGAATAAATATTTAAAGTGATCCCTAGTGTTTTGGAAAGTTATATCAAGTATAACGTAATGCAATAAGCTCAGTAAATTATGCGACTTAATGTCCATCGTAACTATCTCAACTGGCTTCATCAGACTCTCGATATACATAAATGAATAATTTAACAGTCAAGATCTATTTAAAACCGTACACTAAAAAAAAATGGGTATTGCAATATACGAGGGCAGAGTGAAAAATCAAATATTTTTCCGATAGATGCGCTCTGTAAAGGTGATTCAATTTCTGAAAGGCAGCTTTCTGTTCTAGTAACGCTCCATGATGAATTTCAAACCGATATGATGTTTAGGATATAATAGTGACAAAAAATACTCTAGTGACTTTAAAAAAGCGGTAATAAATGCACTAAATCAAGGAACAACGCAAACACAAGTTGCTCGTACTTTACAAGAGTCTCGGTAGCTGGTTAGTACATGGAATAGTGTTTAATAATCGAAAGACTACTGAAAATAAGCATCGAAGTGGTCGTTCGAAAGAAACTACTTGCAATGTAGATCGAATCATAACGCTAGGACGCTTCATTAAAAACAATAAAAGTCAAACAAATAAACTATATAAATCAGGAGTTTTTACAAGAAGTTACATTAAACAACAAAACAATTCTCATTATGTTAACCAGTTAATGTTAGAAATACATACTTTTGGTTCTAAATGACCAGCTACACTTGAATGGTTCACCGTTTTTAAACTTATATTGCTCTCCTAGACGTTGACAAAAAATGGATTTCTCTACTATCATGTTTTATGGAATTATTAGGTCGATGAACACTTTAGGTTGTAATTACTTTTCTCACTGTTAATTTAGTATAGTTTGTATTTGAAAAAGGCACTGTGTGTCGAAACAATTGTCATACATAGAATTTTAAATACAGTGGAAATTTTTAGATATTAATCTTTGTCTATTTATTTAAAATAATTTGAAAGAAAATTATGGCATAAATATTTACGTTTCAACTGTCAAACGACTCTAAGCAACATATGGTTTACAAGCAAATTTGGTTAAGCAAATTTAAGTCGACGAATTTATATCCGACGACCTAAAAACAAAAAAAGTGATATTCGATATCAAATATCCTTGGTTAAACATGGAGGCGACATTGTGATGGTTTGGGGATGTTTATCAAGCCCTGCAGTTAGGCCTATAGTTCGAATTGAAGTTAAGTGGCATTTTCAACAAGATAACGACCCCCCACAAACCCAAACAGCTTAGTGATATCCTGAAAGGTAAAAAGTCAAGGTTCTGGAGTGGCCAAGTCAAAGTCCGGATTTAAAACCTAATAAAACTTACAGCATCTATGGGAGAAATTAGAGCGCAAAGTTGCCCACCTCCCGGGCGGCATTCCCCTCCATTGAAATCCTCTGCCCAAGATATATAAAGCTGTCCACAATTTCCAAATCCCTTCCTAAAACTGAAATTATTCTGTCCTGAGCGAAGTTATTGAACATAACCCAACTCTTTTTCAGGTTTATGTTCAAGCCAAATGCTTCGCCAGCCCTTTGTAGTTCTTGTATGCGTCTTTGCAGCTCCTCTGGGTCTTGTGAAAGGAGAACGATATCATCTGCAAATCTAAGATGGGGTAAGTTTGCACCATTGATTTTTACACCATCCTGTTCCCAATCCAATTTACGGAATACTTCTTCAAGGGCAGGTGAGAAAAAATAGGAGATATTGAGTCACACTGCCGTACACCTCGTTCTACATGAATTCCCGCTTCAAGATCATCAAGATGAATTGAGGCTGTAGCACCGTCATATATCGATCCTAACAGGTTTACATACGCTTTATTTACCCCTTGGCTAAGCAGTGCATCTGTTATTGCATGCTTTGAGATGGAGTCAAATGCTTTTTCGTAGTCGATAAAAGACAAGCACAGTGGCATGGTGTATTCGTTGTGCCTTTCTATGGCCTGCTGTACAACCTGGATGTGATCCATTGTACTGAATCCACTTCTGAATCCTGCTTGTTCTCTTGGTTGTGCGTCATTCAGTTTTTTAATATTCTTTTAGAAATTATCTTAGTGAAAACTTTGTACTTTACTTATAGGAGGCTTATTGGACGGTAGTTCTTTAAATCTTCCCGTGCTCCCTTTTTATGTAAAAGGATCAGTTCTGCATGTTTCCATAAGTCAGGTACTTTTTGTTCTTTGAGGCATTTTGAGTATAATTTTGCCAGTGTTTTATGTAACATCCGATCACCAGCTTTTAGCATTTCGACAGTTACACTGTCCTTTCCTGGAGCCTTGCCGTTTTTCATCGATTCTATAGCATTTGTTACTTCCTCCACTAGGATATCTGGCATCCGTTCTGCCGTGGATATTGTTGTCTCTGATTGGTTCTGATCTTCATATAACTGGGAATAAAATTTTCGGTGCATAAGCTTGGACGATTTGAAGCCTAAACCTTTTATTCAGCTGAATGACGCATTGGGCTAGTCGGTCAGAAGCACTTTCAAATTTTACTACACTGTCCTTCAGCTTTCGATTGATGAGGAGTCCAATTCCGCCACATCGGCCATTTTTCGTAACTGGAGTGTAAAGTACGTGTCCAGTTGGTTCCAGTTTGATTAACTCTTCGCCCTTTCTTCGTGTTTCACAGAGCCCAATAATATCCCAATGTATGCTGTCAAATTCGTTTAACACTTCTTGCAACCGAGCCTCCATTTTCATAGTCCGTATATTTAGCGTTGCAATGTAAAAAGTCCAATGGCACCTGATATATATATATATATATATATATATATATATATATATATATATATATATATATATATATATATCATCATCATCATCATCAGCCCGTATCGATCCACTGCAGGATGAAGGCCTCTTCAGCATGCTTCCAACCTTCACGGTCCTGGGCTTTCCTCTGCCACTCGGGTCCAATATACTTAACGATGTCATCAGTCCATCGTGCTTTCGGTCTTCTTCGCGGACGTTTGCGATCAAGCGGTATCCACTCCAGGATTGCCTTGGTCCATCTGTCGTCCCATCGCCTCGCTATATGGCCTGCCCATCTCCATTTCAACTGCTTTACTCTTCCAATGATGTCACAGACTTTTGTTTGTTCCCTGATCCATGCGCAGGACTTTCTGTCTCGTCTTGTAATGCCAAGCATACATCTTTCCATTCCCCTCTGTGCCACCCGAAGTTTTTGAATTGATTGCGATGTGAGTGTCCAGGTTTCACTTCCGTATGTCATAACGGGTAGAACGCACTGATCGAATACTTTTCTTTTCAGACAAAGTGGGAGTCTGCTCTTAAACACTATGTTGAGCCTACCAAATGCCTGCCAGCCACATTTAACACGCCGTTCCACCTCCCGGGCGGTATTCCCCTCCATGGAAATCCTCTGCCCAAGATATACAAAGCTGTCCACAATCTCTAAATCCCTTCCTAAAACTGAAATTCTTCTGTCCTGAGCGAAGTTATTGAACATAACCTGACTCTTTTTCAGGTTTATTTTCAAGCCAAATGGTTCGCCAGCCCTTTGCAGTTCTTGTATGCGTCTTTGCAGCTCCTCTGGGTCTTGTGAAATGAGAATAATATCATCTGCAAATCTAAGATGGTTTAAGTTTGCACCATTGATCTTTACCCCATCCTGTTCCCAATCCAGTTTACGGAATACTTCTTCAAGGCCAGCCGAGAAAAGAATAGGCGATATTGCGTCACCCTGCCGTACACCTCGTTCTATATTAATTCCCACTTCAAGATCATCAAGGTGAATTGTGGCTGTAGCTCCATCATATATCGATTCTAATAGGTTTACATAGGCTCTCTCTACACCTTGGCTAAGCAGTGCATCCATTATCGCATGCTTTGAGATGGAATCAAATGCTTTTTCGTAGTCGATAAAAGCCAAGCACAGTGGCATGGTGTATTCGTTGTGCCTTTCTATGACCTGCTGTACAACCTGGATGTGATCCATTGTACTGAATCCACTTCTGAATCCTGCTTGTTCTCTTGGTTGTGCGTCATTCAGTTTTTTTAATATTCTTTTAGAAATTATCTTAGTGAAAACTTTGTACATCACTGATAGGAGGCTTATTGGACGGTAGTTCTTTAAATCTTCCTGTGCTCCTTTTTTATGTAAAAGGATCACTTCTGCATTTTTCCATAAGTCAGGTACTTTTTGTTCTTTGAGGCATTTTGAGTATAATTTTGCCAGTGTTTTATGTAACGTCCGACCACCAGCTTTTAGCATTTCGACAGTTACACTATCCTTTCCTGGAGCCTTGCCGTTCTTCATCAATTCTATAGCATTTGTTACTTCCTCCACTAGGATATCTGGTATTATATATTGTTCTTCCGTGGGTATTGCTGTCCCTGACTGGCTCTGATCTTCATATAACTGGGAATAAAACCTTCTGACAATCTCTAACATTTGGGTACGCGTCCTGCACACTGTGCCATCCTCACGCTTTAAAGCATATATTTGCGTTCTTTTGTTTCTCAGCATCTGTTTAGCTTTGTTAATTCCTTTGTTCTCTTCCAGGGTTTTTTGCACTAGCTGCATATTGAATCGGCGCGTGTCCTCTCTGATACGTTTTCTTATATATATATATATATATATATATATATATATATATATATATATATATATATATATATATATATATATATATATATATATATATATATATACGTGGAAGTACGGATGAAAAAAAAAATTCTGTTTTTCAAATATCTCTCTCCACGGCCCCACTACGCTATCTTTTGAGCAAACCTTATACCTACATCCAAGGTTGTGTCGCGTAGTTTTTGACTGCCGCGAACATTCACCGTAGGATGGCGCGAGTTTCATTGAGATTGCGACCCGCCATCGATTTGACCAGTTGACTTGGTCTTGCTCTGTTCGTTTCGTTTCAGCTGTCTCACTGCGTTGAGCTCGAGCCCAGCTGATGACGGCTGTGAGGTCAGAAACCGGTCCTGGGAAGTACTTGTCTCGGCATGGTGACGGCGACTGATTTGAGACGAGCAGAGGTACGTGGAAGTACGGATGAAAAAAAAATTCTGTTTTTCAAATATATATATATATATATATATATATATATATATATATATATATATATATATATATATATATATATATATATATATATTAGAATTACTAGGTTATCGGGTAGAACCGCGTTTTAGATTTGTAAAAGCTCGACATTTCGGCTTCCACTTCGAAGCCATTATCAAGAGAATCTAATTGATTTACTCTGAGGCCTCAATCTGCCTAATCCACAGAGTTCACAACTAGAAAAGAACGTGGTCGACGCCTCTGCATATTAATGCGGACCTCTGCGTTAATAAGTAAGGTTGTGAGTTGAGGGGTTGGGGTGGGGGTGAAACGGGAGGTGGACGTTTGACTGGAAAGGTTTCCGATAGGAAATAATAGGTTTCCATGTATTTAGAACTCTAAGATCGTCGTTCCTCTTGTTTAAGCAATCTGAGCGTTTTTCGATCTCAATCGCTTAGTGAATTAAGCAAGGTTTGTTGAAATATGTAGAGGTGATTACTTTGGCCTTGTCGAAATTTATTTAGTGACCCGTTTGTATATGATGTCCTGCTAGAGTTGAGAGAACCGATTTTCGAACGGCGAGAGAATGATCGCATATGCAATTTTGGATACGTCTGTAGGTTTAGCCGATATATGATTGGGAACAGCCAGAACAAGGAATCTCATAAACACCATGTGACCCTGTGAAATATCATCTTTCACTAGTTTAAGGAAACTGGATATATTTCTTTCTGTTGTAAATATCGTTTCGATATTACGGGATCTGAATACGTGGCAAATTTTATCAGTAACTCCCGTGATGTATGGCAGAACTTTGAGATAATTCTCTAGTGGATTGGTTGGTATGGTCCAGTTGCATTCTCAAATGATGATGATGATGATGGAGAGCAAGATATATAAATGTGATTGGTGTGAGGGGGTGTATTATGAACAGTCATAATTTGAGTTTTATTTATGATAATGTTACGGCCAAATGCTTCATGAGCCCAAATCAAAAAATGGTTAATCCAATAGACATAGTATATTGGTCAATAAGCCCCTTCATACGTTATGTGTCAAAATTTCATGGTAATCTGTCTATTACTTTCTGAGTTGTACTTTAAGTGGTGTTACTTTTGTTATTTTCAAAACAATTAAAAAAAAAAGAATTTCGTGTCTTTTTGATGAGGAAAAATACCGCTGAAGCAAAACAATAGCTTGATAAACATTACCCGAACTCTGCCCCAGGAAAATCAACCACAATTGATTGGTATGCTAAACTTAAACGTGACCGTACAAGTACCGTGATGCTGAACGCTCTGGGCGTACAAATGAGGGGGTTACACGAGACAATATCAGAAAAATTCGCAAAAATATTTTGCAAAACCGTAAAGTAAAGCTACAGGAGATAGCTGATATGGTGAAGATATCGAAAAGATGCGTTTAAATCATTTTGCATGAACATTTGGGAATGCATACATTCCAATCGAAATGTTTGGATCTGTTTAAGCAAAATAAAAAGGATGTCACAAATCGTTATCAATGATAGTTAAATTGCATGAATTGCACTTAAAATTGCTTCCTCATTCACCCTACGATCCAGATCTGCCCCCAACGACTATTTCCTGCCCTCATACCACAAAAAAATGCTCGCTGGAGAGAAATTTCGCTCCAATGAAAAGGTAATTGCCGAAACTGAAGGATATTTTGAAGGCAAAGACAAATTGTTTTATAAAAAGGTGTAGACATGTTAGAAAAGCATTGGAATGATTGTATTGCTCTCCAAGGAGAATATATTGATGAATAAAATCAATAGTTTCATTAAATCAATAGTTTGTTTAAAAAATATCAGACTTTTCATTCTACCCTCATATGAGGACAAATAATTGTAAAATTTCACAAAATGAGGTAAACAACATATAACATGTATAAAAACATCGAACAAAGAATTTGTCTTAAATTTTGCATTGCAAATGGAATTGCCGAATACCGAGTCGCTGAAAATGTTGCAGAAGGCTTAAGGTGAATCGACTTTATCAAAAACACGAGTATATGAGTGGTATACTGCATTTAAAAGCGGTCGAGATGTGGTGGAAGATTTGCCTCGTTCTGGTTGGCCATCAACGTCTTCAATTAAAGTTAACATCGCTAAAGTGAAGGAAATGGTGACCGAAAATCGTTATTTAAGTTTGAGAGAGATAGCCGCTGATCCTTCTCGGAATCAATTCGTATCATTTTAAGCGATTATATGGACATGAAACGCGTTGCTGCTCGAGTAGTACCGAAAGACCTGAATTTTCTTCAGAAACTCAATCGCGTAAAGGTCTCTGAAGACATGCTAGAACGAGTCAATTCCGATCCCACATTCATACATGGGTATACGAGTTTGACATGCAAATCAGTCAACAAGCTTCGGAATGGCGCCTTCCAACTGAGCCGAAACCGAAAAAACCATGCCAAAGTCGATCAAAAGTTAAGGTGATGTTGACTGTTTTCTTTGCTTATCGCGGTGTTGTGCACTCAGAATTTTTGCCAGAAGGTCAGGCGATAAATAAAGAATATTATCTCAGCGTTTGAGAGAGCAACTTCGTCGAAAAAAGCGAGATCATCGAACGACCACCGTATTCACCTGATATGGCTCCGGTCGGCTTCTTTCTCTTTCCAAAACTCAAATTACCACTTCAAGGAACCCGTTTTCAATCGATAGAAGACATAAAAAAGAATTCGCGGCGAGAACTGAAGTCGATTTCGGAAAATGCGTTTAAAAAATGTTTAGACAATTGGATTATTCGTTGGCATAAGTGCGTTATTTTGGAAGGGGCCTACGTTGAAGACGATACAATAAATTTGGATAAATAATAAACATTTTGTGTTTTATTGACCAATTCCGGTAGTTGACAGAATGTATATAAACCGAATTAATGATACGTTCAACAATGAAACGTACAATCACAACGAACTGGTGGTTCGTTCGGTGACTGTGCATACTAAACGTGTCGGTGACGTTCTTTCCTTTTCGTTTCTAGATGAAAATGTTTTATAGTGCTATTTATCTCACGTCGGCCAGGCGCCACTTTTTCTGGTCCACACGTCGGGGCCGACCGTTGTCCGCGTCGATCGCCTTTCGCGATACACGGCCCGACGAAATGAATAATTCAATCGTTATACGGTCCGTTCGGGTCCGAGATGCGCGAACTCGATTCCAACGGCAGCCGTGTGGCGTTCGGCTTTGTCGGCGCACGGCAACGGGGGTTAATTGCGTCTAATGGCGACGCTGGCCCAACAATAATGGGCACCGATCGGTCACGGCGTCGATAATGGATTCAAATTGACGACCTTGGAGATGGGTAATGGTGGACTTCACGGCATGTCGGATGAGTTTTTCCCACAAAAACCGTGCTTATCTTGTATGAAAGAACATTTGATATAATTAAGCGGCGAGATGGCTAATCATATTTTTAACAATCATATATTATATACTGACCATTCTCGCTTTACGGTATTTTGTTTAACACCAAGCAACTTTGGTTTACCAATACTTACGTCCATCGATTGCTTGGAATATAAACAGATTTGAAGAAAACGGTTTCTACCAGGTGTGGCGATTAGTAATTCTTGCTTTTTTTAAAAGATGGCGCTGGAAACAAGGGTCGGTTCACAGTTTAATCGCTTATGTGATTTTGTTCGTTCAACAGTACCTTTCAAAACCCGACTGATATTTAAACGATTTCGAGTTAGCTTCGTATTGTTTTCGTGTTGAAAATAAAAAGCATTTACATAATTAAAAGCAAAAAAATGGGAGTGAAAGCCGTCGTATACTTGTGGAAAGTTACGGTGCTAATGACTTATTGTTGTGATATGTTGAATAAATAAATGCACAATGATAATAACTCGGAGTTATTTACTTCCTGACATCCCGTGGTTCCACCCTCGGTAGTTATGTTAGGATAAAGAGTATCGTATATGTATGTACATCAATGTTTGGAATGTATATATCTTGAATCACACATATGATGTTTATCCTGAAAATTCCTCAGGAACAAAAAAACTAAATTAACGCGAATGAAGCCGCGGGGTGTCCACTTGTAAAAAATACTAATGAGACGTAATGCAATTGTGAATTTCCATTGGCAATAGTTTGTAGTTGTGGACCAATTTTAGTTGTACCAACTACTAAACTTGAAGAGATTTACCACTAAACATCAAAACGCTTTTTTGAACTGCTCGACGCACGTTTCGCTAACCGTGTTAGCATCATCAGGAGATGATTTAATCTAATTCTAAAACTAAGCTATGTTCTATTTATATGAAAACCATACCTAACGAAGCGTGTAAAAATCATGAACCGTGAAGTGGTCCTTTCGAAAAGGAATCGGTCCTTTATCTCGGTTCACGATTTTCTTGCATTTTTCTATTTGAATGCTTTCATATGCATCCAAAGCCCTATTATTATTAACACTTTTAATTAGTCTTAAATTACTAATATCTATACTGTGGTCAAGTTCGATTGCATGTTGGGCATCACAAGATTTTTCATTTCTCCCAATCTAATGTGGGCAATATGTTCTTTATATCTTGCCCATATGGATCTTTTTATTTGCCCAATATACCTTCGATCACAGTCTTGACAGCTAATTTCGTAAATTCCCGACTTTTCATGTTGCTCTACTTTATCCTTTGGATTACCCAGAACTTCTCTTAATTTATTATATGGTTTGTACACAACCTTAATGTCCACTTTTTTCAAAATTTTGTCTAGTCCTCTTGTTAACTGGGCATCAAATGGTATTACCATGAATTTCTTTGTGTTCTGATCCTTTTGAAAAGTCCTTAGTACACTTCACGGTTCATGATTTTGACACGCTTCGTTAGGTATGGTTTTCATATAAATAGAACGTAGCTTAGTTTTAGAATTAGATTAAATCATCTCCTGATTAAATTAAATCATCCATGGTTAGTGAAACTTGCGTAGAGCAGTTCAAAAAAACGTTTTGGTGCGTTTTTGGTTCCAACAGAAGAATTGTAGCAACTATTAAAAGATATTTAAGAACTTCATCGGTTAACTTAGATCTGTAAACATTCTTTGTGTACTTCATTTTAGAGAATGTTTTCTCGCACAAGTAGTACCAAAAACAGAAAACAGTCCACGAGCCAATTTATACAAACTATCAAATCGTACCAGTGGAACACTCTCATAAAATTCCAACAAAGATGAGTTTTGATATTTATTCTTAATTATATCACTGCACTGTAAATTAATAACTTCCTTTTCAAGTTCCGGGGCTAGAGTTTCAATGTTGGTGTCAAAAGGATTTTGAAAAATCTTAATTTCATTCGCAATGACATCAAAGCCTGAGAAACGAATATCAAAATTTATCTTCAAATTACTCAAAGGTTCGATTGCAAAATCGACGGGAAACTCAATCTCAGTAATGTGTGAAACACTTTACGTAATTGTGATTGAAACAGTAATATTTTCTACCGGAACGATTTGATATTCGAATCCTGAACGAACGACACGTCGAATCCTGAATCACACGAAATCGCATTTTTTTAAATTCTCGACGCACGTTTCGCTAACCATGTGATACGATTTAACTAAACTTGAAGAGATTTACCACTAAACACGAAATCGCATTTTTTGAACTTCTCGACGCACGTTTCGCTAACCATGTTAGCATCATCAGGAGTTAGCATCATCAAATTTAATCTTAAACACCTGAACTGTATCTGACACATCCGCTGACTCATCCCCGGATAAACCACTCAAGATCCATTTTTATTAAATTAGTCTATTTGCGTTACGATTTGATGTTGCATCCACCCTATTCTCCGGACTTGGTCCCCTCCGATTTCTTTATATTTTCAAACATGAAGATACGGTTTAACTAAACTTGAAGAGATTTACCACTAAACACGAAATCGCATTTTTTGAACTTCTCGACACACGTTTCGCTAACCATGTTAGCATCATCAGGAGTCAGCATCATCAGATTTAATCTTAAACACCTGAGTAGTATCTGACACATCCGTTGACACATCCCCAGAGAAAACCACTCAAGATCCATTTTTATCAAATTAGTCTATTTGCGCTACGATTTGATATTGCATCCACCCTATTCTCCGGACTTGATCCCCTCCGATTTCTTTATATTTCCAAACATGGAGATACGGTTTAACTAAACTTGAAGAGATTTACCACTAAACACGAAATCGTATTTTTTGAACTTCTCGACGCACGTTTCGCTAACCATGTTAGCATCATCAGGAGTTAGCATCATCAGATTTAATCTTAAGATTAAATTTTATACATTACAAAAGAAAAGGTCATAAATCTTTAATTACTAACAAATAATAGGGGAGGGAAGTTTGAAAATGCGAGTTCATATATAAAAGTATATAATATGAAAGAGAAATGCTTCATAAATATAAAGCCGAATATTTTTTACTCTTAACTTAAATACTTATACTTAAGTTTCGTAGATAAACAACTCTTTAAGCAAAATCAAATTTAAATAAATTATGAATTTTGAAAAAATTTAGTGATTGTACTTAAAAAAGACGTATTTGTAATATTGAGCCTTAAATTTTGTAATCAAGTAAAATAAAATGAGATCTAACACAAAAAAAAGCGATAAATTACTTGTAAATTTAAGTTTAACCTTGAATAACCTTGGGAGGAGTGACACCTTTTTTGTAGCCCATTCAATTTCGTTTGACAATATGTATTGTATTTTTTTTAAATTATGATTCCTTCATTAGTTGTAAATTTGAACAGAAAAATTGTAAAAACAGATCACAGTTCAAGGCACGATTACATGGAAACGGCTTGTTTGACGTAAATTTATAATGAGACCTTTTTTGTAGAGAATACAATTCCCTTCAAGAATATGTATTGCGAGTTATATAGAATAATCTCTTATCGTGGAATGTTAAATACTGATAATGCATATTTAGTTAAATACCAATGTTTTTCAGTAAACCGATAAAATTCTTGTGCATTCCTCCGAGTTTTTATCTCCGAGTTGACATTAACTAATAATAACAAAACAATAGTGCATAATCAATATTATTGAAATATAACCAACGTTTTAATGTGTTTTTACATCATATCCCCTAGAAGTACATATGTGCCGCCCAATATGAATAAATTTCAGAACCTCACTAGGTTTTCGTTGTCCGTTTCACGTGAAGTGTGAAGCACTAAACTTGAAGGGATTTACAACTAAACGCCTAAATTTGAACCTGAATTGAACACACAATTGAAATTGAAGATTCAGATTAGAATCTCCTGATGAATCTAAAACGGTTAACGAAACGCGCCTCGAGAACTTAAAAAAAAGTAAGCTGGTGTGAAAATCTGATGGTAAATCTCTGTTAAACAACATGCTCATACTGCTGATAAATGTAAATAAACAGCAAATCGTGTTTAATACCTTCCAGGGCTTTTACGACCCTTTTAGGACTTTCTTTTTCAAATTTGAATGAAACAAAATATTTAGTTAACATATTTGACACCTTCAACACAAATTATGTGTCAAATATCCGCAACTTCCTGCTGTGCAAATAATCATCAGATTGTTAAAATTTTCAATCGATCAATAACACGCCGGATATTGTTCATGAACTTAAATAACACTGGGGAACAGCAATTTTGTTGACTTGGATCTGTGACTTGTTTTTGACTAATTTTTCATCTCTGAATTCAAAAATATTCACAGTTTTTCTCTATCACGTCAAGTTCTTAAGCTACAGCATACCCCTCGTTTTACCTTAAAAGTGTACATACGAAAGGAAATAAGGTGAGATCTGACCAAATAGATTAGAATATTTTGTTCATACAGAGGTTAACATATTATTAAAAGTTAAATTGTGTTTGTACAAAAAAGAAATAAAAGTATTATGGTAAAAATTTCAGTTTGAATGTTCAGTTTGCGGACATTCTCGCTTGATAGTCAGCCATCATACTGACATCCCATCTACCTTGATACCGCGCTTCCATAACCTTTAGATCTTGGTGGAATCACTCGCCCTGTTCATCACTAACAACACCAACATTTTCTGGGAAGTTAGCAAGATGACTATGTAAGAAATGCAGTTTGATGATCATGTTGCAACCAAGCTTTTTAAAGCTCTCCAAGAGTTGTTGAACAATTTCGATGTAATTCGGGGCTCGTGTATTTCCAAGAAAGTCTTTAACAATATTTTTAAAGCCAACCAAGCATTCCTTTCAAGTTCGGTCATTGTTTCAGTGAAATTTTCATCTTTAACGAGTTGCCGAATCTGTGGACCATCAAACACACCAGTCTTTATCTTTTCATATGACAGGCTAGGGAATGCCGAAATGATATACTTAAAGCAGTCTCCTTCAATTGACAAAGCCTTAACAAATTGCTTCATGAGACCTAGTTTTATATGCAAAGGCGGAAATGCAATGTTTTTTCTGTCGACAAGTGGCTGATTTAAAATGTTTGGATCACCAGGTCTTAGATCAGATCTTGGCGGCCAGTTCGATTGCACCCAATGCTTCTCACGAGCTCTGCTGTTCCACATGCACAAAAAACCGGGATACTTAGTATACCCGCGTTGCTGGCCAAGAAGGAAACAGACCATTTTAAGGTCAACACAGATGATCCATTGGTGCATGTTATATTGCAACAAGTCAATGACTTTCTTTATGTCGCCATATTCTTCACGCAAAGAAACTGAATGACCTATTGGGACTGAACCGTATAAATTTCCATTATGTAGGAGAACACACTTCAAGCTACACTTTGAGCTATCTATAAACAATCGCCATTCAGTTGCGTTATAGTTAGAAATGGCCAATTCTTTCATTAAACCTTCCACGTTCTGGCAATATACAAATTCGTCATTATTTCTGAAGTACTGCCTAAATTCACTTTCTCTGGATCGATAGTAAGTGACTTTAGCTCCTTTGTCAAGCAAATTTTTTTCGTGCAGTCTTGATGCTAATAATTCCGATGCTTTTTTGGATAGTCCCAAATCTCGTGCTAAATCGTTTAATTCATGTTGATTGAATCCTTTACGAACAGAATCATTGGAAACTTTGAATTCTTCGTCGGTGAAGTCACTTCGATCTTCACTTGATTCACATTCTTGTATTTCTAAAGAAGGCAATTCTTGAAAAACTGGCACTGGAATTTCAGCTGAATGAGGCACAGGGCGTATAGCTGACGGTAAACTAGGGTACTCAATTTTATGTTTGTTTTTCTTGTTGAATCCTGATGTTTTCACTATGCAAAAGTAGCAATCGCTTAAGTGATCTTTGGGCTCTCGCCAAACCATTGGTATACCAAACGAAAGTTTATTACGTGTTCTCTTCGTCCACATTCGTAAACTCTCTACACACTGCTTGCACATTTTATGAGGGGTCCATGATTTATCTTGGTCACCTATCTTCACTTTAAAATAAGCAAAATAGGCTTGCCTGACAAACGTACTAATATCAGTCCGTTGAATGGGGATGGTAAAACTGCCACATATATAACAAAATGAATCAGAGCTGTTTAAGCACTAACGACGAGAACTACCAGAGGCAGACATAACGAAAATCTGTAGTTGTGTATGTATACTTTGACTTCACTATATCAGAGCGACACAGACCCGCGTACTTTAGCATCTCATGCGTAACTGGCCGAAGTAGTTTTGGATGACGCAACGTCACTCACGCCCCCACTCCTAGGTCGAAGAAGGTTCGCCGGTAGGAGAGCAGTAGTGACTTCTGTGATTCGCCAAGCTTAATCGGATGCGCAACAACTGTAGAGAAAAATGTTGACGTGATAGAAAAAAAGTATATAAAATTTTGGAATTAGCATGTCGATTTAAGTATAAAACAGCTTAAATATCGAACTCAACAGAAATTATTTTTCAAATAGTTCCCCAGTGTAATTCATATAACCCCTTCCTTAAACGTAAACCTAAAAAAAGTGTTCTAATAGTGGTAAATCTCAGAATATCGACGACCAATAAATGACAATTTCTTGTAAATATTGGTTCTCAGATTAAATCATCTCCTGATGATGCTAACATGATTAGCGAAACGTGCGTCGAGAAGTTTAAAAAGTTATTTGGTGTTTAATGCATTTTTGCTTTGAAAGGTGATTGTAAGTGTTGACCACCTACCCTATTGCCCCTATTTAATCCTCTTTGGATATTTTGCGTTACAACGACAAGTTTTTTTTTTATCAACCAATATGTATCATACTGAAGAAGGCACAATTAATTTTCAATAAACTGTGAACAATATATGCTATTTGACAATATCAAACTGTTTTTTAGGAAACCTTCACTTACCATAACCCGCTGTCGATGCAACTCCTGACTTTTTTTCTTCCTTTCCAATTCCAATTTCCTGCTGAGCAAATCCTTGATTTCCGATGAAGGTTCGCACGATACATTCGAGTCCTCGGAGGGAGCGCGTTCTACCTCTTCCACACCCTCCTCGTCACCGCTGAAAGTTTCCAGCAGGACTTCCTCGTTTCTCGCCTGTAACAAATGAAAAACAAAAAAATAAAGAAAAACGTTTGCTTCTGTCGTACTGAACGCCTATCTCCGACATAATCGTCCGGCTTAAAGTAATTGCGCGGAACTCGAAGTTCAATTCGGCGCAGTAAAATCCCCGACTACCCGCTTAATGAACTTTGCTATCAAACGCTTTGTTACAACGAGACACGGCCAGTGACATTTTCCAAATTGCACGTTATAGGCTTTAGGGACTGCATTATGTGCGGAGATTTACGAACCGCGACGGCCGTCTCGTCTGCCAATTTAACTGGAGACAAATTACTACCTGACAACTCAAGAATTATAACGACTGTATTTGTTTATTATAAGGTGTATGTAGCCAATTAGGTATATGGATTAACTAGAGTTAAATTTTATAAACATTAACAAACGGGGACAGGTGTGCGTATATATATATATATATATATATATATATATATATATATATATATATATATATATATATATATATATATATATATATATATATATATATATATATGTATATATATATATATATGTATGTATATACCAGATGTCCCATTAAGGATGGATCGCGGCCGTATCTTGAAAACTATTTATCATTTTCTAAGGATGGAATGCATTTTGAACATTTAGAAAGGCGTTAAAGTTCAGATTCTGTTAATTATTAGACTGTTGTGCTGTTAATATTATTTGACTGTTGTTATTATTATTATCTTCGTTGTTGGCCCGTTGGCCTTTAAACACGCTCCAAATTAATATGGCACGAAGAATTTGGACCAGTTCTAAGCCTGGGTAAAGTGTGAAGGAAGGCAAACATTAGGTCAATATTTTTTTTTAACTTAATGCAGGTAGTAGTGAAATAATAACTGATTTTTTTCAGAAAAATCGAAATTTCTCTTGACATGTCAGAGATATCGATTTCGGGTTTTCACTGGATGATTCCTCTTTAAATTACATTTCTTGCCATGTAGTAAAAGCTGTACCATTCCATTTGAAAAAACTGAACAAAACTTCAAAAAAAACTATTGTTTAATGTAACGCCACCTCGCGGTTTCATTTATAAACTAAATAATTTATCTCCCAGATTATCTGATTATCCCAGCAATTGCCTTTTAAATGAATCCAAATTGAGGAAAATCGGTTTAGGCAAACGGACATTAGACGACTTTTTATCTAAATAGGTAAAACTCCCTCCCACTTCGTTATTCGCGAAGTTACGACAACATGTCATAAAACAAAGTTGTAGGAGACAGTTTGCTAATTATAACTGAGAATTTTTCTTACTCGGTTAACACTTGAAAATACACAAAAAAAATTATTTTTAAAAATGTTTAGCTCGTCACGCCATCTTGCGGTCGTTTTAGAAGCTTAAAAATATTTTTGGTGAATTTCTCATGATCATTTTTAGTACAATTTTTTTTCCCCAAAGCTGTGGGATATATAGTTTTCAAGATACGGCCGCGATCCATCCTTAATGGAACACCTGGTATATATGTATATATATATATATATATATATATATATATATATATATATATATATATATATATATATATATATATATATATATATATGGCCCTGAGATGTCATCGATGAATTTAACTTTTAACCTTGTTGATATTGCTTTAATAATTGCTAGCGTTTTCAGATCTAGTCCTTGTTCTTTCAAGATTCGGAATAAAGATTCCCGGTCAATAGAATCATATGCTTTTTTTAAATCCACAAATGTACAGACGAGATTTTTATTGTACAGTTTTTGATTTCTTAGGATCAACTTTAGATTCAGGATCTGTTCAGGGCAGGATCTGCCCGGACGAAAACCTGATTGATATTCACCAATTTTAGGTTCTAACTGTCCCTGTGCGTCCTTCGCTTCCTCAGCACATCGAATTTTAGATGCTTCTATCTTCCGTAACGACAAGTAGGTTGGACATTTGATGTCATATACGGCATGTTCGACATTCAGCTTTAAGTTGTGTTTGCTATTGGCCATTATACAATTTATACATTGCACCTTATTACATTCACAATCCTTAGTAGTAGAATGATCACGCTGGCCACATTTTCCACATGTTTTCTGATTTTTACATTCCTTTGAAATATGGTTATATTGGTTACAATTATAACATCGCATCAAACTTATATACTCAAAGCATCGACATGATCTGCATCCCAAAAATAATCTTTTTTGTAACAATCATTTCTAACATTTTCTTTGTAACAATCAGTTTTATTTGACTCTCCGGTGTTATGATTGGTACATTCTGTAGCACCAATTTCTGGACCAAAACTCCCTCGGCATATTCTTCATCCATCCCAACAATCTTTATTTTAGGATTCTTTCTGTTTGAGACCTTCGTTACAAAGTTTTTGCAGATTTTAGGTTCCAGATTCGATTGTATTGTCTTTGCTTCTCTCTCATTGCGACAGCGAATGATGACACCCCCATCCTTGATTCCATTTATCGACCTTATACCAATTCCCAACTGTGCTGGATCCAATTGCTGTTTTATTACTCTCTTTGTTTCTTTGGACTCACATGTGACAATAGGGTTCACTACCACTGTTCCCCCTTGTACTGCCCCGGCATAGTTAACCCGCTCAGATGTTGTTCGATTATCACCATCATGAGACAATTTAGGTTGCTCGGAAGCACGCTTTAATTGAGACACTATTTTTATTTCAGATTCCGTTTTTTGTTCAATTTCGTTAATTTTTCCTGCTAGGCCAATATTCTGAGCAACCAGGTTCACACATCCATCGCAAAACCACATTAAATTCTTTGTTTCGGCAACTGCCTTTGACACATTATCCTTTATCTTTTGGCATATATTATGAAATCTTTTTTAACAATAAACACATTGCAATGTTTTATTATTAACAGCAATGTTATCCTGACACGATGGACATATATCCATTTGATTCGACATCCGGCAACACTGCTTGGGTCGCAGCGAGCGACGCTAAAAATCTTCAGCAAAATTTATCTTTCACGCTCATCCAAAGTGAAAAGATAAAAGCAAAAAAAAAAGAAAAACTGCTATATAGTCAATTTTCAAATCTCGACACCAAAGGAAAGGCTTCAACAAAGCACTACACAAGAGTTCAAGAAAACACGTCCGAATACTATAGTGATATACTACTATATATAACCGCTGGACTATATATATATGTATATGTATATGTATATATATATATATATATATATATATATATATATATATATATATATATATATATATATATATATATATATATATATATATATATATATATATATATATATATATATATATATATATATATATATATATATATATATATATATATATATATATATCCATTGATTCTGAGAAGAATCACGACGTTTCACCAATATCTCATTAGGCATTTTAAAGTGTTGTCCGTTTCGACTGAAGAATCCAACTGACCTGCACGAGTTGTTGTGCTCGCTTTTATAGTCGACCGGCGACTGCGCAGATTATATCGAGTTAGTTCGGGACTATTCGCGGCGCTCGGCAACGCTGTCGGGCGTCCGTTTATTGATTTTTCTACCTCGCCGCCACGTTGCCACGTTTCTTCTCTTTTCAGAAGGGATTTTCTATTTTTTTTTAATATTGAAGGCGTCGTTTCGCCTATTTAGTTCACCCCTTTCTTTTATTTCAAGGGCTTTTCTGATTGTTCAGATCTGGTAGTTTTCAATATTCGCTATTTCTTAGGCTTTTTAAACATTGATTTGACCCATCCATTGACGAATCAACAACCGGAATGATTTAGACACACACATACACACATATATATGTATGTATGTATATATATATTATATATATATACATATAATATCTATATTTGTTTAAAAAACAAATCACTGCACAATATAAAAAAATATTTAAGAACTTACCAAAATGGAATCGCCTCTAGGAGAATCTCTGCCCCTCTCGCTAATAACAACCGATATATAATCTCTCCTGCCGTCTTCGATTTCCAATTTAAGCACTGGCGGTTCCAAACCGCATAGGTACACCGTTCCGAAAAACAGTAATTTGGAAATTCGCAGTCGCATTTGGGCCGTTTCCACGTCCAATCCGCAAGGAGCGAATGACGATTCGCGCTCTTTGAACATGAGAGGTGTAAAACCGAAAAGGGTGGAGTCTTCGGGAAGCCATACCACTTCGTAACCTGCAAAAAAATGTTGGACTAACTATTCTGTAAATGTAATTTCTACATTTCTCTTCTACTGGTTTTGTTTTTTAATATTAATTTTATTTTTATTGGTTTAATTTTTTACTATTAATTTATGTCCAATACAGTACTTTTTGTGTTTACAGTATTGTCAAGTATTTAAGTCGATTTTATATAAAATGGCAAGTTCTAGTTGTCAATTTTGTAAAAACCAGCGGTTTAGTTTTATTATATGTACGGATGATTTATTTTAAAGTTACAAGCTAGATCTATATCCGAGGAAGTCAAAACAGACATATTAGATCAGATTTAATCGACTAATTGGACGTCACTGTGTCTTTTCCCACCTGCGTTATCCCCCCACTTCCGTTTCACCCCCCATTACAACAGCGGAATAGGTTAATTTGTCACCTTATTCTCATGATTTGGTACACTCCGACTTCTTCCTCTTTCCGAAGAAATTGGTGAATGATTTACGTCAAATGAAGAGATTAAAAGGTAAAGCAGAAGAGTAATTTGCAAAATTCAGCAAGTCGTATTTTTTGGAAGGCATAAAAAAGTGGGAAAATCGTTGGGTGAAGAGAATCGAGCTAAAAGTAGACTATCTGAAAAATAAATCGATTTTCGATAAAAAAAATGTCATTTAAAAAGTATTATATTTTTCACTCCACCCTCGTAAAATTCTAGTGAATGTACTGAATCTAGTTTTGCCTGATAAAAAAAGAATGAAAAAATCTTTTGATGTTTTATGAGAACTTATTTCATAACACTTGTGTTTTGCGCTTGGAGGCACAAAGAACAATTTCAGGTATTAAACGAACCAGGCGCTATATTGTGCTAGAAGAAAAACCGGCAATTAAATGCGACTGCACAGGTAAAGGGATCATTTAGCGGGAAAAAAAGCCCGGGCGGGTCTGTTTTAGATTCAAGAGGTACCATGTAATCGTTCCTCGCCACTGTCCATCACCGCAAGTCCGACTCCGGAGCCATTAGAAGCCGTAGCTGTTATTATAAAGATGGTTAATTAATTTATTTTCTTTGGGCGACAACGATACTGCGTCACTTCTACGGGATAATTAATGTTATTCACGACGAGGCATCAATCAGAACAGGGGCGTTAATACCAGTATTATGTTACATGTAACGTGGGAGGGAAAAAAACTATATTTAATTTAGGGCAGTTGCCCGAAATTAAATATAGTTTTCCAAACTACAGTGGGTCAAAAAAAGTATTGGAACAAATAGTATTCTAAGAAAAGAATAAATGGAGGATTAAGAATAATGAACTGAATCTCTTCCTCGGAACTTTAACGTAACGGCTGTACCTCATGAGCTAAATGCGAAGTGTCTTGGCAAGACAATCGGCTATGGAAAGTATATGTTAAAACGAAAAGAAGTAATCACGTTTTCTGTCGTTTGTTTGGTTATAAAAGTTGTATCGTATTAGTGTTTTTCAACATTTACACCACAGTTTAAGTGATAAAATAAGGATATTTTCATTATATATTGTACAGTTTATAATGTTATCGTCATGAAGGGCAAACTACTCAGTTCTCAGTCTCAACAGCTAGTGATTAATATTTTGAAAAAGAGAAATCTAATGGGGATCCCCTAATACTGCTGTCAGCAATTCGGGAAGTGAATATAAAGTAACAACTGCAGAAATCGAAATAAAATGTTAAAATTGCAAGTTATACCAGGAATATGGGTTAAAATGTATCAAAGAAATTATTGTAATTTTGTTATGTACATTAGGCCTGATAGCATTTTAAATTTTTTACTGGTAGCTTGCAGTTTTTATTGTTGAAATATTTTATTATTAAAAAAGGAATAAAACAATTTTTTGCTTTGTTATCTATCACTTTTATTTTTAAACAAAATTTGCGTGACTATAGTTTCGTAAAACGACTTTACATTCTCAAACACTACTTTAAAACTTGAGAATGTAAAGTCGTTTTACGAAACTATAGTCACGCAAATTTTGTTTAAAAATAAAAGTGATAGATAACAAAGCAAAAAATTGTTTTATTCCTTTTTTAAAAAAATGAACTATCACAAAGTAACGGGCAAATCAATCAATTTTATTATTATATATTAGGACATCTGTTTTATTTGTTTTTCTATTATTTGCGGCAGCGTGTAGCTCAAGCATTAGATATATGCATGAGTACTGGCACCAGAATGCGAGAGCATTTACTTCAAAATAATAATGTAGTAAAATCACTACAAAAGGCACGGCCCCGAAAAAAAAGCAAAAACATTCGATTTGTCTGATAGCAGCAAATGTGAAATACGATATGTTATTTATCGCATGTATTCTGAGAGAAAGTATTTACAAAATTGATAACATAATTTAAGGAGCTTTTATTTAAATTATTAGTATTATTATGTATTTATTATTTTTCCTCTTTTAGAAAAGCACATCACGCTATCAAGTTTAAGTCATAAACTTGCAGAAAAAGCCCTCATGTCCATAAGCAGTAGTTCTTTGCAAAGGGTTCTACCATCTATTGGTTTCAAATACAAAAAGCCACTATTGCTACACAACGTACAACATTTTTGAGAGTTCATGTAGAAAATTTAGAAATAAAATATCGTAGTCTTTTTTCTAGATGAAACTTGGATATTTTCAAAAGGAAATCCTAAAAAAATCTTGGCAAGACACTTCTGTAAAAAGTGTAAAACGTCCATTAGACTTTGAAGTAAAAAGATTTATTGTAGTAGATGTAAGTTCTGAGAATGGCTTTATTCCAAATGCAGGCTTGGCATTTTCCTCAAGAAATAAAAATTGGGGTTTTTCGCCACGATCAAACACTCAAAAAATATCAAAAATATCTGTTCTTATGTAAATAATGAATCACTGGGTAAAAACAAAAAACCAAACGGAGACACAAATTTCTCAGTGATTCTTTTTTTGTAATAAATTTGCCTAACGAACAAAATTTTAAAAATACAAAAATGTTCTAAAAAAATATACAAACTTTAACGTTTTGGGAAGTATTCTCCCCCGTATTCGGGAAGTATCATTGACATACACAAAAAATATATTTACTTTCTATCTTTTCATAATTTATAGAAATTAATATAATTTATTTTTAGGTTCGTTTTGAAAACGGGAGGAGAATACTTCCCGAAACGTTAACGTTAAAAGTTTGTATTTTTTTAGAACATTTTTAAAATTTTATTCGTTAGGCAAATTTATTGCAAAAAAGAATCACTGAGAAATTTGTCTCCGTTTGGTTTTTTGTTTTTACCCAGTGATTCTTTATTTACATAAGAACAGATATTTTTGATTTTTTTTTTGAGTGGCGAAAAACCCAAATAAAGAAAAAAAATAAATGTTCCTCCCTGTTTCACTCTAGATGGTGTTGTAAACCTTTGGAATATTTTATTTTTTGTTCGGAAATAGTTTGTAGTTTCCGTGTACAGATTTGAGATAGTTATAATTATTTCCTTATTTACATTATATTTATCCAATATTAAACTTGAAGAGATTTACCACTAAACACCAAATCACTTTTTTTGAACTGCTCGACGCACGTTTCACTAACCACGTTAGCATCATCAGTAGATGATTTAATCTATTGATGATTTAATGAGATTAAATCATCTCCTGATGATGCTAACATGGTTACCAAAACGTGCGTCGAGCAATTTAAAAAAATTAATTGGGTGTTTAGTAATAAATCTCCAAGTTTAGTGTTTCACACCAAAGGTTCCAATAGAAGAATTTATCCAGTATTGTCCAAATCTGCCTTCTATTTACATATGAGTCGAATGTCTTTTGACATATCTATAAAACATACGTATATGGTTCGCCTGTCTATATTATTCTCTCAATTAATTCCTGTAATACAAATATTGCATCATTTACTCATCTGCCTGGCCTAAATTCGTTCGGTGCCTCATCCAAGTCCTTCTCGATCTTCGCTTTTAACCTTTCCGTTAATATGTTTTCATATATATTTTCGGTTGAGCTCAGTAAGGATATACCTCTATAATTTTCACACTCTCTTGTATCTCCCTTCTTGAATATCAAAAGTATTACCGCTAATTGCCAGTGCGCCGATATTTAATTGTCTCTCAGTATTTTCTTCGATAACTGAAGTAAAATTACTTTTCCTGTTTCTCCCATATATTTTATCGCTTCATTAGCTACTTGGACATATCCTCGCGCTTTCTCCATCTTTGCCCCCCCATAGCTCACTCCAATTCATCCATCCCTATAGGTTCTGTGCTCAGAATTTCATTGTTCATTTCTATTTTACTCTCCTCAAATTTTACTTAAATATTTTTCCAGGCATGTTTTTCATCCTTAATGGCTTGTTTGAGGTCTTAAGACCACCACGCTGATTGCTTTATATCATTTCTCATTGTTAATTGCACTGCCTTGCACTGTCTAACACACTATTCAGTATTTTGAGTCAGTATCTAAAATTTTTCCAGTCAGTATTTCCCACAATGCTTCAACATTATGCTCCTCTTCATCAGTCACAAGGCTTCCTAATTTCTGTTCTAACTTTTCTCTATATCTTTGTTGTATTGGGAGAATGCCTTCCAATCTAGACGGTCTTATTTTTTTTTTCACTAATTTTCTTTTTGTTCTTTTTCCGTTTTCTTAATTACCATTATTGTCTCGACCAGGTAGTGATCACTTCCAATTTCATATGCTCTCTTAACTCTTGTGTCCTTTATTCTTCCAAATATCAGTCCTATTAGTAGTAATTATCCTATTATCCTATTAGTAGTAAATGTGTGCACGTCTCTTGGTTAAAATTTATATTATTTTATTGTATTATATTAATTTTGTCTTATCCATATTCCAATATTTTAACTGTATATTATATAGAACAAATAAAAGAACTCCGGAAAATTGTTCGAAATGTCAATGGTATGACTAACATTTTGATACTGAGTGTATGTACGACGAAGGAAAATACTTTCAAGTCTAAAGTTATTAATGTGTTGTGCCCAACCCCCCGCTGAAATTCCTTTGTATCAAACCACTTCGTCCATTTTTAACTGCTCAAATGATTAATTGTGTTTAATTAAAGCCCGAAAAGAAATCAAACTAATGAGATGTATGCGCACGCATTTAAAAAAAAATAATCATAAATACCTTCTTTTGGACCCGTTGAAAAGATGTCGCCAGAATCGTGGTCAATGTTTTCTAAAATGTTCATCATCAATCCCAATTTTGACCACAGATCGCCAGATGATCTGAAATAAATAAAATCGAACCCAATTAATAAAATAATAATAAATGACGCCCTTTTAGGACACTGAAAAGGCCATAACAGACTAGAAAAAATGTTGCCACCAGTCTCGTTACTATATTTATATATCTCGTACACATACCAGGTGTGGCGGTTAATAAGTCTCAATGTTCTTAAGAGATGGCGCTGGAAACAAGGATAGGTTCAGTCTAATCTCTTATGTAATTTTGTTGCTACAACAGTACATTTTAAAACACCATTAATGTTTAAATAATTTCGAGTTACGAGTCACATTTTTTCGTGTGGTGAACATGGTGAGTTTCAAATCAAATAAAGAACATTCAGAGTTCAGTCAAAAGAAGAACGCGAGTGAAAACCATCCTATTCATGTAGAAACTCACGGTAATTTCGATTTGAAAAAAATTGAAGATGCCGAATTGCAAGAAGACGATATGCAAACTCAACAACAAATAAATGAATCGAGAATACCACAACAAAAATGAAGACCATATTATCAAATCCATTAATTCTAAAATACAGCCCGCACAACGCAAACTTGTATTGATGTGGACCCAACTTAAGAAACCCAGCCTTTTACTTAAATAATATTTTCAAAAACTTAATGAATTTCGGTCCAAAACATTCAATAAAAAACTCGGTGGAGCTTACAAAAAGTTTAGCAAACTATTTATACCAACAAACGGTTTTCTAGCATTCTTCGACGTTAGGAACAGGTTCCCAAATATTCCGAATAAGGATTGCCTACAATTAATAGATAATTTACTCATAAAAAATAACATCAATCCGATTATTAAGCACGATATTTCAGAATTATTTAACTTATGCATTAATGAAAATTATTTTCAATATAGTGTGTTTTTTACAAACAAAAGGATGGTCCAGCAATGGATTCCCCACTAAGCCCTTTATCAGAATTAATATCAGAAATATTATCCGAATTGTTTGTCAAATTTGGAAAATATTTTTTTAAAAACGGATAAAGCAAAAAATGTATTCTTTTGGTTTAGATATGTAGACGACATTTTGGTTTATTATAATGGAAACGACCAACAGAAGAAACATTAAAGCATTTAAACATAATTAAAACAAAAAGAAAATTTACACTTGAAAAAGAACAAAATCAAACCATAGATTTTCTGGGTCTTTCAATATCCAAACAAAATAATAAACTAGAATTTATATCCCATATAGAAAACCCACCTACTCAAATATAACAATTAGAAAACAATTAATCCACCCCATTACACATAAATATGTAGCATACAGGGTGTTAGGTAAACATGCGGCAAAAATGCAAGGGGTTATTCCTTGTCCTATTATAAGAATATTTTGTCCTGTGATGATTTTTGAAAAACCACTTTGTTTCGAAGATACAGAGCGAACAAAATTTGCGACAACCATATTCGATA
This sequence comes from Cosmopolites sordidus, assembly GCA_031761425.1. Classification (NCBI taxonomy): domain Eukaryota; kingdom Metazoa; phylum Arthropoda; class Insecta; order Coleoptera; family Curculionidae; genus Cosmopolites; species Cosmopolites sordidus. The sequence continues at coordinate 808,373 of JARFXV010000608.1, forward strand.
TTTGTTGAAATCATTAATGTAAATAAAAGTAGGGTGTACGTCAATGAGTTTATCAAGTATAAAACATTTTTTTCGATCTCGATCACTTGGAACGGCTGTTTTATCTAGTAAGTGGATTTCATCGGTCGCATTTGTTTACATATATTGAGTGACGTTTGGCTGTTTGACGTGTCTTAAATAGTGAGTGAAGTCCTCTATCATAATGTATATAAACGCCGAGCTGACTGACATGCACTTCATGTATAGACTTGCTGATGGCAATGTATTACAAGCTAGGCGATTGTACAGTGAACGATTTCCAGCATGTAATGTCCCCGACCGAAAAATCTTCGAAAACATTCATCGACGTCTTCGTGAAACACGCACATTGAAACGAACTGAAGGGTCAGGAAGATCACTGACTGTAAGAACGGTACAATTGGAACAGAATGTGCTGGACCTGATAGCGGAAGAGCCTGGTAGTTCTACGCGAAAAATTGCAAATACTTTGAATGTGAGTCACTGGACAGTTTGGAAAATTCTTAAGGACAATGTGTTGTATCCATATCACATTCAACGCGTTCAGGTACTACTACCTGTTGATTTTCCTCCACATATTGCATTATGTCAATGGATATTGCAAACTTTACTTCATGCATCCCTCTATTCCTGACGCAAATTCTTTTCACCGATGAAGCCACTTTCGCAAGAAACGCAATAAGGAATTTTCCGCAGGAAAATCCGCATGAGGTATGCAAAGATCATTTTCAACATCTGTTCTCGTTGAATGTTTGGGTTGGAATTGTAGGTGACTATCTAATTGGACCGGTATTTCTACCACAAAGACTTACTGGCGAGGCGTATCGCAACTTTTTGGAAGTAACGCTGCCCGAGTTTCTGAAAGATGTACCATTGATAACAAGGTATGAAATGTGGTTTATGCACGATGGTGCACCACCATATTTCAGTTTGGTTGCTCGTGATTTTTTAACAGCAACATACGGATATCGCTGGATGGGTCGAAGTGGGCCACACGCATGGCCTGCTCGATCCCCGGACTTAAACCCCCTGGATTATTTCTTCTGGGGATATCTGAAGTCATAAGTTTACGCTACTCCATTGAAGAATTTGGATGATTTGCGAAATCGGATAATTGCTGGGTGTAACTCAATTAGAAACGACCCTGGTGTTTGAAAGAGTTCGGCAGTCAATGACGAGAAGATTGAATGTTTGTATCAAGGCTGAAGTACATGTACTTTTGATACATGTACTTTTTGATAATAAAATGTTGTTAATGTCGTAAATTTTGTTCACCCTGTATCTTCGAAACAAAGGGGTTTTTCAAAAATCATCATACAACAAAATATTCTTAGAATAAGTCAAGGAATGACCCGTTTAAATTTTGCCGCGTGTTTACCTAACACCCTGTATAAACTATGATCCACTGAGCTTTCACAATTCCATTATCCGAAAATAATAGAATAATAGAACTGCAAAAAATAAAACTAATAGCACAAAATAACGGCCTAAATGAAAAAGAAATTAATTAATTAATAAATAAAAAACGAAAACAATTATTAATTCATCAAGTATGTCCAAAAATAAAACAAACAAATGATAAAAATATAATTTTGGATGTTATGTCACACCAATATAAGTATATAAGTATCAATATAAGTATCATGTTAACCAATATAAGTATCGTGTTATGTCACACCAAAATAAAAATGTTGGTCCAATTTCAGAATAAATAGCTCGCTCTTTGGAGAAACATAATTTGCAAATAGTGTTTAAAAAAACCCCAGTCAATCAGTAAATTGCTTGTTAATGTCAAAGATAAAACATCACAAAATACAAAATTTGGAGTTTATATGTTCAGTTGCAACGAGTGCAGTAACTGGTATGTGGGACATACGGACCGAAATGTTCAGATCAGATTCCAAAACAAATTTGCGTACATATTAAGCTGGGTCCACACCAATAAAATTTTGCGTGTGTTTTGAATTTACTGGAACAATTTGTTTGAATTATCTGGCGGACAATAGATGGTTCGTGTGCGTACTGTGCGGCGACAATATTTGTGTGTGACTTTGTGTGTCAGAGCGTCTACATTGCCGCGCAAACACACCACATACAATACATACAGCCCGCACAACGCAAATTTATATTGATCCATTTCATAGATACCAACCATATATTTCCCGAGATTACAAAATTAAAAATTTTACATCCAGCGCCAAAAAGCAAAAAAAAAGTATACCTTTTAGAAGCGATTGAAATTTATAAATATAATAAAGACTCGTTTGGACATACTATTAAACGATCAGACAGATCTTCGAAATTCCCCAATATTTAAAATATTCTAAAAAAATAACCCCAATAAAAAGTGTAAAATTAGGTACATAAGATATTAGACCTGTTTAAAACTAATGTTTTAAAGTAGTGTTTGAGGATGAGCATCATTTTACAAAACTATATAAAGCGAATAAATAAAAGTTATATATAACAAAGCAAAAAATGTTTTTATTCGGTTTAAAAAATGAACTATCACAAAGTAACGGACAAATCAATCAATAATCAGAGGCAGAGAGATTAAATGTTGGTCGCCAAACCATTTGTGATCGTCTGCATGCCATGGGAAAGATCCAGAAGTTTTGCATTCTCGGCATGGAAGAAAATACTTTTTTTGCATTGGATCGTGACTGATCGTGATTTCGAAAACCCAAAACACAAAAAATCGGGAGGGTACCCACAAATTACCAGAGAGAATCACACCTCATATTATAATCTGATTATTATATTGTGAATACCCAACTTCGACACTTACCCAACTTCAAAGTCTTGCGTGCTTGGTGGTGGATTCCAGACAGAGGTGTGACATAACATCCAATCACACCAGATCTTAATAGCTGGTAAAAGAACGTTGGCATCATGTGGTAAAGATTCCAGTGGTGATCCATGCGTTTTCTGTAGATGCAAATTGTCTGCGTATTCTTGTAGTATCGAAACGCATCTGTCCAAGATCAAATTGAACATTTGCAAAGACACAACCAGAGCTCGTTCTTGATACTCGGAGCGATAAGCAACATTGGCCTGTTGCAACTGGGGGTCTGAAAATAACAATAAAATTATTGAGTTTGCTCAATATTAATGCAATAATAATAATGCAAATTTTACAACTAACAAAAGATAAGTCTCAAGATAACGTTCGATCGCTTTTATAATTCGAAGCTATCCATCGCCAAATCTTTCAATGTCAATGCAATAATAATAATGATTCGAAGCTATCTATGGCCAAATCTTTCCATTTCAGGGCGCATACTGGGCAGATTACCCCAAAATCTGGTCAACATTCTAAACCTTATTATTTCTATGGTTTTCGGGGTGCTAAACAAGAATAAATATTCCAAAAATTCTAAAACCAAAACTATAGACGCATAAACATGTCGCGTTTCAAGCAAAATAAAAAACACGTACTGCTTAATAAATATAAATAAATATATATATATATATATATATATATATATATATATATATATATATATATATATATATATATATATATATATATATATATATATATATATATATATATATATATATATATATATATATATATATATATATATATATATGTTACATCTAACATTCCGGGTGTCGGTTCGTTGATGCTGTGAAGAGTCACGACGTTTCGCCAAAATCGAAAATCGAAAACACGTTATTTAGAATTGATAGTTAAAATTTATTTATTCAAAGTTTTGGCCATTTGATTCTATACATTTTGTCCATCTCTCATGCAATTTATGGATGCCATTCCAAAAGAACAGTTTCTCCTTTGAGCTAAACCATTCATCGAGCACTTTTTTTAACATCTTCGAAATCGGCAAAGTGCTGCTCTGCAAGCGCGTGCCCCATCGATGCGAAAAGGTGGTAGTCGGATGGAGCCAGGACTGGAGAGTACGGCGGGTCCGATAAAACTTCCCATCCAAGTGATTTCAACACTTCTTTGACTGATTTTGCTGTATGAGGCGGCGCGTTGTCATGCTGCAAAATCACGTTATCATTGTTTTTTATTGTGGATGTTGTTCGATCAATGCACAGTTCAAATTGATCATTTGTTGTCGGTAGCGATCAGTATTAACTGTTTCTCCAGATTTCAATACTAAACATTATATTGTAAATACACCTCATTAGCGAGACTATTACGTTGTAGTGTCCTTCATGATGTAAATTAAATAGTTTATTACTTTCAACTGATTTCTCGTAAATTTCATCTCTTCCTTTGGATCCATATAAACTCTGAAATGATTGTAATTGTCACCAATGTCAAGAATATCGATAAAAAAATTATTCATTATGTATAATATACTCTCGTCTCACTTTCAAGATTAGGTATCCTTTTGGCGAGAGGGGTAGTTGTACCTGTGGCTGAAAACCGAGAAACATTTTTGGTCGCAATAGAGGGGATATTATATGAATACAATAGAGGGGATATTATATGTAATGTTTCATCTGAGGGGGAATACATTCCTAGATACTTTTTTCTCATACCTCTTCAGTTTTAGGTATCACATCAACCCCAGTCAATCACACAGATTACTAGATAACTAAACAGGAAACTTCACAACTTCAGGAAACTTCTCCTAAACAGGAGATCTAATGGAGCTACAGGAAAACGGAGGAGATTGAAAACGCTCCAACTTTCTCAAAGGACATAGAAAATTAGGAAAAAAAAAGGTATCTTTTTTAAAAAGTCTGTCAGCGTAATATTTTGAATTATTTTGTCCTAGGATATTTTAATTAATATTACTAGGTTTGTCTCTGTTTAAAAATCATTACACTTAATAAATATGACAAAACTTAATTACATCGCAGGCCTAAGAAGATGGAAGAGAAAATAGACCTATATTCAGAAATACACAAGAGAAACTGTATAGAAACAAAGGAAAATTGGGAACGCTTCAACTTGATGAAAACACTTTTTCTCATTTTATCTCCATACTTAGCTTTTCAAAACTAATTCTTCACAAGAAGAAATGAAAATGTAATGAGTATATATTACTTTTAGATTTTTATTCATCACCGTTATACCTTTACTGCTCTCGTATAATTTTCAAGTTTTTTCGTTAATATTTTAGCACTGAATTTTTAAAATAAATTTTATTTTATATTTATAATTTATTATTATTATTTTTTTTAAACAAGAAGAATTTGAGATACTTTTTCGTATAGTAAAAAATTAACAGCTACATATTTAACGTTTTATTTACAAAGCAACACTTTTTCTGTTAACTAAAAGATTTACGGTTTTCCGTCTTCGGTTTTCAATATTGATTGCAGTATACTATCCAATAATGAAGTATTGATAATATAACGAATATTTCTATAAAGTGATTTTTCCAAAAACATTTTTTTCAGCGGTTTCCATATTTTCTCAACAACGTTTGTTGAATTGTATTCCATCCAAGGATGCGGATTAGCGATAGCGATATACACACCGAGGTCTGGACGTTGCCAATTTTGCTTGTATACGAATACCAATTATTATTACTGAAACCTTTGTCCAAAGGTATTTTTCTTCGCATTTATTTGTAAACATAGGCAACAACGCTACTTCAGTAGCAGCAGTAGCTCGCCTTTAGATGACAAATTAATAAATTATTACATTTTAAGCAAAATATAGACATATAGACTATATATACACATAATGCATATTTATCTCGCTTAGATGTTTTACCAGCGGACTGTTTCGCTTATCAATCTAACGGATCTCTCGATTCGAATACTTTCTCTGTTTATCTATGCTTTCTCACTTGCAATAATAGCCTCTCATCGTAGCACTCCAGTGACAATGATGGCTGATTATTATTTAATAACGCCCTATTGAACATGTGAGCAGTCGACGGAAAATGGTTTTTTAGCCAAACTATTATGAAAAAACATGCGCAGATAGCGTCAAAAGTGGCTTTGCCATCTCAGCTGATAACGATGTTTCAATCAGACCTTAAGGCCCTTTTGACATCAAACACAATCTCATCGTCTAGGGTAATAAGGCTTTGCCATCAATATTTTTCATATATACATATTTACATTTTAAATCTCCCGCCTCTAAAATTCAAATCTCCCGCCAAAATCGCCGCACTTCTGGTGAAGAATTATGGCCTCCCAACAGCCCAGATTTAAATCCTTTGGACTTCTATGTATGGAGAATGGTTGAAAGGGGCACCAACAAGTCCAGACATCCAAGCGTCGCATCACTGAGAGCCGTTATTGAAGCGGCATTCGCCGATATGGACCATGACGCTTAAAACGAGCCTGAGAACGCGTCAGACCGAGAATGGTGGCGGTCATTTAAGCAGAGGAAGGATATATTAAGTAAATGTGTTCTTTATGACCTTACAAACAATTTAGTAAAAAAATAATGCATTTTTCCGTTGAACAAAAAATTATGTTTGAGAAAAATGATTAATTTGTCCGGATTTTGGCGCATCACCCTGTATATTTTTTTGTTTTACTTTCCATTTTATATTTGCTTTTCATACACTATATATTTATATATTTTTGTTTTACTTTTCATTTTTCATATTTTTATATGGCATTTGCAAAACTCCGTTAGTGGTTAAACCATCTGTTTAATTTAGTATTGTTTATGCAAGGAGTCTAGGGGAAACGAACGTTATAATTGATAGTACTCGAATGGTAAAGGGAGAAGGAGCCTGCCGGAACCATTTATGACAACCTCACGGTATACAGAGTCTGGGAAGCATTATTGCCTTTCTGAAAATATAAAAACATTCAATGTAGAAAATGCTCCTAATTTTCTGCCATTTTCAGTGCAAGAAAATTTAAAAAAAAACATCAAATAACCCAATTTTTTTCACTTTATCAAACAATGTGATGTAGAAAACACTTCGGTTTAGTGATGCAGCGCCATCTAGTGCCAAAAACTGGATGAACCTACCACTTCAATCCAAAAGTACAGTTAAGTTTGAAAACAACAAAACAACAAAAAATTACAAAAATCGCTCAATAAAGAGCTGTTATATTAAACGACTAGAGAATTGTAAAAAAATGTCAAAACGAAACACTGCATATATATGGGGGTTTCTGTATCACTAGTAGATATAAATAGGGGATTCTGGATCACATATCAAACAGGGTTTCTACAACATGTTGTAAATATTTAAAAGAGATTTTACATAGAAAACGATGAACATTTTTATTACTCATTTGTGATTTCGAATGAAAAGCATCAAACCAAAGAAATATTCGAACATAAAAATGTAACAACATAAAAATAACCAAACTAACGTAAAATCAAATTTAAGAGTATTTTATATGGCAGATCCCAACTAGTAAATATGTTTGTACATAAAAATGAAAAAACCAGAGAACCGAAACGAAAAAAAGTTTCAAACCAAAGCATTAATAATATCAAACCAAAGCAGACACATTACGGTATGTTCGCAACAAGGAAAATATGGTTCAAAGTCAATTTCGTCCTAAGCGCAAACCTTATTAAACGTAACGGATCTCTCGATTCGAATACTTTCTCTGTTTATCTATGCTTTCTCACTTGCACTCATAGCCTCTCATCGTAGCACCCATGTGACAATGATCGCTGATTATTATTTAATAACGCCCTACTGACCATGTGCGCAGTCGACCAAAAATGGTTTTTTAGCCAAACTATTGTGAAAAAACATGCGCAGATAGCGCCAAAAGTGGCTTTGCCACCTCAGCTGATAGCGATCTTTCAATCAGACCTTAAGGCCCTTTTGCCTTTTTGATAGATTATAATTTGACTAAATGTTCCGCAAAAATGTAATATATATTCTCGAAACGTTTATTGTTAGTCGAAAGAGGATTCGAACTTCACTCAGTAATTGTATTTAAAAATTTGCAAACCAAACCAGTTAAACTTATGTATAATTTCTCGTACTCTGATGGAAGAGACGAACTGAAAGTATTTTGCATGTAGTTTAAGATGTCTTAGAACAATATTCTGTTGTGGGTTTCTGCAGCATATATCAAAAATAAAAAAATATATTTATATTTCGATCTGGCAAAATATTAACTCGTGATCTGATACATTATTCGCTTTTACCCCACTTTTAAGGACAGTAACATTGCGAGATATATATATATGATCAATTAACGTGGTTTTCTCACGAGTAGGTTGAGAAATTACTTGTTTGAAAGCAGGGAATACTGATGTTTTTCTTTTAAACAAGTTTATATTTATGTCCCCTAGAAATATAACTGGGGCGCTATGTGATCTTAAGACGTTATTTACTTCTTTGTAAAACTCCTTTCTACTTCCTACCGGCCTACGGTAAATTATACCTAAAATCAATGGGTTTGGTTCGAGAATTTTCAACCATAACTGCTCGGATGCGTCCGACTGAACCTTGTTAACAACTTCATACTCCATGTGATCTTTTAAGTAACAGGCCACGCCGCCACGGTTTTTTCCTTTTCGGCAACATGTTTCCAAATTATAACCCGGAATATTAAATTCCGTTTGATGTCCTTTCCACCAAGTTTCGCTGACAGCAAATATTGAATATTGTTCTACATATTTTTTTACTTCCTCATATTTAGTGCTGTTCAGAGAGCAAATATTCAGATGAGCTATTTGATACATTCTTATATATATACTATATATCCAATATATATAATAGTAATTCAACCCACATCAATATGTACTACTGAATATATCAACGGAATATTGTTCTAAGACATCTTGAACTATATACAAAAGTTCGTGTTTTCCATCAGAGCACGAGAAATTATTCATAAGTTGAGCTGGTTTGGTTTGCAAAACAAATACAATTACTGAGAGAAGTTCGAATCCTCTTTCGAGTAACACTAAATACTTCCAGAATTTACTTTGCCGAACATATACTCAAATTTAAATCCACCATTGTCCAGTTTTGTTTAGAACGAAATTGACTTTTAACCATATCTAGCTTATTGCGAACATACCATAATGTTTTAAGTATCAATCCAATAGTATAGTTAAACTTGTTGAAAATGGAAATTATTTCGATTTTAAGTTATGGAATCGCTTATTTATATTGCATATAGTAACGATAACATGAATTCAATCGCTTACCTGAATGTGCGTTCCCTGAGGAGTAGTTTTCATGATGTTTACAAATTTGTAAACCAATATACAATATTTGGTGTCGGTGAAACTTGGTTAAAAGGAGATCAGTTGGAATTTGGATTGAAAGGAAAAGTGTTGCCGAATAAAACAGAATGTATAGAGATAATTGAAAGTGGTGTAAGTATGATTATAAGTACATCTATATATTATGAATGGAACATATGAACAAATGAATGAACCATAATATCAATATTTTACAACATTCTATATTGTAATATAGTACATATTAAAAATCTTTTTTCACGGTGTATATTTAAGAATGTGTAAGAATGTACGATCACTAAAAAACAAATTTGAGACAGTACAAGACTACATAAACCAATATACAATATTTGGTATTGGTGAAACCTGGTTAAAAGAAGATCAAACTAAAAAATTTAATATCTCAGGTTATAAACTCGAAACTAGTTGCCGAACAAACAACATGGGTGGAGGTGTTTGTTGTTATTTCAAAGATTATATGGCATATGATGTTATTGAGACGGCCAACACTGCCGGATTAAAACAACTGTGGTTGAGGTTCTATGAACCAAAACCATTCACATTAGGTGTACTGTACCGTATACCAGATCAAAGGAAAACAAGTAAAGCGGACTTTTACAATGAAGTTAAAAAGGTCATAACAACAATATACGCTGATGAACCAATTTTAATTATCGGTGACATAAATATAAACTGGGATCAAACGAAAGAAAAGAAAGAATTTCTTGATTTTAAACAAATCATTTATGAGCCAACTCGCGAGGCAAGTATTTTGAAACTGGTCAAATTTAGACAGATGTTTGCTTTGGTTTGATGTTATTTTGAGGCATGATGCAGAAATTCCCCCCATCAATATCTACTAACGATGCGGAAGTCCCCATAAATGCCATTGGTATTGGATCATTTATGGGGACATTTATGATCAATAAACCAATGTTTAACATTGCATTTTGTTTTCGGTATCTATAGTTTCTATATATTTCATTAATACATTAATGCATGTAATACTTAAACCATTATGATATGTTCGCAGTAAGCGAAATATGGTTAAAAACCGTACGCGAACATATAATGTTTTAAACTTGATGAAAATGGATATTATTTCGATTTTAAATTATGGAATCGCTTATTTATATTGTAATATAGTAACGATAACATGAATTCAATCGCTTACCTGAATGTGCGTTCCTTAAGGAGCGGTTTTCACGAAGTTTACAAATTTGTAAACCAATATACACTATTTGGTATCGGTGAAACTTGGTTAAAAGCAGATGAGATAGAAAAATTTAACCTTTCCGGTTTTAATTTGGAAACGTGTTGCCGAATCAATGGAATGTATAACTTCGGATCGGTAGTATATATAGGTAAAAACTTTACCACTGATAAGATAACGGTGATAAAGATTTTGATTAAGAATACAATATCTGCCAATGATGTTATAATAATAATAATAATAATAATAATCTTTATTGTTTGACAGAATAAATCCATTTGAGACAATTTATAAAAAAAAGCAACAAAAAAAGAAAAAAAAAAAAAAGAAAATCAAGACAAAATCAATGCGTATATAACAGACTTAAATAAAGCTACAACAACGATCCCTACAATTTATTATCGATTATTGCAACAGCCTCAAGGCGACAAACCTCGTGAACCGATCTGCAGATACGTTATTAATGTCAACATCACAGCACAGATCATTGAAGAGCTTCATGGCCTGAAACAGAGGTGTCCTGACCATGAAGTTGGTTCTAGCATAGGGTAAATGAAAGGTGGGGCAGGATCTGATACACCTCGAAGGCACGTGGAAGCCCACCACAGATAGAAGTTCAGGGCAGTCAATGAGGGATCTACACAATTTATAGAAGAACTGAAGAAGTAAGTATTTTCGGCGACTAACTAACGATGATATTTGAAATTTCAACAGGAGACTATTCTGATCTATATGTCTCGTCGGATATCTTCCATCATGTCTGAATACTAAAAACTTAGCGAATTTTCTCTGGACACCTTCTAGTTGCAATTTGTATCTGTTATACAAAGGGTTCCATACTACAGCACCATACTCCAACTTTGATCTCACATAACTGTGATACAGAGTTTTGAGTGTATTTATGTTCACGAAATCTGCGGAGTTCCGAAAGATGAATCCTAACATTCTCATTGCCTCACTCCGAATGTGGCTAATGTGAGATGAAAAAGACATTTTAGTATCAAAAACAATTCCCAAGTCCCTGAACATCCCGACCCTCTCAATAATTGTACCATTCAGTTGTAATCAAAATGCGTGACATTCTGGATATTCGCAAATGACATGATATAACACTTGCCAAAATTCAGCGGCAAGTTGTTGATGTTGCACCATTCTTCAATAACCTCAATATCGTTCTGCAACATAAAGCAGTCAGCGTTGCTATTTATATTTCTATATAGTTTCAGATCATCTGCGTACATTAAAATATTGCTTGAAACATTTGTTACTATATCATTAATAAATAGTGCAAAAATAAGGGGAGCAAGATTACTGCCCTGTGGGGCCCCACTCGTGGCGGTAAATTGAGGTGATCTATAACCTCGTACCTCAACGTAATGCACTCGATCGCTCAAATATGACTCAAATAATAGTATAAGTTTGTCACTGAATCCAAAATTTGCCAATTTATGCAGCAAGATGGAGTGATCCATTCGATCAAAAGCCTTAGAGAAGTCAGTGTAGACCGTATCGACCTGTGAGTGCCCTCATTATCATATCATCAGATAAATAGTCGAGTGTTACCTGTGAGCTGGAATTATCACTATGTGGGGTCATGTTCCGATCAGTCGGAGGTCTATAAACGCCGCTGAAGAACTTTGCAAAGGCGTTGACAATATCGTTAGGGTCTGAGTACTCACAGTCTCCGTATGTGAGCAATTCAGGAAGGGAATCCAACGAAACCCTTGCCCTGACGTAAGTCCAAAATGATGAAGGATCATCAGATATCGAATTCTCAGCTTTATTTAGATAGATTTTGTGGGCCGTGTTTATCATTTTCTTAACAGAAGTTCGTTGCACATTGAATTGTTCCCGTAAAGGCTGCGAATCTGACTTTTTCCTTTTTTTGAATAGTCTATGCTTGCGCTTTATGGCTTTTATTATCTCGGGTGTAAACCACACCGGAAATGTTCTCTTACGGATGATAGATCGGGGCACACATTCATCAATAATACCGAATATCTTCCCATACAGAAACTCGCATGCCCTATTCACATCACTTATAACATACAAATCTGACCAGTCTATATTTAAAACCCTCTGATAAAGCAACAAAAAATTTGCTTTTCTAAAATTGTATTTGAATTGGGATCTGTTGGCGGGAAACACAGGCCGCTCATTGGAGTTAGAAGCGAAGAAGATGGAGAGGGAAGGATGGTGACTATCTTCATTAACCAACGGTGACAGTTCTCTAGAGACCTCGCAATGGATATTTGAGATAATAAGATCCAATATTTTATGATGTGTGTTGCGATAGTTATTATATTGTTTAAAACCAAGTAAATTAATAAAATTAGATAATATTTCTGCTTTCTGATCGGGAATACTATCCTCACAAAGATTCGGCACGTTAAAGTCGCCCAATATCAATACATTATTATTATGAAGACAATGAAATGTTTCCAAAAGCTCGAAGAAAGATGAAAATTCATCGAAACTAATATTGGGTGGAACGTATATAACAAAAACATATAATGTCGATAAATTAACAGTCAATTTACACCCTATCACATCGGCCTTGACGATCTTCGAGCGGATTGCCTGGAGATCCAATTGAGTTGCATTTAATTTTTTCTTGGTAGCCAATATTACACCTCCACCCTTGGACACACCCATTCTACACAAGTCCCTGTCACATCTGAAAACAGAGTATCGACTATCGAATAGTTCACTAGATGATATATTGTCCTGAGCCCAGCTTTCAGTGATCGCAACAACGTCATGACTTGTACCACAAACAGATTTATAAAATTCTAATGTCTTGCTGTTCAGGCCCCTAGTATTTTGATATAAACACGATAGTATCGAGTCGGGCCGCGACAAAATTCTATCAGACACTTCACTTAGTTTAAATTACCGTTAATACGAACAATTTTTGGGATTGCGCTTATGTATTTTATCCTGAGATTGGTCTCACCATTCTGCATACGAGAGATTAATATCGCTCTCAATTCCCTGTATTCTGCTATCTGTTTGTGTGTCCTATCAAAACTAATGAAGATATTCTTATAGGCATCAATATTCCTTAATTGACTCGCCCCACGCACAATCGCCAATACATCGGCTGAAGACTCGAGTATCACCTTCAAAGGCCTCGTTTTAAGTGGAATAACACGCCCGACGCGAATAACTTTTATGTGTTCAGTTACTGCGTCGGGGTATGCCTTAAGAATGATATCTGTTGCGGTGATTTTATCCAGATGACTTCTTGAATGGTTATCCGCAGTACTGTCCTCAGTTACACCAAATATCATTACGTTGTTTTGACGCCGCATTCTCTCATTAAATTCACGAACGGACTCATTAACAACCTCACTGGAATGAGAGGTCACCGAGACTGCACTATTGTTATCATTAGGCAGATGTGCCTTAATATCAGCTATCTCAGCTTTGAGTTCCATATTAATTTTTATTTGATTCTCGTACTTTCGCAAGAGAGCCCCATAAAGCGATTCAATCTCCATCAGTTTCCTCATAATATCACTCAGAGATACGTGATTGTCCGAGTGAGAAGGAAATATTGAGTCCGACTCGATGGTAGGAGGATCATTCGATAGAGGACCCTGCCTCACCACAGTCTCCGCACCCATATCCATGGAGAGCCGACTCCGTGGGTGAGGTGACAGAACATTGCCACCATTCACACACTGTTTGCAGGCCTCATCGATTCCATCCTCTGGAGTTGTTTTGCTGTTTAGAGTAGCTTTTAGTTTGATATTATTAACCGCTTGTTTCTTACAAGGATCGCAGATCCATGTTGTTTCTTTTGATTTTTTTCACTGAGTTGCTTGATTATTAAACTCCTTGTTTGTAAGTCCGGAACAACCCTTATGGAACCAGGACAAACAAGTAGAACAAGAAATTGATGGCGACCTCTCCCCAATAATGTCTTCACAATGTGAGCATCTCACCATTGTGCATTCATCGATGTTAAAATAACAACACAGGAATAGTCACCGATTGTGCAGGCGGTCCGGGCCGACCATACGAAAAAGAAAAAAAAAAGGCACAAAATTCCAATTAACCTGCACACCCCATTCTACAAGTGCTATCCACCGATAAATACAAAAAACATTCACCGGTTATTATTGCATTACAGTTTACTGATGCTTAATAGTGTCTATCATGAACTTATATTTATTTAATTCGACTTAATAATGGCAATACACTGCTCCCAGCCGGCAACTGATAAATGTACGTCCGGTCAAGGAAATCGCGCACGACCGACCATTGTTATATTGACAGGAACGTGTTGCAGGATGAATAAACGAAATGCATGGCTGAATTTGATGTTACTTGAACGATGATATGAAACATATCGATAAAATTCGATAAAATGTGCTCAGCCAATGTGTTTTTTTTGGTTGTCAGTCGATTATGTAAAATTTCTTGTGTTAGATACTTATGTTCTCTCAAATCACGTGAAAAAACTTTGCCTGGTGATACTTAATAACGCTAAACGCTTAATAAGTGTTTAGTGCTTTGGTTTGACCCTTTTTTGTTTCGGTCCTCTGGAGTTTGCATTTTTATTTGCACGTGAAAACACAAGGAGTAAATCACAAGGATATTTTTCTCCCATCTTTAACTGTTTGCAAAATGTTCGACTCTCTGCGCAAAAAAAAGAAACACAGGAAATTATTTCGATTTTAAGTTATGGAATCGCTTATTTATATTGTAGTCAGTCGATTAAGTTAGTTTCTTTCTCTGAAGCTTCCATTTTATTTGCAATGATAATTACTAGTTCGAGATCTACAATACAAAATGCTGTTAATTTAGTTTTACGTTGCTTTGGTTTGGTTGTTTTTATTTTGCTCAAATATTTCTTCTGTGTGGTACTAATGTGCAAGTATTCCAAAACACAAATCAGTAAAAATAATGTTTAGCGTTTGTTATGTAAAAGCCCTTATAAATATTTACAACATGGTGTACAATTGATCAACTGTATACTGTATACATGATCAATTAACGTAGCTTTGGCTTTGACGCGAGTAGGTTGAGAAATCAGTTGTTTAAAGGCAGTGAACAGTTATGCTTTTTTTAGACAAGTTTATATTTATATCACCTAGAAATATAATGGGAACGCTTTGTGATCTTACGACGTTATAGACTTCTTTGTAAAACAGCTTTTTCCTTCCTCTCGGTCTACTAAAAATCAATCAGTTTGGTTCGTAGATCCCCAACCCCAACTGCTCGGATGCGTTCGAGTAAAACTGGGGCACTAACCTCATATTTCATATAATCTTTCAAATAACAGCAAACCCGGCCATGCAATCTCTTTAATCGGCAACACGTTTCCAAATTATCACCAGGAATATTATATTCCGTTAGACGTTCTATATTGTTATATTCTAATATAATTCTAATTCTAATATTGTTCTACATATTTTATTGTTTCACATTCTTATGTTCTTTCAAATCAGGTGAAAAAAAAACTTTGCCAGATGACACTTAAATGGTTAATAAGTGTTTAGTGCTTTGGTTTGATCTTTTTTTGTTTCGGTCCTCTGGAGATTGCATTTTTATTTGCTAAAACATTTACCAGATCAAGATCTAAATATTTATTTGATTTGGTACTAATGTGTAAGTATTCG
Source organism: Cosmopolites sordidus (assembly GCA_031761425.1). NCBI lineage: Eukaryota > Metazoa > Arthropoda > Insecta > Coleoptera > Curculionidae > Cosmopolites > Cosmopolites sordidus. The sequence continues at coordinate 824,349 of JARFXV010000608.1, forward strand.
AAAACACAAATCAGTAAAAATAAAATAATGTTGAGCGTTTGTTATTTAAAATCCCTTATAAATATCTACAACATGGTGTACAAACCTTTTTGATATGTGATCCAGAATCCCCTATTTATATCTACTAGTGATACAGAACTCCATATATATATATATATATATATATATATATATATATATATATATATATATATATATATATATATATATATATATATATATATATATATATATATATATATATACTTTTACAAAACATTTAAAACTAAATTAACAGGGTATCAACCGCAACGTTTTTGCTTCCAAAACGAAAATGGACAACTACCTCTAAATAACGAAATATTTTGAACAAATACTAAACTGTCCTGAGCCCTTAAACAAATTACCAACACTAAACTCTAAACAAACACACCCCGATTTATTACCAATGAATGAAGATGAAATAATATGGCAAATCAAGCGGCTTAAAAATAACAAAACTTCTGGTGAAGATGGAATCACTGCTGAACTTTTGAAATTTGCTGATCCAGGTACAATGAAGAAAATAACCAAAATTTTACAAGAAGTTTGGCGAACCGAACGGATTCTGGAAGATTGGAAAGATGCTCTAATCCATCCACTACACAAGAAAGGAGATATAATGGATGTAAACAACTATAGAGGGATATCTCTTCTCGCAGTTTATTATAAAATTATATCTGAATGTATGCTAGACAGAGCACAGGGACAGTTAGAACCTAAAATTGGTGAATATTAAGCAGGTTTTCGACCGGGCAGATCCTGCCCTGAACAGATCCTGAATCTAAAGTTGATCCTAAGACATCAAAAACTGTACAATAAAAATCTCGTCTGTACATTTGTGGATTTCAAAAAAGCATATGATTCTATAGACTGCAAATCTTTATTCCGAATCTTGAAAGAACAAGAACTAGATCTGAAAACGCTGGCAATTATTAAAGCAACATTAACTAACACAAGGTCAAAAGTTAAATTCATGGGTAACATCTCAGAGTCCTTCGAAATTAAAACTGGACTGAGACAAGGGGATGGACTCTCGCCACTCTTATTTAACTGTGTTCTAGAAAAAGTAATACAGGAGTTACGTGAAAAAAACTTGGCCCTGAATATTGACCAGCTCATTAAACTAGGGAGAACCAACATCAAAATTGATTGTCTGGCGTTTGCTGATGATCTAGCAATTTTGGCTCAAGATGTATTAACGGTACAGAAACAGATTGAAATCCTAAAAGAAACAGCAGAAAAGGTAGGACTCCAAATTTCCTTTTGAAAAGACACAATACATGACCTGCAACAGACTAAGAACACCATTTCTAAAAACAAAATATGGTAACATCAGACGAGTCTCTCAATTCAAATATTTGGGTAAAATAATCATGGAAAATGGGTTGGAAAAAGCGGCCAATAAGGATAGATGTCAAAAAATGGAAACGACATTGAGAGTTACACAAAATATATACAACAAAAAATGCCTATCTAAAAACACAAAACTGAGACATTACAACACAGTTATTAAGCCACAATGTCTATATGGGGCAGAAACGCTCATTTTGAATAGAAAGAGAGATATCGAGGACATTGAAAAGAAGGAAAGAAAAATCATAAGAAAAATCTTAGGCCCCAAACAAATAAATAGCACAACATACCGACTTCGAGAAAACCAAGAAATCAAACAATACACAGATATATATAACGATATGAGAAAAAGAAGACTTAAGTTTTCCGGACACATAAAACGGATGAATCCGAGTAGGCTAACTAGACAAATAATCGAATTTTATGAAAATAGGAGTAAAGCTAAAGTAGAAATAATTAAATGGATTGCTGCAATTAAAGAGGACCTAAGATCAACAAAGATTACACAAAGTGAAATTCAGAATAGGGGCTGTTTCAGACACAAGGTTGGCGTTTGGAAGGTTGGCCAGAGAGAAAAATGGAACAACTTGGTCTGACGAAAGGAAAAAAAGCTCATAGGGAAAGAATGAAATTAGTATGGTCGCAAAGGAAGGTTAACAACAACAAACGCCTCTAATTGTACTTCGCGTGGTCCACCAGGGCCCTTACGTGAATAATAATAATAATATATATATCCTCTTTGTGGATCAGACCTTGGCGTGGTAAAGGGGCTTCCGTAAGTCAATGAAGCTTTGAGCTATGCCGTCTGGGGCGTCTGCTCCTGAAAGGGTAACCCATGGCGGATAGGTCAAAGCAGAGACTTCAGACTAACTTGATCCAAAATCTGCCAACCCGCATTGGACCAGCGGGGCAGATTAAGGTCCAACCAGGTTTCGCTGACACCAAATATTGAATATTGTTCTACATATTTTTTTTTCACTTTCTCATACTTACTGCTGTTCAATGAGCAAACATTTAGATGAACAATTTAATACATTCTTATACCTACGACATAACAATATAAATAAGCGATTCCCCAATTACATTTTTTTGGAGAAGAGAGATGAACATTTTTGCAAACAGTTAAAGAATGTCAAAAAAATATCCTTGTAGTTTGCTAGTTGGTTTCAAGTCGATCTTTGTTTTTATTAAGAAGTTATTTTTTTTATAGAGCCATCATCATCACAAAGATGTTGTCATCACAAAGATGTTGTTCTAAAATATAAAATATGGATTAACAAGAAAAAGGAAATTAACAAAGAAATAGGTATAGGGAATCAAATTATGCGTCCGACCATCCAAGAATATACAGATTGTCATATGAAAGACCGAACTTTTTTAACTTTGAAAATAATGTAATTGGTCATCCAATTTTAGACACCCTGTATGCGATAAATTAATTATCAATATGGATTTCAAAAGTATCGAACTCGTGCTTTAGTCTACCCCAGAAGCGCTTAGCATCAGTCGAAAATGGGTAAAAAGCGCAGTGTCCAAAAGAATCAAGATATTTAAGAAACAGTTCAAAATAGGTATAAGGAAATCTGGTGGAACTTATGAAATTTTCTCAGAAATCCAAAAATAAAATCATATACCGGGTGTTCCATTTAAATTAAAGAAGTTACTGGCGACTTTCGGGATAACTGGAAGTGTTATGACCTTGAAAATATTCTAACATGAAAGAAAATCTTAAACAAAGCCGAAGTCCAAAAATTCAAAGTTTTTTCTAACCACGAAAACTTCTAACGAACGGCTATCGTGAGAAACTCGGTATATATAAATATATATATATATATATATATATATATATATATATATATATATATATATATATATATATATATATATATATATATATATATATATATATATATATATACACTTTTACAAAACATTTAAAACTAAATTAACAAGGTATCAACTGCAAAGTTTTAACCGGAAGTGTTATGACCTTGAAAATATTTTAAATTGAAAGAGAATCTTAAACAAAAGCGGGTATATATATATATATATATATATATATATATATATATATATATATATATATATATATATACCAGGCATTCCATTAAGGATGGATCGCAGCCGTATCTTGAAAACTATTTATCCCACAGCTTTGGGGGAAAAAATGCACTAAAAATGATCATGAGAAATTCACCAAAAATATGTTTAAGTTTCTAAAACGACCGCAAGAGGGCGTGACGAGCTAAACATTTTTAAAAATCATTTTTTTTGTATATTTTCAAGTGTTAACCGAGTAAGAAAAATTCTCAGTTATAATTAGCAAACTGTCTCCTACAACTTTGTTTTATGACATTTTGTCGTAACTTCGCGAATAAAGAAGTGGGGGGAGTTTTACCTATTTAGATAAAAGGTCGTCTAATATCCGTTTGCCTAAACCGATTTTCCTCAATTTGAATTCATTTAAAAGGCAATTGCTGGGACAATCTGATAATCTGGGAGATAAATTATTTAGTTTATAAATGAAACCGCGAGGTGGCGTTACATTCAACAATAGTTTTTTTGAAGTTTTGTTCAGTTTTTTCAAATGGAATGATACAGCTTCTACTACTTGTCAAGAGAGGTAATTTAAAGTGGAATCGTCCAGTGAAAAGCCGAAATCGATATATCTGACATGTCAAGAGATATTTCGATTTTTCTGAAAAAAATCAGTTAGTTTTAAGTTTTACCGTAATATTAAGTTAAAAATTGGTCTTAATATTTAGGTCGCAATCGCAACCTCAACCATTTTATTTAAAAAATAAAATTATCTATTCAGTATCAATCATCATAAATTTCCAATGTTTTGAAAATGCATGTATTGCAGAGTGGCAATATGCAAGTCAATATCCCGAAAGAAAGCCTTATTCGAAGAAGGTGTTTCGAATCCGTTCATCGAATCTTAAGAGATAACAAGCTGCACCCCTATCATGTTGTCTTACACCAAGCCCTTTTGGATAACGATTTCGACAGACGGTTAGACTATTGTCACTGGTTAAAAAATATGTGGATGCCCTGCCCACTTCTCGAAGGTGGTTCGAAACTTCTTGGATGCTTCGTTTCCAAATCGTTGGATAGGGCGGGGTAGTTTATTTTCGAGGCCGGCGCGCTCACCGGATTTGACAGTCCTCGATTTTTACTTGTGGGGAAGACTAAAAGACCTTGTTTTTCAAACTCGTTCTACCACACGAGAAAACATGATTGAAAGAATTCAAAATTCAATAACCAGCATTTCAAGTACCCGTTTTTAGTAGTCGAAAAATAAATCTTTGCATTTCTAAGGATGGAAGGCATTTTGAACATTTTCAAATTCTGTTAATTATCAGACTGTTGTGCTGTTAATTTTATTTGACTGTTATTATTATTATCTTCGTTGTTGGCCCGTTGGCCTTTAAACACGCTCCAAATTAATATGGCACGAAGAATTTGGACCAATCCTAAGCCTGGGTAAAGAGTGAAGGAAGGCAAATATTAGGTTAATATTTTTTTAACTTAATATTACGGTAAAAATTAAAACTAACTGATTTTTTTCAGAAAAATCGAAATATCTCTTGACATGTCAGAGATATAGATTTCGGGTTTTCACTGGATGATTCCTCTTTAAATTTCCTTTCTAGCCATGTAATAAAAGCTGTACCATTCCATTTGAAAAAACTGAACAAAACTTCAAAAAACTATTGTTGAATGTAAAGCCACCTTGCGGTTTCATTTATAAACTAAATAATTTATCTCCCAGATTATCTGATTGTCCCAGCAATTGCCTTTTAAATGAATCCAAATTGAGGAAAATCGGTTTAGGCAAACGGACATTAGACGACTTTTTATCTAAATAGGTAAAACTCCCCCCACTTCTTTATTCGCGAAGTTACGACAAAATGTCATAAAATAAAGTTGTAGGAGACAGTTTGCTAATTATAACTGAGAATTTTTCTTACTCGGTTAACACTCGAAAATACACAAAAAAAATTATTTTTAAAAATGTTTAGCTCGTCCGCCCTCTTGCGGTCGTTTTAGAAGCTTAAAAATATTTTTGGTGAATTTCTCATGATCATTTTTAGTACAATTTTTTTTCCCCAAAGCTGTGGGATAAATAGTTTTCAAGATACGGCCGCGATCCATCCTTAATGGGACACATGGTATATATATATATATATATATATATATATATATATATATATATATATATATATATATATATATATACACTAGCTGTACCCACCCGCTTCGCTGGGCATTTAAAATTAACATTATTATTTATTGTCATTATTACAGTTTCTTTATAAAAAATTGTTTCACTTCTCCTTCTCGTCTTAAATCCAAGCTTACATATAATGCCCTCAAATATAGTATTTAATCTTCCTAACATTTAATCTTCATCGTCTATCTCATCCTCTCTCATCGTCTATCTCAGCCCCATGTACTTATTAGTTAAAACTAAATCTCCTTCATTGCACCGAATGATGTCATTTGGAAAGCATTGTTGTAAGGTCTGACAGATTTTAAAAATGCATTTGATTTTACATGTGTTCCATCTAGTAGCGATTTTAATAGCTCTGGAAGTTGTCGCAAAGGATCTAATTTTATTCTGCCAGCTGAACAGCATAGACCTTCACATTCACCAATCCACTTTAATGCATTACAATAACTACAAATTTTTGTCATTGAACTTAATTTTGATTCTTGTTTATAATCAACTGTAGGATCATACGAAAAACCACAATTTATTTTTACTTTCCAACGAATTTTTAATTTCATACGTCGTAAATCTTTTTTCCTTTTTTTGTTCTTTTTGTAATCTATTTTCCGTTTCATGTTGACTTTCACATGCACGCTTAGCTTTCATACACTTTGATTTAGACGTTACTAAATTTAATTTGGGCTTTCCTTTTTTTAGGCATTTATGACTACAACAAATAATTGGAAATAATTAAAAACTATCTTGAGATTGACAACCGAAAATTCAATATAAAAAGTTGAAATAAATATCTTACTAATTTAATGCTGGGAAACTAATTTTTCGTTTTAATCTAATTATTCCACGCTTCCTTCTTTTCTTCTTTTTCTTCTTTAATTAATAAATATAAACATATATTCATATAGATATATATGTTTTTAATATTTTTTTTTAAATCAGTCAATTGACATTTGGTAAAAATTTGTTTAGGTTATAAAAAAACAAACTAAGTTTTAATGCTACAGAAAAATATTAATTTAATAGTTTAATTAAAAATTAATTTATTAAAATTAATAATAATAGTAGTTAATGTACATGATATTTATAATAATCAATAATAAGTTGATAAAAGCTGAAATTTTAAATTTAGCGTTTTTGATCATTAGCGCCCTCACAATCGCTTTAGGAGTTTGAACTCCGTTGCAGACGTTCTTAATTAGTCTTAATATATCCTAAGAAAGAAAAAATTAATTTCAAATTTTCATTTTATTAATAAGTTTATAAAAGCTATAAAATCAGATAATTAACGATTCTCATCATTAACGCGCCCGCGACTGGTGTAGGGAGTCCAACACTCATATAAATATTAGCCTATCCATTAAGTACATTTATTTTCTACATGGATACCAAGTTGCAAGTCCCAAGGACATCCCAAATAGTATTTCATCAACACCCAAATCAACAAAACAAAAGTTTAACGGTATGCCGTAGTTAGTGCATAAATAAGTGGCGGTAAACAAGGACGTCGCAATGTCGGGAAAGTTTTTTGACCCGGCCTGGTGCTACTGGCCATACTGCCGATCTTCACCTGGTGATCTGCGGGGAAGAAAGGATACTCACAGCCGTAAAAACAACGTAATGAAAGCAAAGCGCCGAACGCAACGAGCTATCAAACATGGACGACCAACTAAAACATTTGTTTTCAGTGGTTTAGCGCGCAGTTAACTAAACAAATGATTATATACATAAGGTAGTCTGATGTGAATTGCCAAACTGCCATCAATTGAACATTCTGGGACACACCAATATGGTGCTTCAAACTGATAAATACACAGTGCGTCCATTAAGTATCAGTACTTAAGATATATCTCAGCCACCAGTCACGCCATCTATTGTCTAGTGGCGTCGTTTCAAAGCTTGAACATTCCTGGACCTAACCTAACCTACTTTACCACGATCGGTTGATATTTGTTGATTTTATGACGTCTTGTTTACAAGCCAAAAAAGTTTGATGTATAAGTAAAACCATGGAACAAAGACCTGTTATTAAATCTAATGCAAAACTCGGTAAAACTGCGTTGGAAACATTCCGTTTGATGCAGCAACTGTACGGCGATGAGTGTTTAAGCAGAACAAATGTTTTTTGTGGCATACACGTTTTTTTGGATGTCAGAGTGTGTCGCTAGAGGATGTGTATGTAAGATCCGGGGCTAAAAGATAGTGGAACTACAATTTTAAAAATTGCAATAAAACAGGGTTGTCTTATCTTTTTGTCCCGGACCTACCTACCATGATCACAAAATAAGGTGACTTTGTGGCAGTCTTAACGGTTGGAAACACCATAGAAGAAACAACTGGCGATCTCCAAAGCGCAATAAACAACATAAAGGCATGGACCAGATAAAGGCGTATAAAATTAAATCCATTCATATCAATTTCACGAATAGAAAAATATATTACGACTTGAACCTGAACAACAAAAACCACCAAATACGTCGGTCTTAATGTGGATGCCAAAACTTAAATGGTAAGAGCATGTTAAAATGAAAATAGAATAATTAAACTAAAATCTAACAATATGTATTGGCTGTGGGAAAAATATTCCCAACACTCAATGAAGAATAGCCAAAGAAGAAATTTAAGATTGTCATGAGTTATGAGGAGTGGCTCCACAAACATCCAAACGTCGAATTGCTTCAACTCTTAATTTTATTTGTCATAAACATGATGAAGAAGGAAATGCATGTCAAAACCCGCTCGACGATTCTGACATTGGAGTTCACAAAACCATAAAAAGATTTCAAGAAGTTGGCTAGAACATGGACTCGAATTACGAACAGATAAGCCTCGTGCAACTTCTGAACAGCAAGACAAGCTAATTATACAACAAAAGTTAAAAAAAACGGGAGGTTGACTGTACCAGAAATAGGAGTTAACGTTAATGAACTAGCGAGAAAACCTACTTAGCAACAAACAAAAGTGTTCATTCAGGTAGAGACGCGGGTTGTGTGTTCCACATGAGATTGTGGAACCCAACGGTTGGGTGTGTGATGACACTCAGCTACTGCTGTCTCATTGGACGCAGTCCAAGAAAATCTAACTATATATATATATATATATATATATATATATATATATATATATATATATATATATATATATATATATATATAAATTTTCTACAGAATCATTTAAAAAACCTATTAGAAAATGTTCCACAAACATGAACTTACGACAAGGTGGAGCCCCTACAGTTTACAAATGAGAAATTTCTTAAACAACTACTTTCCAAAGCGGTGGATTGAACTAGGTGGTCAGTACAATTGTCCAGCTAGATCACCAGAACTTTAATACTCTGGAATAGTGTCTTTGGGGGGTGGGTTAAATCTTTGGTATATGCAACTAAAGTAGACACTAGAGATACATTATTCGACCAGATAGTAAATGCAGGAGCAGTTATAAGGAACCGACCCGAATTCATTCCCAGAGTAACCCGAGCTATTCAGAAGAGAGCTCACAAATGTTTGGAAGTAAATGGTGATATTTCTCTAACTGTTTCTGAATCACCCTATATATATATATATATATATATATATATATATATATATATATATATATATATATATATATATATATATATATATCTATATATATATACATATATATATATATATATATATATATATATATATATATATATATATATATATATATATATATATATATATATATCTATGTATTTATTTATATATATATATATATATATATATATATATATATATATATATATATATATATATATATATATATATATATATATATATACATAGATATATATATACATAGATATATATATAAGAATATATAAGAATCAATTTATGAATTTAAGTTTGAGAGCGATATGTCAATTGTATAGTGTATATTTGGCAGATGTATGTGTCACGAAAAATTACTCTAGCAGTTTTTACTATGGATAAAAAAATTACAGAGTTTGTGAGAAAGTTTCTGTTTCCAATAGAATTTCTGCAACAGATGCAGATTAAAAATCTTGCAGATATCCTATGGGGATTCTACTATCTCCAGAAACAGAATATTTGGGTGGCATAGAACATTTAATGAAAGCCGCGAGGTCGTTGAAAACTTACCCCATGCCAGCAGGCCATCAACTTCTGTTAATGACGACAACATCGAGAAAATTTCAAAAATCCTTCTTGAAAATAGCCAAGTTGGTATAAGAGAGATAACAGAAGATCTTCGCCTCTCTTATGGATCATCTCAACACATTTTGGTTGATATTCTGGACATTAAACGCGCCAATTTCATATGGCTCTAATTGTGTGTAAAGTAAAAATTTGGACAAACATATGATGAAAATGATCGCTCAAACACCGTATTGGCCGGAGATGGCTTTGTGCGACTTTTTTCTCTTCTCTAAACGCAAATATAGACTCCGCGGAAGCGGAGGAAAAAGTTCTGGAGTGGCAAAGTCAAAGTCCAGATTTAAACCTTATAGAGTAATCTGTGGGATGAATTAGATCCCAGAGTAAGATGCCAAAATTATATAAATAAGGAGAAATTGTTCCAAGCTCTTAAGAATCAATCGAACCGAATTCCTTTAGATCAAATACAAAGGTTAGTTGATTCAATGCCGGCACGTTGTGAAGCTGCCATAAAAGCCAAAACATACGTCACTAATTATTGATTAACTCATTAGTAGAGTTGATAATTATTGTGTTAGAAAAAATGTTTGTTATAATGTCAAAATACTTTTAATAGTTATTTGTTATTGTGAAAGTTAAACTTGAAGAGATTTACCACTAAACACCAAATCACTTTTATTTTTAACTGATCTTAAACTGAACTTTTTCTTGAACTGATGAGATTAAATCATCTCCTGATGATGCTAACATGGTTAGCGAAACGTGCGTCGAGCAGTTAAAAAAAAAGTGATTTGGTGTTTAGTGGTAAATCTCTTCAAGTTTATTGTTTCACACCAAAGGTTCCAATAGAAGAACTGATTGTGAAAGTTATTTGCTTTCAAATGATAGTTTAATAAAAAAAATTGATTAGTTTTTGTATTTCAGTTATATTTTTATTTACCACTCCCTTAAATATTTTTATTTCTGGTCCGATTTTCATCAACTTGTCGGGTTCATCCATCTTTTGTTGGATAGTTCTCGGAAAACGGCATTAAGAAAGTGTATCACAAGTTTTTTTGCTAATATCATGGAAACTAACAACAGATTCTTAACCAGCACCATCTTAAACCAAAATGTATCGATTTGTATGGTTCTAAATTACTGAGCGTTCTTGATATTATTTTATGATATACTTACAATAATAATTAATAATTAATATTTTTTCTAATAATTAGATACTATTTTTTTAACAAAAAACTTCCTAGTTCCATCATTCCTTAAATACTAAGCATTTCTATCATTCCGCCATTTTCTATCAAGCAACTTTTCAATACATTGTCGGATATTGTTCATTACTTTTCTCAATTGTTGTTTGGTAATGCTACGGAAAGCCTGTCTAATACGATCACAAAGATCAACTCGAGTTTGGAGCCTCGAAACATAAACCTTATTTTTAATTGTCCCCCACCGAAAAAAAACAAGAGGTGTGAGGTCCGGGGATCTCGGCGGCCAATTAATTACAGGACTATTTCGCACAATCCAACGATTTGAAAAATTATTATTTAACCAGTTTCTTAGGTTAATCGCATGATGAATGGGTGCCCCGTCAAATTGTAAGTGTAAATTGTACCGATAATTCAGAGAAAATTCATCGATTTCATCATCAAACTCATTTTGTAAAAATCTAAGAAATCTAGCTGCATTAAAATTTCCATAAAAAAAAATATGGTCCAATAAGAATGCCATTTAAAATACCGCACCAAACGTCCACCTTAGTAGAATATTGTCTCTTCTATTGTATCACCCAATGTGGGTTATTTTGAGCCCATAAACTAATATTTTGTGATGATACGATACAATTTGTCGTAAATGTGGCTTCATCTGTGTGTATAAAATATTTTTAGAAATGTAGGATCTTGTATGTACATGCCTTGTAACCATAAACATTATTCCATTCTTCTTTCAGTGTCACCAACTTGAAGTATTTGAAGAAATTTTGGTTTAAAAGGTTTTCTATTATTTTTCTTCAAGCATAACCAGATAGTGCTTTCCGGGATATCTAAAATTCGAGTCCCTAACTAACTAATCTAATAATTTCAACTTTTTTCTTCTAAAGAATCATTTTGCCGTTTGAAATCACTATAACATAAATCAATCAATCAAAGTGCCATTTGATGTTGTCATTTTGAAGTCTAAAACTTTTAGCCTTTTAAATTTTGTGGTCTTAAACTTTAAGGTGAAATGATGAAAAGTAGGAACCTCGAATCAAGTTGAGGGCATAATAGCTCGATGGTTAAAAGTCAGCCTCGGTAAACGCTGACGGGCAACGATCGGCCTTGAAACAGCCTTCAACGGGGGTCATAAAAAAAGTCGCCAAATCGACACAACCGGCACCATTAGATCGCGTACGGGCCGATCGTACGGCCTCTTCTCCGTCGGCCGAGGTCCACTTCCTTGACATCGGCCAGATAAACAAAAATTGTAGATTTGGAACGGTGCCGACGCGCGACCGTTTCGCAGAATCGCTTCCTTCTTGCTGCCGACATTTAAACAGGATATTTCTATGCGACCGAGTCTTTCTGCGTGCCGTTGGTTAGCGACTTTCCCAAGTGAAACAGTTCTCGTTTTAATTTACCGCAGTCTATAGTAAGGCGCCACTTTAACTCAGACGCTGAAGACCTTGATTTGTTTACTAATGCCTCATACAATATTTCTAGACTGAAAAACAAAAACAAACATGTATAGACTTCCAGATATATATATATATATATATATATATATATATATATATATATATATATATATATATATATATATATATATATATATATATATATATATATATATATATTGATTATACCGACAAGCTGTTAATCTACAGCATGAAAATGCAAGATCTCATAGCCAGCATCACCCAATCAAAGAGTTAGGGTGAGAAGTACTTTTTCACCCACCGTATTTTGCTGATTCAACACCGTCAGATTATCATCTCATTTCACCGTCAGAATATCATCATTTCAGATCGATGGAATATTTTCTTCGTGGAAAAAATCCTACTGCTACGTCTAACAAAGTTATGGTCGAAGAATATGTCACTTCAAAATCATCCTCATTTTACGAAAATGTAATAGAAAACTTGTCAGGGAGATTGGCGAAGATTTTCAATATCAATAAAGATTTTAATGTAGATTAAAACTGTATTAACTCTTCAAAAAATAGAATTTTGAAGATAATACAAATCATTAGATATATCGATATGATTATTTCCAACAATTAGGTTTTTGAATAAAAAATAATTATCGATTTTTTTACTTTAATTTAAAACTTCACAAAAAATGTTGATAATTAAAAAAATATATATATTTGCAATTAATTATAAATAAATTAATATTTAATTTAATTAATTATAAATTAATTAAATTTAAAATAAACTCACGTGACTACGAAAGCACCACTATTGGCTGCCATGTTTGTGACGTCGTTATGTTAAAATGTTTTCACCTAACTACTATTAACGGCATCTACCGGTGTATATACTCTCAAAATTACGGAAGTTTCGTGTAAAAAAAAAAATATTGTTGGTTACTAATTTAATTCAGTAATGTGTGAGAAAGGGTTCATAAAAGCCAATTCTGATAATATATCTGGTGTGGATATTTTTATGGTGACAGATTTTCTCATATATTACTTTCGGTTCAATTCAGCTGAAGTTCGAGGTACTAAAGCTTCAATTTGATATGTTTTTTTTTAATAATAATGTAAATGTTTAAAATCCGCTGGTCCAAGTATAGTCAAGGTAATAACTAAAATTCTAAAGTTTGGCGAACCCAACGGATTCCGGAAGATTGAAAAGACGCTCTAATCCATCCACTACATAAGAAACAAGCTAGAACGGATGTAAACAACTATAGAGGGATATCTAGTTTCCCAGTTTGTTACAAAGTTATATCTCAATGTTTACTAAACAGGGCACAGAGACAGTTAGAACCTAAAATTGGTGAATATCTTAATTGATCATAAAGCATCAAAAACTATACAATAAAAATCTCGCCTGAACCTTTGTGGATTTCAAAAAAGCATATGATTCTATTGACCGCGAATCTTAATTCAAAATCTTAAAATAACAAGGGCTAGACCTGAAAACGCTAGCAATTATTAAAGCAACACTAACACAAGGTCAAAAGTTAAATTGATGGGTGAAATCTCAAAAAGCTTTGAAATTAAAACTGGAGTGATACTGGAATGGAGAACCAATATCAAAATAGACTGTTTGACGTTTACTGATGATCTAGCAATTTTAGTTCAAGATATATTAGCGGCACAAACATAGATTGAAATCATAACAGAAACAGCAGAAAAGGTAAGACCCCAAATGTCCTTTGAAAAGACACAATACATGATCTGCAACAGACTAAGAACACGAGTCTCTCAATGGACATATTTGGGTGAAATAATCATGGAAAACGGGTTGAAAAAGGCGGCCAATAAGGGTAGATGTCAAAAAATGGAAATGGCCAGAAACGCTCATTATGAATAGAAAGAGAGACATCGAGGAGATTGAAAAGAAAGACAAATCATAAGAAAAATCTTAGGCTCCAAACAAATAAATAGCACAACCTACCGACTTCAAGAAAACCAAGAAATCAAACAATACACAGATATACATAGCGATATGAGAAAAAGAAGACTTAACATTTACGAACACATAAAAGGGACGAATGCGAGTAGGCTAATTAGACAAATAGTCGAATTTTATGAAAATAGCAGTAGAGCTAAAGTAGAAATAATTAAATGGCTTGCTGCAATTAAAGAGGACCTAAGATCAGCAAATATTACACAAAGTGAAAGTCAGGATAGAAACCGTTTCAGACACATGGTTAACATTTTGGAGGTTGGCCAGAAAGAAAAATCTACTAGGAACTTGGTCTGACGAAAGGAAAAAAGCTCACAAGGAAAGAATGAAATCAGTATGAGCGCAAAGGAAGGCTAACAATAACAAACGCCTCTAACTGTACTTCACGTGGTCCACCAGGACTTATACGTGAATAATAATAATAATATTAATAATGTAAATGTAACTAAGAAACAAAATATTTTTATTAAATATAATTAAATTATTTATAAGGTGTCTGGCGAACGTGACAGTGAAAAGGAAGAAAGAAAAAAAAAATAATAATAAATATATATATATATATATATATATATATATATATATATATATATATATATATATATATATATATATATATATATATAACAGGGAGATTAAATCATCTCCTGATGATGCTAACATGGTTAGCGAAACGTGCGTCGAGCAGTTAAAAAAAAAGCGTTTTGGTGTTTAGTGGTAAATCTCTTCAAGTTTAGTGTTTCATACCAAAGGTTCCAATAGAAGAATTGATATTGTGGCACATTTAAAAACATTTTTTTTGAAGTTGTTTTTATATTACTACAAAATGGTAGAAAACAGGCTCGACAACTAATTAGATTTGACATTTTCAATAAATGTATCAATACACTGATCATAATAACAAGAATAAGTTGATTAAAAACTAAAAAACATTCGTATCAGCTGTCTGTAATGTTGAGGAAATAAACATGTCACACGCGCTCGGGGTTTTTCGATCGATATCAAGTTTAAAAAAATTATTTTCAATTATAAGCAAAAAAAAAACTAAAAATAGTTTTGTTATAAAACTTATATGTTATGATCTTATGTTAACTTATATGTTATGATCTTTCCATTTATGACATTTTTTGTTTCCAAATCCCAATTTATGCGGAACAGGCATCTAACTCAAAGAATTCCAATGCAATATATCTCTATTGAAGAATCTCGACAAAAAATTAACAGTTAATTTTTTTTCGGGGCATGTTATTAAAAAGTCATTTTAAGTAAAAGTTAACGTACAGTTAAGTGAAGGTCGAAAGATTGATGGAATGGAATTGTGAAATTCAGGTTTTAACCTGTCTCTGGCAGTTTAAATTTAATTTGTAGGATCTTGATTAACATTTCCGCTGTTTTGCGATATAACGCATATACGAGGGTAGAGTCAAAATGAGTCCACTACCTTTTAAAATAAATATTTTTTTATAGAAAATCGACTTTTTACATGGGAACTTTTACCTCGATCTTTTATCTCTGTACACTTAACCCAACAATTTGCCAACTTTGATATACCTTCCCGTCGAACTCTGCAAAATTGTCCTCTATTTTTGCGATGATCTCATTGGATATGAACTTCTTCCCCCTAGGCGAATTTTTATTGTTTGAAAATAGAAAAAAGTCGAAGAGAGTCAAGTTTAGAGAAAAAACTTTCTTCCGTATATTCTCCCTTAAGCTCAATACAATTTTTCCAACAGTGATTGTGATCTGAAGTGATTTTCTGGAAGTCCTTCAAAATACTCATGTACGGCTGCTATAACTTCCTCATTTAATGAAAAACGCTTGCCGCGTAGGAATTTTTTTTGAGGTTTGGGAATAGACGAAAGCCGGAGGGAGTCAGATCTGGTGAATACGGTGGATGCTCCAACTATTCGTAGTGTAACTCCTTCAAACAACTGGACTCAGTCCACTTTGCGGTTTGTTGTCGCAGTTCAGGATCATAGCGGTAAACTCAAGTCTCATACATAGTTACAAAACAGCCTTTTTCAAAATAAGAAACACCCGTTCAGTCCATGGCCTTAACAATTTTACTTAAACGATATTGTACGATATTTCTCGATTTGAATAGTGGTAACAATTCCTTAATAGTGCGTGTTTATTTGTTATGTACTTTCTGCGATTAAAATGTCACACGTTTATGAAAACAATGAATTAGTGGACATAGTATTAACTTACGGGAGTGCCAACAAAATGTAACCGCAGGGTACGTATGGATACGCCGAGCAACGTTTTGTGCTAACCCAACAAACGGTGACAATTATGTAACATTTTTGTTATTCGGGAACTTTTATATAACTTTTAATAAACTTTTTTAATAAACTTTTGCTAAATTGGCTTTTATATTTGCGAGAAACACCCGTTCAGTAGAGATGTCCATGGCCTTAGTAATTTAACTCAAAGTTAATTCTCTGTCATCCATAACGGATTTATCATAATGGATTTAAGCCTTTTTTACAAAGCATTTAATCACTGCAAGATTTTCAATATTTTTCATTTTAAATAATAACACTGCTACCTTTACTTTAATCTTTCGATCGACTTGAAACATTAGATATGTTCATATGAAATATAAAACTCCAAAATGGAGATTATACAGGGTGTTCTCAAAGTTGAGTCATTTATTTTAACAGGTTTTTGTTAAAAATTGTACTAAAAATGATCATGAGAAAATCACCAAAAATATTTTAAGCTTCTAAAACGACCGCAAGAGGGCGTGACGAGCTAAACATTTTTAAAAATGTTTTTTTTTTGTATTTTCAAGTGTTAACCGAGTAAGAAAAATTCTCAGTTATAATTAGCAAACTGTCTCCTACAACTTTGTTTTATGACATTTTGTCGTAACTTCGCGAATAAAGAAGTGGGGGGGAATTTTACCTATTTAGATAAAAAGTCGTCTAATATCCGTTTGCCTTAACCGATTTTCCTCAATTTGGATTCATTTAAAAGGCAATTGCTGGGACAATCAGAGAATCTGGAAGATAAATTATTTAGTTTATAAATGAAACCGCGAGGTAGCGTTACATTCAACAATATTTTTTTTGAAATTTTGTTCAGTTTTTTCAAATGGAATGGTACAGCTTTTACTACATGGCAAGAAAGGTAATTTAAAGAGGAATGGTCCAGTGAAAACCCGAAATCGATATCTCTGATATGTCAAGAGATAATTCGATTTTTCTGAAAAAAATCAGTTAGTTTTAATTTTTACCGTAATATTAAGTTAAAAATTGGTCTTAATATTTAGGTCGCAATCGCAACCGCAACAATTTTATTTAAAAAATAAAATTATCTATTCAGTATCAATCATCATAAATGTTCTAATCCTGACCTTGATAGTATTTTCTAATTTAATTACATAAGCGGAAAAAATGCCTTTCCCCAATTGTTGCATTTTCTCTTTTGTGATGCTTAAATACTACTTGACAGAATATTGAAATCAGTCATTAATAAATATACCTACTCTTTCTTTTAAACTAAAATTATGGATGAGTGAAATTATGCGCCTTCGGGTTTCCAAATAAACGCATGCAATCCTTAGGTACATTACACAAAGAGTGTAAGAAGGGAACCATGGAAACAAACAAAAACAGTCAAATTAACTTGTCAGTTTTGAAATGCATTACATTTTCAACATTGCATTTATTGATTATTAATAATTATTATAATAATATCTAACAATACCTTTTACGAATAACGAGGCCTATGACATGTTCGCGGTGTATTTCCAATGTTTTGAAAATGCATGTATTGCAGAGCGGCAATATGCAAGTCAATACCCCTAAAGAAGGTATTATTCGAAGAAGGTGTTTACACGTCTAGCAAGACGCTTACGAGAAATAGGAATTGTGCATCCACATCCAGTCCGCACCAGGTTACGTTCGATTCGTAATGGAGATAATGTCGTAAATGTTCTGGCTTATGTTGAAACCAACCCCCATTTAAGTATCAGACCAATATCTGAAGAATTAAGTGTCAGCAAGACATCCGTTCATCGAATCTTAAGAGATAACAAGCTGCATCCTTATCGTGTTGTCTTACACCAAGCCCTTTTGGATAACGATTTCTACAGACGGTTAGACTATTGTCACTGATTAAAAAATATGTGTAGTGGAAATAAACAATTCTTAAAACGCATACTATGACTGATAAAGCTACTTTTAGCAGTGATGGAGGCGTTAACTTACATAATATGCACTACTGGGCAGTTGCTAATCCACACTGGATGTTAGAAATCAACCACCAAAATAGATGGAGTGTGAACGTATGGTGTGGTGTTTTGGGAGACAAAATTATTGGTCCCTTTATTTTTAATGGACATTTGAATAGTGAAACATATTTAATTTTTTTACAAAATGGACTGCCAGAACTAATGGAAGATATTTCGTTGGAAACAAGAAGACAAATGTGGTACCAGCATGATGCCCTGCCCACTTCTCGCAGGTGGTTCGAAACTTCTTGGATGTTTTGTTTCCAAATCGTTGGATAGGACGGGGTAGTTTATTTTCGTGGCCAGCACGCTCACCGGATTTGACAGTCCTCGATTTTTACTTGTGGGGAAGACTAACAGACCTTGTTTTTCAAACTCGTCCTACCACACGTGAAAACATGATTGAATGAATTCAAAATTCAATAACCAGCATTTCAAGAGCGGAAATTGAAGCTGCCGTTTTTAGTACTCGTCGAAAAATAAATCTTTGCATTTCTAAGGATGGAAGGCATTTTGAACATTTAGAAAGGCGTTAAAGTTCAGATTCTGTTAATTATTAGACTGCTGTGCTGTTAATTTTATTTGACTGTTGTTATTATTATTACTTCGTTGTTGGCCCGTTGGCCTTTAAACACGCTCCATATTAATTGGGCACAAAGAATTTGGACCAATCCTAAGCCTGGGTAAAGTGTGAAGGAAGGCAAACAGTAGGGTAATATTTTTTTAACTTAATGCAGGTAGTAGTGAAATAATAACTGATTTTTTTAGAAAAATCGAAATATCTCTTGACATGTCAGAGATATAGCCCCCCCCCCCCCCCCCCCCCCCACTTCTTTATTCGCAAAGTTAGCACAAAATGTCATAAAACAAAGTTGTAGGAGACAGTTTGCTAATTATAACTGAGAATTTTTCTTACTCGGTTAACACTTGAAAATACACACAAAAAATTATTTTTTAAAATGTTTAGCTCGTCACGCCCTCTTGCGGTCGTTTTAGAAGTTTAAAAATATTTTTGGTGAATTTCTCATGATCATTTTTAGTACAATCTTTTTTTCTCCAAAGCTGAGGGATAAATAGTTTTCAAGATACAGCCGCGATCCATCCTTAATGGGACACCTGGTATATATATATATATATATATATATATATATATATATATATATATATATATATATATATATATATATATATATATATATATATATATATCTATATATTATTCACGTATGGGCCCTAGTGGACCACGCGAAGTACAATTAGAGGCGTTTGTTGTTGTTAGCTTTCCTTTGTGCCCATACTAATTTCATTCTTTCGCTATGACCTTTTTTCCTTTCGTCAGACCAAGTTGTTCCAGTCTTCCTACATTTTTCTCTCTGGCCAACCTTCCAAACGTTCACCTTGTGTCTGAAATAGCCTCTATCCTGAATTTCACTTTGTGAAATATTTGCTGATCTTAGGTCCTCTTTAATTGCAGCAATCCATTTAATTATTTCTACTTTAGTTTTACTCCTATTTTCATAAAATTCGACTATTTGTCTAGTTAACCTACTCGGATTCATCCGTTTTATGTGTCCGTAAAACTTAAGTCTTCTTTTACTCATATCGCTATGTATATCTGTGTATTGTTTGATTTCTTGGTTTTCTCGAAGTCGGTATGTTGTGCTATTTATTTGTTTGGGCCCTAGGATTTTTCTTATGATTTTTCTTTCCTTCTTTTCAATGTCCTCGATGTCCCTCTTTCTATTCAAAATGAGCGTTTCTGCAGCATATAGACATTCTGGCTTAATAACTGTGTTGTAATGTCTCAGTTTTGTGTTTTTAGATAGGCATTTTTTTGTGTAAATATTTTGTGTAAGTCTCAATGCCGTTTCCATTTTTTGACATCTACCCTTATTGGCCGCTTTTTCCAACCCATTTTCCATGATTATTTCACCCAAATATTTGAATTGAGAGACTCGTCTGATGTTACCATATTTTGTTTTTAGAAATGGAGTTCTTAGTCTGTTGCAGGTCATGTATTGTGTCTTTTCAAAGGAAATTTGGAGTCCTACATTTTCTGCTGTTTCTTTTAGGATTTCAATCTGTTTTTATGCCGTTAATACATCTTGAGCTAAAATTGCTAGATCATCAGCAAATGCCAGACAATCAATTTTGATGTTGGTTCTCCCCAGTTTAATGGGGATCATTATCATCATCATCATCAGCCCGCATCGATCCACTGCAGGATGAAGGCCTCTTCAGCATGCTTCCAACCTTCACGGTCCTGGGCTTTCCTCTGCCACTCGGGTCCAATATACTTAACGATGTCAACAATCCATCGTGCTTTCGGTCTTCTTCGCGGACGTTTGCGATCAAGCGGTATCCACTCCAGGATTGCCTTGGTCCATCTGTCGTCCCATCGCCTCGCTATATGGCCTGCCCATCTCCATTTCAACTGTTTTACTCTTCCAATGATGTCACAGACTTTTGTTTGTTCCCTGATCCATGCGCAGGACTTTCTGTCTCGTCTTATATATATATATATATATATATATATATATATATATATATATATATATATATATATATATATATATATATATATATATATATATATATTGTATATATATATAGATATATATATATATATATATATATATATATATATATATATATATATATATATATATATATATATATATATATCTTGTATATATATATAGATATATATATATATATATATATATATATATATATATATATATATATATATATATATATATATATATATATGAGTGAAATAAACTAAGGCGTGATTATTTCTGGGGGGGTTAATTGATTTTAAGCTACATTTGTTAAATATTCCTGCTGGTTGACGCATGTCTAACTTAAACAACTAAAATCTAAACAACTATTAAAAATTCCCATGGGCATTAACTGTTCATTTATCGAGATAATATCCAAGAAATTCCCAAACCATTAGCCCCGAAAGAATTTGGCGAAGAATTCATCACGAACAAAAGCCCGTTCTTCTGCTGACTCCCCCCCCCCCCCCCCCTCCATAGTCCTCATCGCGGGATATTTTTTTGCGTCTCCGGGTTATTATTTCAATTTAATACAGATAAAATCATAATTGATTAGGCGAACTGCTACCAAATAATTGACCACGCCAACGACCTCTTCGGGAAGCAGGCGCGCAATGGACCGGAACACAGTTTTGTGTCATTTTTTTCTGCCGGTGTCGATTTGAATAACGAGCCGAATGAATCTGATTAAAAGGCGGTTTTATAGAAAGTTGACGGTAGATTACGCGCGTTATGGGTTGTTATTTTTTTTGCTTGGCGTTTAGTTTTTGTAGTTTCCCATTGCTACAAGTTAAATTTTTGTTTTTTTTTATGGCGTTGATGCAAAAGTTCGTCCAATGTTTTCATTGTTATTGAGGAGAAATTTTATTCACTAGAAATTACGTATCCTTAATATAATATGTGCCGTTTTTTTCGATGAACTTTTTCCATCTCTTCTGTAGTTGGGTAATCTCGCGCTCATTGAAGTTCTGATGTTTCTGGCTAAATAGGTCATTCAGGTGATTTTTCAAGTCTTCCAAGGAAGTAAACTTTTTTGCTTTCTAAATTATTTTGAAACGATTTAAAAATAAACGATAGTTGGTTGAAGTAAGCTTGTAGTATTTTATGTTGGGTGGCCAAAGATACGAGAAGTCCAGCATTGTCTCGATGGTATGCAATGCCCTTTCTATTGAATAATTCAGGTTGCTTCTCAATTCCTCTATTACATCAATCAATGCTTTATGGTTTTGCGAACAAATACATATTATTATTATTCTCATCGGCTTGGTATCACCCTCTCAGCTCAAAAAGCTGGAAACCATAAACCGATTCCTCCTTCGCGATGTTGTAGTTC
Source organism: Cosmopolites sordidus (assembly GCA_031761425.1). Taxonomy (NCBI): domain Eukaryota; kingdom Metazoa; phylum Arthropoda; class Insecta; order Coleoptera; family Curculionidae; genus Cosmopolites; species Cosmopolites sordidus. The sequence goes on from JARFXV010000608.1 coordinate 846,842, forward strand.
GGCTCGGAGCCTGGGGATAAATTTCATTATAACCCAGTATTCCGTTGGCATTAAGACAAAAATTTTCGAACTATGTGGCAGATTTGCAACAATATAGCCCGTTGTCCCACTTTTATATTTCTATTTAGTCCGCAATTTGTTAAACTTTTGGAGAACCTGTGGCTCACCAATCCCTCTGCGGAAATTACAAAAGGTTCGATGTTCACTTTTTCAAGTTGCCAGATGTTCTTCAATTCATAAGAAAGATTCTCGTACTTAGAAAGAAACCTTTTCCACCTCCGTTTTATGTATATTATGAGACAGTGGTATGGCAATATCAATAATTGTTCCCCACTTTTCTTTTTTATTTATTAAAACTATGTCTGGTCTATTGTAGTCAACAGCCCTGTCAGTTATTATCGGTCTATCCCAGTAGAGCAACACATCGTGACTCCAGAACAGCTTGAGGACTGTATTTATAATACGGCGGAGTAGATGTTGGTAAAAGACCATAATTAAGTGCCAGTTTTTGGTGGATTATTTTAGCAAGCTGATTATGCCTTCCTAAATATGCGTTTTCTGCTAAAGTAGGACATCCACCAATAACGTGCTCAACAGTCTCCCCTATTTTACCACATTTTCGACATACATCTTCAGTTTTTCCTTTGAGGATATATTTCTTGTAATTATTAGTTTTGATGACCTTATCCTGGATAGCAATAACAAAACCTTCAGTTTCCGGATATAGTTGATTCTCGTCTAACCAGAGCAGAGAAGCTTTCTTATCAATAGTATTGCCATTTAATAATTCTACACATCTACCATGGATTGATTTATGTTCCCAGAGATTTATGTTGTTTTGTATTGTCCCTGTTCCGATAGTGTAGTTTGCATGGCTCAATTTTAGTGGTGTATAATTGTGATCAAACTGAGTTACGAGTCTCATAAGTTGATCTTTCGAACTTAGAAAATGTTGGCGAAGCTTCTTTTCCTGGCTAAGACATAATTCTTTGATATTAATAAGCCTTCTACCTCCATATTTTCGAGGAATGTATAATCTCAATACAGAAGAATAGGTATGACAACGGAATTTTGTTAAAAGTCGTCTAGTCATGCGGTCTAGCTCAGTGTTTGGCCACTTATTATTATTATATCCTCGTACTGAACTCAGCATCACAGCCTAAGCTGCTCTATATTACAATGCCAAAATGAGAAAGCAATTCAACTCCTCTCACTTAGCATAAAATTTTACGAACAATGTGGCATGTCTGCAAGAGTACTGCACGTTGTCCCACTATGGCAATCGATTTTGAGATACCAAGGTTCTTCAAATTTTTTGAAAAGTTCTTACTTATTAGGCCTTCGGCGGATATAACGAAAGGCACTATCTCTACCTTATGCAGTTTCCACTGGTTTTTCAAATCGTACGCAAGGTTTTCATACTTAGTGGTTTTCTCCAACTCAGTTTTCCTGATATTATGAGAGAGTGGCACTGCGATGTCAATTATAAAAGCCCTTTTCTCCTTTTTACTTATTAGAACAATGTCTGGTCTGTTATAATCGACCGTTCGATCTGTTGTGATTGATCTGTCCCAGTATAGGATTGAATCAGATGATTCCAATACGGGAGAAGGCGAGTACTTATAATATGGAGCAGGTGCGTTATCTAATAGCGAATACTTTAATGCAATTTGCTGATGTATAATTTTCGCCAGCTGATTATGTCTTCCTAAATAAGCATTAGGGGCTAGAACTGCACACCCACCGATAAGGTGTTCAATCGTTTCCCCCACTATACCGCACTTCCTACATCGGTCGACAACATCCATGTGTAGTATATGCTTTTCATAGTTCCGTGTTCTTACTACCTTATCTTGAATAGATGTCGCAAAACCTTCTGTTTCTGGGTACAACAGCCCATCGGTCAGCCATTTTAGAGACAATGGTCCATCAACGGGATCATCCTCGAGTGACTTTGGATACCGTCCATGCAGTGTCTGTTGATCCATTCACGGACACAATTCGTAAGTGTTGTTCTACCATCAACACGATTCAATTTATCTAGGTTCAGCGGGGTGAAACCACGGTCCTCCTTAGCAACCAACTTCATTAGTGTGCTGCTTGAATTAATGGAGCGTTCTGTCATCTTACTCTCCTGGTTCAGACAAAGGTTCTTAACGTTCACGAGGCCTCTGCCTTCCAACTTTCTTGGAATGTATAGTCGCTTTATAGATGAATTTGGATGCAGACATCGGAATTTTGTCAATGTTCGACGTGTTAATCTATCCAGTCCATCAAGGTCTGTTTCTGACCATTTAACAATACCAAAGGAATAGGTCAGAGTTGACAGTGCCCATCCATTGATCGCTCTAATCAGGTTTCCACTGTTCAATTTGGTATTTAAAAGTTTTGTAAGCCTCTTTTCGTACATAGTAGAAAAGTCTTTCTTTAACTGGCTATGGTTAAATTTCTCATTTTGAGGTATACCTAAATATTTATAGGATTCTTCTGGTGCCAGTGGTGTATGTTACAGTGTGTTGAATGTTGATTGTTGACTAGTCCTTTCTGAATGCTAATGGCTAATGCTATGACATGAGAATACGAGTTTGATATGCAAACCAGTCAACAAGCATCGGAATGGCGCCTTCCAACTGAGCCGAAACCGAAAAAAACACGTCAAAGTCAATCAAAAGGTAACGGTTTTCTTTGATAATAGAGGTGTTGTGCACTCGGAATTCATACCAGAAGGCCAGATGGTAAATAAAGAATATTTCATGAGAGTTATACGGCGTTTGAGAGAGCAAATTCGTTGAAAAAAGCCAGATTTGTGGAAAGAAAAACTGTTGGATTTTGCATCACGACCACGCACGATCTCACAAAGTTATTATTGTGAACGAATTTCTAGCCAAAAACTCAACCAACACCATTGAACAACCACCGTATTCATCTGATATGGCTCCGGTCGACGTCTTTCTCTTTCCAAAACTCAAATTACCACTTCAAGGCACGAGAGGCATAAGGCATAAGAGAGAATTCGCGGCGACAACTGATGTCGATTCCCGAAAATGCGTTTAAATGTTTTGACAGTTGGATTATTCGTTGACATAAGTGTGTTACTTCGGAAGGGGACTACTTTAAAGGCGATACAGTAAATTTGGATAAATAATAAAAATTTTGTTTCTTATTGATCAATTCCCGGTACTTTTTTTGAAAGAATGTATATGCATAGACACATTCTTTTTTAAGAACTATTTTTCTCTGAAAATATACTTCAGCAAACTTTATAGAACTTTATTATCAGCTCAATAACAATTTCGACTTATTTTATAACAAGGTTCGTCCTGCGTCGTAGGATTATATTGCAGAGATATCGAAGAGCAACAGCGCAAAAAATGTCAAAGTCATAAAGGATAGATAATTTTACAGTGCCTAAAATACCACACATTCGAAACTGGCAATAGATAATATTGGCTTTGTCTATTAGCAGTTTTAATGATGCTGCGCGGAATGCCATAAACGCGGCAGCGTCGTAATTCACACTTGCCAAAAATTACCGAGAGTGCAGAGGTCTTGCCCATCGAATATCGCGAGCCATTATAATAAAACGCCCACTAAACGCGAGATAATCAGTTTTGTGGGAGGATTGCGCAGGCCGCCGAACCCTCGCGAAATTCAAAACTGTTTAAAAGCTTAATCTCGTTTTATTATCGACGTAATCGATTTGGCCAATGGACGTGTCCGCCCGGAGTGGTTCTAAATCACGTGGCCAGCGATTTTTATTTTCGACCGCGAGGGAAACTCGAATGCAAATATTCGGTCTGGTCGTTTCCTGCAACGAAATATATATGTATATACATACATATATATATATATATATATATATATATATATATATATATATATATATATATATATATATATATATATATATGTATGTATATATATATATATATATATATATATATATATATATATATATATATATATATATATATATATATATATGCTATATATACATCTAGATGGACAGAGGAGAGAACGAGAATCCACGGAGAAAGGATGGGAGAGGTGTGGAAGATCAGAAGGAAGACTCGAAAATGAATCAGAATGCTTTGCGTGATCCAACCGGGTCTATACGCACCTAATAATAATAATAATATATGTTACATCTAATATTTTCACGGACGGTAGATAATGTTTCTAAATCATTCCATGTGTCGATCCGTCCATTCTGTGAAGAGTCACGACGTTTCACAAAAATCAAGTTTTCAAGTGTTGTCCGCTTCGACTGTCGATCCGGATCGTTGCGGATCCGGATCTTATAGCCGGCGACTGCGCAGATTATGTAGGGGTAGTTCGGGACCATTCGCGGTGCTCAGACCCGCGTGGCGGCGAAATCTATAGACCGACGCCCGACTGGGTTGCCGAGCGCCGCGAATGGTCCCGAACTACCCCCATACAATCTGCGCAGTCGCCGGCCGACTATAAGACCGAGCGTAAGTGGTCAGTCGAAGTGGACAACACTTGAAAATGCCAAATGAGAATTTCGCGAAACGTCGTGACTCGTCGCCGAATGGACAGATCAACACCCGAAATGATTTATAAACATATATATATATATATATATATATATATATATATATATATATATATATATATATATATATATATATATACGCCACTGTATTTTGTACGAATTCCAAGAAGGAAGAAATGCTACAGAAGCGAGTTGAAATGTATTTAAAGTGTTTGGTGAAAGTATAGTTTCTCATAAAGAACATACAGAAGATACTTCGAAAAATTTCAAATAGGTGATTTTGACCTTTCTGATAAGCCACGCTCTGGGCGACCATCTTTGATCGACGACGATACTATCACAATCGTGTTAGAGTTAAATCCGTTTTTGACAACATCGGAGATTGCGGAAAGGCTTGATTTCGCTCAACAAACCATTTCGGACCATATTCGGATAATATATAAACTAGGATTGGTGTGGAAATATTCGAAATGGGTGCCACATCAGTTAAGTGACAAGAATTTGAATGGTCCAGTTATCATATGCACATCTCTGCTTGCACGGAACCAAATCGAACCCTTCTTGGACCGAATTATAACTGGCGGAAAAAAGTGGACTACTAGGGTTGAAAAAAAACTCGCAGAGCCAGGCCTGGGAAATTCCGTTGCATCCACCATACTCCCCGGACCTAGCACCATCCGATTATCACTTGTTCCTGTCATTATTTTATACATATACATATATACATATACATTATCTCTGTGGTCTTTCTAGAATGTAGTCTGTATCCTTCCTCTGTCAGTTTTGGGCCGAGAATTTTTCTCATAATTTTGCGTTCTTCTTTTAGTATGTTTTCTATGCCGCTTTTTGTATGGAGTGTAAGTGTCTCGCTTGCGTATAGTACCTCTGGTTTGATTATTGTGCTATAGTGTCTTATTTTTGCATGTGTGGATAGACATTTCTTATTATAGATATTATGTGTCTTGCCATATGCCCTCTTCATCTTCTGCAATCGAGTCTTCTGTGCTATCTTCTCTCCTCCTGTGGGTTCGAGGATCTCGCCCAGATATTTGAAGTGAGTGACCCTATTTATTTTGCCGTATTTGGTATTCAAATTTTGAACACTTAATTTTGAGCAGAATAATTCGGTTTTTTGAAAGGATATTTGTAGGCCAACTTTCTCTGCACATTCCTTGAGGACTTCGATCTGTTTGATTGCCCTTTTTTCATTGTCTGTGAGTATGGCTAGGTCGTCCGCAAAGGCTAGGCATGATATTTCTATGTTGTTTTTGGATATATATATATATATATATATATATATATATATATATATATATATATGATATTTTACATATTTCTCTCCATAACATTGGTGAACCAAATGGAAGGTATACGTTATCTCCTGATGACCACTGGAGTAAAACGAGTCTACAGCTTTCACAAAACATATGAGGCACCCACTTTTTATCTTGGTTAGTAACAGGAAGTCCAAAATAATGAAAATAGGCACTTTTAAGGAATCTACAACTCAATTCTTCTATTGGAAGCTTTAGTGTGAAACACTAAACTTGAAGAGATTTACCACTAAACACCAAAAGACTTTTTTGAACTGCTCGACGCACGTTTCGCTAACCATGTTAGCATCATCAGGAGATGATTTAATCTGATGAGAATGATTCAATCTTAGATTGAATCATCTATATATATATATATATATATATATATATATATATATATATATATATATATAGCTGGACGTCTCGTTTCTATTTATACCGCTATATCAAAAAGAAACGTTTTTGGGACACCTTGTATTTGCTTTATTTTTTGATTTCTAAAGAAAACAAAATTGTTAGGCATGTTCGGAGGTAAATGCACCTGTAAAGATATTGACGTAAAAGCACAGCTAATAAGGATACAAGATGCAAGAGAAATTATGGCAATGGTAAATTATGTAAGTCGTCTCATGGGAAAATGCAAAATTATCGAAGTACTTCCAGATTTAATTAGATTTTATTTAGAAGAAAAACGAAGAAAATTAAAGAAATCACTTTTACGCACAGCTAATGTCCTAGCAATTACAATAATAATCAACCTGCCCATCAGCACGCCTGATCTCCGGCTATACTCTATAAATAACGGGTGATCATGTCACGTTTTTAACTTGTTCATGTGAAAATCGATCGACAAATCATCCTAAACGTTACCCTGCTCGGATAACTATTTAAATCGAACTACCCACACGATATCGTAATTCGTAAAGAAAGATTTAAATCAAATTATATGAGCACACCTCAGCATATATATATATATATATATATATATATATATATATATATATATATATCTCATGGAAAACGAGTTGAAAAAAGCAGCCAATAAGGGTGGATGTCAAAAAATGGAATCTGCATTGAGACATACCCAAAATATTTACAACAAAAAATGCATATCTAAAAACACAAAACTGAGGCATTATAACACAGTTATTAAGCCAGAATGTCTATATGGTGTAGAAACGCTCATTTTGAATAGAAAGAGAGACATCGAGGAGATAGAAAAGAAGGAAAGAAAAATTTTAGACCCCAAACAAATAATTAGCACAACATACCGAGTTCGAGAAAACAAAAAAATCAAACAATATACAGATATACATAGCGATATGAGAAAAGGAAGACTGAAGTTGTACGGACACATAAAACGAATGAATCCGAATAAGCTAACTAGACAAATAGTCGAATTTTATGAAAATAAGAGTAGAGCTAAAGTAGAAATAATTAAACGGATTGCTCTAATTAAAGAGGACCTAAGATCAACAAATATTACACAAAGTGAAATTCAGGATAGAGGCTGTTTCAGACACAAGGTTAACGTTTGGAAGGTTGGCCAGAGAGAAAAATGTAGGAAGACTGGAACAACTTGGTCTGACGAAAGGAAAAAAGCTCATAGTGAAAGAATAAAATCAGTATGGGCCCAAAAGAAGGCTAACAACAACAAGGGCATCTAACTGTACTTCGCGTGGTCCACCAGGGCCCATACGTGAATAATAAAAAAAAAAAATATATATATATATATATATATATATATATATATATATATATATATATATATATATATATATATATATATATATATATATATATATATATATGGTCATAGCTTTAGTCGTTCCCTTCATCCGCTCTCTCGGCGTTCAGCTTGAGACCAGCTGATGACGGCTTAAGACCAGAAACCGGTTCTGGGAGACGCTTGCTAGCGCTTTGGATAGCGGATGGGGGAACGACAAAGCACCAACGTGATGTATTGGTGTATTTTCTTTGTTTTTAATATCTTTCTCCACGAGCCCACTTCATCATTATTTTTGGAGAGACCTGGTACTTACCCGAGGTTAGACGGGTGGGTACGAGCCACGAACGGTCTCGCACAGTTTGTCTGTCGCGGTCGTTTACCACAGGATGGCAGAGTTGCATGTAATTGCAGCCGCCATTTGACATGGCCGATTTATATGGTCATGGTTTTAGTCGTTCCCTTCATCCGCTCTCCAGGCGTTCAGCTGGAGCCCAGTTGATGACGGCTTAAGACCAGAAACCGGTCCTGGGAAACGCTTGCTGGCGCGTTGGATGGCGGATGGGAGAACGACAAAGTACCAACGTAAAGTGCGGGTGTATATTCTTTGTTTTTAATACATATATACAGGGTGTCCTGAATTGTATGGACAAAACTTTACAAGCATGTTCTACGGTTTAAAATAATGGTATTTTGTCATAAATCTTAGTCGAACAATGTGCCCCAAAAGAGCTACTCACTGTAAATGGGGCAGACAGGCATCCTAAAGAGGATTTTCCCCAAATATTTCCGTTGGTAATAAAACTATGAAATTTGGTGATTGCTGTAAATTTTGGACGTCGAACCTAACAGTGTATTTAAAATTTTAAAATTTCATACAGGGGCGTGGCAATGAGAGGTCCAATGTAAAAATGGTACCATTTTTTTTGTACGTATTTATTTTTTAAATTTCAAATACTTATTATGAAAGCCTTGGCTATTTTACGTACCTTGCTTTTCGATATCTATAGCTTCTCTGATCAGGCGTGTTCGAAAATGATTTATGTGGACTATCTCATTATATTCATCAAAGTTGATTTTGTGCTCCTTTTTCTAGTTGGTGTTGGGATAATACCGATGTTGTTCGCTTATTCCGTATGCTTGTTTTATGTTCCTCGATTCTGGCAGATATTTTTCGGTTTGTTTGCCCGATGTAGGTATTCTTACAGCCTGAGCATGGAATGCGGTAACTCCTTGATTTTCCAGTTTGACTTTGTCTTTCCGGTTTCTCAAGAATGCGCCTATTATTTGGTGAGGTTTGTATGCTGTTCTAATTTTGTGTTTTCTTAAAAGTCCCTTGTGCGGTCCATTGTCCGTGGTAGTATTACGTTGAATGTCTCTTCGGTTTGTTATGTCGCTTTTTGTGTTTGGTATATTTGTATTGCATGGTTGATTGTCTTTTTTGAGTAGCCGCTTTATTTTAGAGTGATCATTATGTTGTTGAGTTCTGCCTGCTGTGCATCGTTGTCCGTAAGGCGGATGGATCTTGAAATTAGGGTGTTTGCTACTGCTTGGATTTGAGTTGGGTGGTGGTGTGGCTGTGCGTTGAGATATCTGTTTGTGCGTGTTAGTTTTCTGTATACCATGTGTCGTAGGTGGTCTTCTGTTTTTTTTTTTGTAACTAGAAGGCCTAGGAACGTTAGTTTTGGATGTTGGGTGTTCAGATATTCTAGGAAGTTGTAGAGTTCCGTTTTTCCGAAAGGCCATATGACGAATATATCATCGACGTATCTTATCCAGAGTTTTGGTTTGAGATGGACCTTTTCGATGGCCTGCCTTTCAAAATAGACAATGAATAGGTTTGCCACGACAGGAGAGAGGAATGACCCCATTGCTGGGCCTTCTGTCTGTCGGTAAAATTAGTTGTCGATTAGGAAGTACGAGTTCTTTAGACAATGTCTTGCGAGATCCAGAACGTGATCTTCGAAGTTCTCGTTCTCTGTAATTAGATCTAACGCCTTGACTATTGGGACGCTGGGGTACAGGGATTTTACGTCAAAACTTGCGATGATATCGTCTTTGTCCACTGGTGTACTTCAATTCTTCTATTAGAACCTTTGGTGTGAAATACTAATCTTGAAGAGATTTACCACTAAACACCAAATCACTTTTTTTGAACTGCTCGACGCACGTTTCGCTAATCATTTTAGCATCATCAGGAGATGATTTAATCTCTCTTTAAATCATCTCCTGATGATGCTAACGAACAAAATTTTAAAGATATAAAAATGTTATAAAAAATTGTACAAACTGTTAACCTTAAAGTTTCGGAGGATCCTTTCCCCCCGTTTTCAAAGCTAAACTAAAAATAAATTATATTAATTTGTAATATATAAAGTAACGAGTGAAAGTAAATATATTTTTTGTGTATGTCAACGATACTTACATTGACAACAATAGATTTTCATGACAGTGACATAGTACCAAAAAAAAAAAAAGTAATGTTTACTGTGTGATTCTTTATTGTACTGATTGTGTATTCAAATATTTAAATGTGTATAATTGTATTCTTTAGAATCGGGAACCATATTGAATTTAAATATACCAAAGGCATAGCAATACAGTTATTTTTATTTTAATTAATTATAGCGGTTTCTTTTAATCTTCTGTATTTTGTTACCGATTCTTTTAACATCGTTTTGGAATTATTCAAATTTATTTTATGACCCGATTCCCATGCGCGTTTCAAATTCTAGATTAATTAAAATCGTCCTTTCTAAGAAAAAAACTAATTGTCAATGTAAGTATCCTTGATATACACAAAAAATATATTTACTTTCTATTTTTTCATAATTTATAGAAATTAATATACTTGATTTTTAGATTCGTTTTGAAAATGGGTGGGAAGGTTAGGAGGGAAGGTTTTTATGCTCTTATATTCTAACATCTAACGGTCTAGATGTCTCACCTATATAGAACCTGGCCACATTCGCAGGGAATTTTATAAACCACATTTTTGGTATTTTGTTGTATATTGTTTGGTTTAGTCTTTGTTAATAGAGATCTAAGAGAATTTTTTGTTTTAAATGTCGTTCTTATGTTGTATTTATTTCCTACTCTTTTTATTGTCAGAATTGTAAGGTTAATTGTTTGAGAGTTATTATTATTGTTATTAATAACTTGTCTGTTTTGTCTAGTATCAAAATTTTTAAGATTTATCTATAAAAATTTTTGAGTAATTGTGTTTTATTAAAATGTCTTTTATGTGATTTGTTTCTTTTTGTAGTGTATCACTGTCGGTACAAACAAGTTTTGCTCTGTCATATAAACTTTTAATTACTCCTATTTTGACCGATTTTGAGTGATTTGAAAAGAAATTGCGATACCTATCTGTGTTTGTCGGTTTTCTGTAAACTGTAGTTTTTAATGTGTTGTTTTGTTTTAATATTAAAGTGTCGACGAATGGCAATTGATTCTCCTTCTCCATCTCTAAAGTAAACTTAGTTGTAGGCTCTCGAGAATTTATATCTTGTAAAAAAATTTTTGGACCGTCAATGCTATGTTGCCCCATTGCCATTCCGAAATTTTGTTGATTTTATGTTTATGTTTAGTTTGGCGCGGTCTTTTAATGTTGTGTCATGTTCTAATCTCTTTCTAACTATTAAAAGTGATTTATCAACTGGTACATTAGTAAATAAACTCACCACGTCAAAACTAACCATTAAATGTTTGTTTGTAATTTGAATGTTCGAAATTTTATCTAAAAAATCTGAAGTATTTTTAATATATGAATTTGTTCTACCCGAAAGTGGATTTAAAATGTTTAATAAAAATTTTGCTAGTTTATAACATGGGGAATCTACTACTAAACTAAACTATAGGGCGAAGTGGTATATTAGTTTTGTGTATTTTTGGTAGACCATAGAAATGAGGTGGTTTACTATAATGTGGTGTGAGTTGTGATCTTTCTAGATCTGTAAATTCACGTTTGTGTTTATATAATGTATTGTAAATTTGTCTCTCTATTTTTAATGTTGGATCTGTAGGTATTTTAGTGTAATTTTCCTCATCAATTAAAGTTTTAATTTTGTTATTATATTCTGTAGTGTCCAGAATAACTGTGGCGTTACCTTTGTCTGATGGCAATAGTTTAATAGATGTGTCTTTTTTTAATCTATAGCTAACCTTTCCTCATGGTATAAGTTTGATTTGATTTTAAATTATTTTTCTAAGCCGGTCGCGTTGGTGCGGCGGTAAGAGCGCCTGCTTTGCCGAATCCGCGCTGGAGCGATAGCTGGTTCGATTCCAGCGCTCGAATGGTTATTTTTCTTTCTTCTGTCCGTTTATCTTTCCAAAATGTTTGTTATTGTTCCTAGGCAAGAGTGTAAAATCCGACTACGAATTACCCCTCAGTCACGCCAGTTAAAGGCTGGGTAAGGCCGGATGCCTTCTGAGAAGTGTTCTACGTTGGTCACTCGCCAGTCGGTAGGTTTCCTGATAGACTTATGGGTAGGCACATAACGAAGGGTTTATAGCCCGAGGGGGGTGCTGGCCTGGGTTTGTTGGAAGCTGATGACCGTGGTTCGGAACCCACGTTAAGCTGTAGGTCCAGTCGCTAAATAGCCTAGTTGCTGATGCGCCTCTAACCCAAACACTTTACTTTACTTTTTTATTTTTCTAAGATAAGTTTTAACCTAATTCTGTGTTCATTTGCACTTTCCAAAGGTATTTTTTGAGCAACAGACTCTACTGCCGAAATACGGTCTAATTTAGGAACATCTTTCGATGTAACACTAAAATTTTGTCCTTTAGAAAGTACATACTTTTCAGAATCAGACATTTCATTTGAAAGGTTAACTACAGTTTTATTAATGAAAATTTTGTCTGTATGTGTATTAACGTGTTTTGTATTTGTTCCATGTTTTTCAATAATTAAGTTTTTAAATTTGTTAATGTGAGTATTTTTTTGGATATTGAAGTGATATGTGTAACTGGAATAGACGCTATTATAAATGTGATTAAATCTACTTCAGTTACTTTTTCGTATATTTGTTGTAATGTATTATCAATGTCAGTCTTTAATTGTTGTTTAGTGTACATGTGATGTTGGATGCAATCTCTTAAAAGTGTTAAACTAGCCCTATGTAAAATATATATTCTGTTTGTGTTATAAGGTATATGTAAACGTAAATCTTTTATTTTTTTAACCCAAATAAAGGAAAACAAATATATGAACAAGCCACAATCATTCAGACATTAATCGATGAAGGTGTTACCTAAACTCTCACCTATTTAAATTGAGCTGCATACAAGACGTACGCAAAAAAATAATGACGCTGGTAAAATCGGCATGCAACTATTCCGGTCGATATCGTTCTAAAACCTTCGCAGTATAGCGTCACCGTCATCAGTGAGTATTAAATTCGAATTAGGAAAAAACGTCGGATAAAATTTTTGCTGTTTTTATTTGCTACATCGTCGCCGGCGCTCGAACCAAATGAAGGGAGTTAATAACCTCAAAGCGACGACCTTGACAAGGCTGCCGGCACCAACACTGCCTTCCAGCTAAACTATCTCCTTTTCCCTCGTGCATAGAGCAGGTGCGGATTAGGTTATCGATAAAACATGAATGTATAAGTGTAATATTTAAATGAACAGAATGCTCAAATTTATATATTACATGTTCTATGCATTTCTGTTACCTTACGTAAAACTAGTTTTCATTTAACTGAAGATAAGAGTAATTTATATACTTTTCAAAAGCGAGAACCAACAACTGGGATTAGTTTCATGTTATTTCGCCTGTTAAGTTAAAAATTATGAATAAACGATCTCCGATTTATATATAAACTTCCACTATTCTTAAAACTTTTATGTATTACAATTATTTTGTCACAGCGTGGCCTTTTTCAAAAAAAATGTTTTTTTAAAGGCCGTGTGTTTGGAAACAATTACAATAACGAGTCTTTCAAATTGAGCGATTTTTTTAATTCTTGAATTAAATACAGATGGCGCTGTGAATTTGGCTAGCTCTAGTCTCATTTCAAAAGTCGTACACAATACAACAATGCGTTTAAGTTGTCGAATTATTTTAAAAAATGAGTGTTCAGAGAAAAAAGTTTTCAGCAAATGTACGGTTTGTACAATCGTCCATCTGAAAGCACAGTCAAACGAACTGTTCAAAAATTTCCAAAAAATAGTTCGATGGAAGATAAAAGACCAATATATAGTCGTAGTGGTCGTTCAGAAGAGCATATTGATTTGGTGGGTTTAGGATTTAGCTCTGAAGGCATATAAGATTGAAATAACACAGGAACTAATACCACTGGATCATACAAAACGCCGTTCATGTGTCAATTGGATCAAAAAACAAACAGAAACTTTTACATCCTAAACGAGTCACTGTTTGGTGTACATTATGGTCAGGAGGGGTAATTGGGACGTATTTCTTTTAGAATACTGCTGGGAGGGGAGCGCGGTGTTAGAAATGCTGGGGGTAAGTAGTGCCGATGGGAATATCTTAAAGATGAAAAGAGGTAGCACCATTTTCATACTGCGTCGCAGAATGTCTAAAATTCGTACATCAACGGTAGCCATTTTAGTTGCGGCTGCGACACGGACCAAGCGGTGGTGTGTATTCGGACTGCTACTGCTTTTACTGCTAGATAATCACTCATCACACACTGATATCAAGATGGTTGAAAAGGCAAAAGAAATTTATGTTATCATGTTTTCCTTTCCTCCACATTGCACTCACCGTCTTCAACTTCTGAACGTTGCCATCACTGGTCCGTTCAAGAATGTAATACTGCGCAAAAGCCCAAGATAACTCGTTATGGAATAATCCCGAAAAGACGATGACGATCTATGAAATTGAAAAATATAGTTGGCCATTAGCATCTACACCAACAAACATTTACAGTACATTCAAAAAGAAAAAGGTATATGGCCCTTTGATCCTAATGTGTTTACTGATGAAACCTTAGCGCCATCTTTGGTCACCGACCTGCTGCAACCAGAAAGTCAACCTGCGTTAGTGAATCTAAGTAATGAACCTAGTCCAACGCACATTTGTCAAGGGTACTACACTCCAGAAATTCCAAATTCTAACCAAATTACAAGTGGAGAAATAGCTCAAGAAAGGAAACCCATACATTCTCAGGAGCCTTCTCTGCAGACCCCACAAAACAATGACCAGCACGAAACAGTTAAGCATATTGCTCAAGCAATATGTTTATGTTGAGGAATATGTTTAAGAACAGCCCTGAGCTTGTTCTTAAACATATTGCTCACCCAGAACAATCTAATATAGGAATATAGATTTGAATTTTTGCACACTCATATAGGTTGATGGGTCACATTTTTTTTTAGATACTCAACTGAAATCTGAACATTAAACTCGGCCTACTACGAATTCACAAATAGGGTCAATCCTGAATATTTTGCTTCGCTTTAGAGATATTGAAACAGGTTATTAGAAAAAGTTGTTCAGAATATCATTTTAACCCCATATACCGAGTTTCATGGCAAAATTCGCATTTTAAATGTTTTCATTATTTTGGTCTATACACAAAATTATGAAAAGTTTATTTCTTTAATTTGATAGAAAAGTAAAAAAATGGAAAGTAAAAAAATTATTATTTTATTAGTATGGGAAAACATTTTTTGGTAATTGATCAAATTTAAGAAAAAGTATAGAACTATAATTTTCATAATACGAATAATTAACTATCAAATGTGATCTCTCTCAACTAGTCCTCCGTCTATTCGAATATATTTTTCTATTTTCTTACGATTCTGTTGCAGTGCAATAATAACTGTGATATGAGTGTCCAGGTCTCATTTCCGTATGTCATAACGGGCAGGACACACTGATCAAAGGCCTTTCTTTTCAGGCAAAGTGGTAGTTTGCTCTTAAACACTATGTTAAGCCTGCCAAATACCTGCCAGCCACATTTAACGCGTCGTTCCACCTCCCGGACGGTATCCCCTTTCATTGAAGCCCTCTGCCCAAGATATATATAGTGATCCCCTTCCAAATCCGTTCCAAAATAAAAATCCTTTTGTCCTCAGCAAATTTATTGAACATGACCTGACTCTTCTTCTGGTTTATCTTTAAGCCAAATGGTTCCCCAGCCCTTTGCAGCTCTACGTGTCTTTGCAGCTCCCCTGGGTCTTGTGGAAGAAGAACGATATCTAAGATATCTATCTATCTATGTTAGATAGCGAATCTAAGATGATTTAAGTAAGCACCATTAATCCTTATTCAATCCTGTTCCCAATCCAGATTACGGAATACTCCTTCCAGGCAGGTTGAGAAAAGAAAAGGCGATATTGCGTCACCCTGCCGTATGCCCTGCTCTATATTTATTCCAACCTCAAGATCGTCAAGGTGGACTGTCGCTGTAGCTTCATCATATATCGAACCTAGATTTACGTAGGCTTTCTCTACACCTTGATTAAGCAATGCATCCATTATGGCCTGCTTTGAGATTGAATCAAATGCTTTTTCATAATCGATAAAAGCCAAGTCCGTCCACCAGCTTTTAACATCTCCACAGTTATACTATCCTTCCCTGGAGCCTTGCCATTTTTCATCGAGTCTATAGCCCTTCTCACTTCCTTTCACCAGGATATCCGGCACTTGTTCTTCAGTGGACATTGCTGTTCTTGCTTGATTCTGGTCCTCATACAACCCTGAATAAAATCTTTGGACAACCTCTAACATTTCCGTCCGTTCCCTGCATATTGTACCATCGTCACGCATTAAGGGAAACATTCGTGTCCTTTTCTTTCTTAGCTTCTGCTCAGCTTTGTTAATTCCCCTGTTGTCTTCCAGAATCTTTTACACAAGCTGCATGTTGAATCGGCGCGTTTCCTCTCGAATAAGTTTTCTTATAGTTTTGCAAAGCTCAGCGTACTCGACCGTAGCAAAAGGACAGTCTGCATTCTTCATTGTCCGACGTTTTTTCATTAAATTAATGATCTCATTGGAAATTTTTGACTCTTTGAAATATTTATCTTCTGGTGCTATTGAAGCCGCCGTTTTAAACACATTGTTGGCGATTTCTTCATATTGGTCTGTAATTTCCATCTCCTCCGGGTATTGTAACACAGCACAGCAATTTCAAAATCTCTGCCCCTCTCCAGCAGCTTCCCAGAATCCACTTCGCCCCTTTTTGATCTTATTATTCTTTCGCGTTCTTTTCGGCAGTTTATCCTAATCTTTGCTGATACCATTCGGTGGTCACTTCCCACATTAAAATGGTTAACGACAGTACAATTGCAAAATATTGCTTTATCGTTTGACATGATGTAATCAATTTCATTGGGAGTCCAGATGGACTTTTCCATGTCCATTTTCTGTTCGTTGAAAACAATTTTGCTTCATACATATTCGTGTTAAGAAGTTGCAATCAGAAACAATCTTGTTATTAAAACTATTTAACTCGAGTAACTCCCTCAGGTATTTCAAGGTATGTGGAATCGGAACACTCGAAAACAACGATAAAACGTCAAAGGAAACCAAAAACCTCAACTTCCTGTAGATGTGTATTTTTGACTTTTTCTATGAATTTGGTTGGGTTTATCACCGAACAGGAAGGTAGTTGGTTTGATAGATTTTCAAATTCCTTTGTTAACTAATTTGCCATGTTGAATGTAAGGGCAATGCTCTGTCGCCATTCTTAGCCAACTTATTTATGAGTACACTTGAAACCGAGGCAAAAGATGAATTCAGTCACTTTCCGAAGATATGGTTAAGATATGCGGATGACATTTTTACAATTTCCGATTTATTTAAAAAAACCGCCAACACGTCGAGATACATTCCTAACGATTCAAATCATAACTTCCAAAATAAGATGGCTAGTTTAAATTTTATGGTAAATAGATTAATCAATTTTCCTTTAAACAAAGATAATTATCAATTCTTCTATTGGAACCTTTGGTGTAAAACACTAAACTTGAAGAGATTTACCACTAAACACCAAAACACTTTTTTGAACTGCTCGACGCACGTTTCGCTAACCATGTTAGCATCATCAGGAGATGATTTAATCTAACTAATCTAATTTTATTCTAAATAGTACATAGTTTAGCTTCTAACTAGATCTAATTGTAATCTAAATAGTACATAGTTTAGTTTATTAGATTAAATTAGATTTAATCATCTCCTGATGATGCTAACATGGTTAGCGAAACGTGCGTCGAGCAGTTCAAAAAAGTGTTTGGGTGTTTAGTGGTAAATCTCTTCAAGTTTAAAGATAATTATAACAAAGAATTAAAATTAATTAGGAAGGTGTCCGAAGTGAACGGTTATAATAAGAACATTCTAGATAAATTAATTAGAAAATATAAGCTTAGAAAATTATTGAAAGAATCTTCTACTTTTCAAAAGGATCAGAAACCAAAGAAATTCATGGTAATACCATTTGGTGCCCAATTAACACGAGGGTTAGACAAAATTTTGAAAAAAAATAACATTAAGGTTGTGTACAAACCATATAATAAATTAAGAGACGTCCTGGGTAATCGAAAGGAAAAAGTAAATCAACATAAAAACTCGGGGACTTACAAAATTAGCTGTCAAGATTGTGATCGAAGGTATATTGGGCAAACAAAAAGATCCATATTAACGAGATATAAAGAACATATTGTCCACATCAGATATGTCAGAAATGAAAAATCTTGTGTTGCCCAACATGCAATCGAACATGACCACAGTATAGATATTAGTAATTTAAGACTAATTAAAAGTGTCAATAATAGGGCTTTGGATGCATATGAAAACATTCAAATAGAAAAATGCAAGAAAATCATGAACCGGGATAAAGGCCCTACTCTGTTCAGTCAACTTTTTTTCAATTATTAATGTAGGGGGTCAGTAAACTTCACGGTTCATTTTTTTTTCTTTTGTTCACTTTTCCCCCCCTTTTTTTTTCTTCTATCCTTTTTTTTACCCGCTTCATTAAGTAGGTAGTTCGGTTCATAGGTAGTAGGTTAGCAATAAGGATTCTCATATAAATAGAACATAATATAGTTTTAGAATTAGATTAAATTATATCCTGATGATGCTAATATGGTTAGCGAAACGTGCGTAGAGAACCTTTAAAATTGTGTTTCGGTGTTTAGTGGTAAATCTCTTTGAGTTTACCATCAAAACAACTTAACACAAAAAACTTAACACATTTATTATTTAATGCTAATTTAGTACGTTTTTAGCACAATGACGTAGAAAAAAATTATGGTATTTTTCTACCGGGATAAAGTGCACTTATTGACAAACACAAGCACAAGGTGGAATAAAAATGTACATCGTCTCGATTCAACGCGACAAGAATGCCTTAGCTTGACCAGTTTCCAGGTTAACGTCTTGTACAACCACAACACAAACCAATATTCGACACATCGTAAAAAGCGTAATTACGTCAATACCCATTCAAATGGAAATAACGGTATAAAACAAGACATTTGCAACTAAGAACATACCATAAAACGACGAAGGCGGATATATATGCAAATTTTAGTCAGATGAATGCTAGTTCCTGCTTTATAGCTTCTGCTGCATATTATCCAATATGGTCTTACCTATACACCTGCTTGAAAGCAATGCCATATCATTTAATAGACATGCGTTAATTCAAATAATCTAAAACCAACAAATTATATCTATATATCTATGTATCTATATTATATATCTATGTATCTATATATATATATATATATATATATATATATATATATATATATATATATATATATATATATATATATATATATATATATATAATTATTATTATTAGGTGCGTATAGACCCGGTTGGATTACGCAAAGCATTCTGACTCATTTTCGAGCGTTCTTTCTGATCCTCCACACCTCTCTCATCCTTTCTCCGTGGAATATCTTTCTTTCCTCCGTCCACTTTGTTCCCGATCTCCTCGAAACTTCGCTCTCTGATGCAACGTTCCACATATGTATTTTGTTTCTGTACTTTCTTCTATCCTCAATCTCTGTCGGACCCATTTGTGCCTTTTCCAGATCAGCTCTGACTTGTGTGATACATGGTACTGTTGACTTAACTCCTTGTATGTACGTAAGAATTCTGTTGGTGAGTCTTGTCGGTGGAAGTCTACTGATATGTCCATAGAATTTCAACCTTCTTTTTCTCATGTCCGCCGCTACGTTGGACATTCTCCCTGTGGTCTTTCGAGAATATAGTCTGTATCCTTCTTCTGTCAGTTTTGGACCGAGAATATTCCTCATAATTTTGCGTTCTTCTTTTAGTATGTTTTCTATGCCACTTTTTGTATGAAGTGGAAGTGTCTCGCTTACGTATAGTACTTCTGGATTGATTACTGTGTTGTAGTGTCTTATTTTTGCGTGTGTGGATAGGCATTTCTTATTGTGGATATTGTGTGTCTTGCCGTATGCCCTCTTCATCTTCTGCAATCGAGTCTTCTGTGCTATGTTCTCTCCTCCTGTGGGTTCGAGGATCTCGCCCAGGTATTTGAAGTGAGTGACCCTATTTATTTTGCCGTATTTGGTGTTCAAATTTTGAACATCTAATTTTGAGCAGAAGAATTCGGTTTTTTGAAAGGAGATTTATAGGCCAACTTTCTCTGCACATTCCTTGAGGATTTCGATCTGTTTGGTTGCTCTTTTTTCATTGCCTGCGAGTATGGCTAGGTCGTCTGCGAAAGCCAGGCATGATATTTCTATGTTGTTTTTGGATCGTCCGAGTCGTATTGATTTCCAGTGTCCTTGATTTTTCAGTTCTTTTTCCCATTCCCTTATGACTTTGTCCAGGACCAGGTTGAAGAGGAGTGGGGATAACCCATCACCTTGGCGTAATCCAGTTTTAATCAGGAAGGGTTCGGAAATTTCTCCCATAAATTTTACTTTAGAGGTTGTGTCAGTCAGTGTCTGCTTGATTAATCGTAATGTTGTGGGGTCGAGTCCTTGTTCTTCTAGGATGTTGAACAAAGATGTTCGGTCGATGCAGTCGTATGCTTTCTTGAAGTCCACGAACGTGCAGATGATTGGGACGTTCCTGATAGCTTTGAATTTCAGTATAGTTGTTAGGTTAAATATTTGTTCAGTGCATGAGCGACCAGGGCGAAAGCCTGCCTGGTACTCGCCAATTTTGTGTACTAATTGTTGTTGTGTTCTCTGGAGAAGGCACGCTGAGAGGATTTTCTAAGTGCCTTGTAGTAAGGAGATTCCTCTGTAGTTGTTCATATCTGTTCCGTCTCCCTTCTTGTGCAGCGGGTGGATAAGAGCACATTTCCAATCATCTGGTAATTTTTCTGTTTGCCAAACGTTCGTTATAATTTGCTTAAGTTCTTGCAGTGAATTTGGTCCGACGTTTTTCAATAGTTCCGCGGTGATACCATCTTAACCGGATGACCTGTTATTCTTTAGTTTGCGTATATGCCTGTGGATTTCTTCCTGTGTTGATGGTGGTGATTCTGAGTGGGTATGGATACAATTTTCCTTGAGGAATCTTGTGTCGCATATATATATATATATATATATATATATATATATATATATATATATATATATATATATATATATATATATATATAGGGCCCTGGTGGATACCAGCCCATACTAATTTCATTCTTTCGCTATGAGCTTTTTTCCTTTCGTCAGACCAAGTTGTTTCAGTCTTCCTACATTTTTCTCTCTGGCCAACCTTTCGAACGTCAACCTTAAACAGCCTCTATCCTGAATTTCACTTTGTGTAATATTTGCTGATCTTAGGTCCTCTCTAATTGCAGCAAGCCATTTCATTATTTCTACTTTAGCTCTACTCCTATTTTCATAAAATTCGACTATTGTCTAGTTAGCCTACTTTGATTCATCCGTTTTATGTGTCCGTAAAACTTAAGTCTTCTTTTTCTCATATCGCTATGTATATCGGTGTCTTGTTTGATTTCTTGGTTTTCTCGAAGATGGTATGTTGTTGTATTTATTTGTTTGGGGCAAGGATTTTTCTTATGATTTTTCTTTCCTTCTTTTCAATGTCCTCAATGTCTCCCTTTCTATTCAAAATGAACGTTTCTGCCACATAGTGACATTCTGGCTTTATAACTGTGTTGTAATGTCTCAGTTTTGTGTTTTTAGATAAGCATTTTTTGTTGTACATATTTTGTGTAAGTCTCAATGTCATTTCCATTTTTTGACATCTACCCTTATTGGCCGCTTTTTCCAACCCATTTTCCAAGATTATTTCACCCAAATATTTGAATTGAAAGACTCGACTGATGTTACCATATTTTGTTTTTAGAAATGGTGTTCTTAGTCTGTTGCAGGTCATGTATTGTGTCTTTTCAAAGGAAATTACTTTTTCTAGAACACAGTTAAATAAGAGTACCGAAAGTCCATCCTCTTGTCTCACTCCAGTTTTAATTTCGAAGGACTCTGAGATGTCACCCATGAATTTAACTTTTGACCTTGTGATAGTTAATGTTGCTTTAATAATTACCAGCGTTTTCAGATCTAGTCCTTGTTCTTTCAACTCATTCAAAAAAACGTGTAACTAATCTAGATCATCTTGATGTGGGCTCAATTCGCATTCAAATCTATGAAATGTATTAAAAAAAATGAGTAAATTTACATGGCAATATTGTATCTTTGTGATTTTTTTTTAACTATTTCAGAACAAACGGTTAACCTTGAAAGTATTCATGAAAAACTAAAGAACATGCAGCTCTTTGATGGATGTAAAACTTCACTTCATACACTTCTAAAAGAAATTGGTTTCAAATGGAGTAAAGATAATCCACGCAGGGGCCTGATGGAACTTCCAGATATTGCCTTTAAACGAATTCAATTTTTGAAGATGTATCAAAATATCAGAGACGAATCTCTGTTTGATTTTGTTTATTTGGATGAAACATGGATATTTCAAAATGGTACCTTGAGTCATTCATAGCAAGATGATAACAAGAGGAGTGTAAAGACTATAAAAGTTGATGGAAAAAGGTGAGTGCTATACGTAATACTTAGAAGCGATTAAAGCATTGTTATCATAAATAATTGTTTTAAGACATATGAATAATAAGATGTCATTGCAGATATATTGTTCTTTGTGCTGGAAACAAGAATGGTTTTATTCCTGAGGCCGAATTAGTCTTCTCTTTTAAAACAAAAGGCGATTGTCATGGAGAAATGAATAAAGGTAACTTTCTGTTTTGGTTTGAAAACCAGCTGTTGAAAACTTGGAGAAGCCATCAGTTATTGTCATGGATAATGCACCATATCAAAGTACACTGATGGATAAACCTCCAACTAGTGCATGGACAAAATCAAAAATTGCAGAATGGCTGACGAAACATAATCTTCCTTTTGAAAACACTATGCTGAAAATTGAACTGCTACAAATCGTTATTCGGTAAGCAGTAATTAAAAGGACAGGTTTGTGTTTCATAATGTTGTTTTCAGGAACAAGCCTAAAAAAGGATATGTGGCAGATCATATGGCTGAAGAGTATGGCCACAAAGTATTACGTCTTCCCCCTTATCATTGCATATTCAATCCTATAGAATTGATATGGGGGTGGCCAATAATTATTACAATCGTCATATAGGTCGAGATGGAAGAACGATTGATAACTGTTTGGATATGTGGAAAGAAGCTTTGTCAACAGTTACACCACAGATCTGGATGAACAGCATCAAACATACAGAAGAAGAGATTCAAAGATGGTCGAATAGCGAAACAGTATTTGATAGACTAGAAGTTAATCCTTTAATAATTTACTTGAACAGCGATTCAGATGCTGAAAATTGTTTTAGTGACACAGAATAATTAAACTTTGTGTAAACTAAATGAAAAGCTCCTATGTTGACAAGCACAAGTTTCGAAACGGATTTTTTATTAAAACTCTTAAACAAAAAACGTATCGTGGTCCTTTTTCATTTACAGTTTTATCAAACATACAAATACCAAAGTCTGGGTATTTTGGTGTTGATGTGGCAACATTGTAACGTGAATGCGTCATAGATTTTGATGACGTGCAACCATTGTTTCTCTGAATGAGCTTTATATTTATGAACACTTTGTAAGGTGTTTGACTGGGGACGAGCCCCATCCATCCCTTCAATCATCCCTTGATGTTCAGGCTAGTCAGGGTACCGATACATGCTCTCCCGTCAAGAATAGAGAAACTCCATCCACAGTCAACAGCCCACACTTTTGTGTGGACATTGGACGCTATCCAGGGAAATCTAACATTTCATATATATATATATATATATATATATATATATATATATATATATATATATATATATATATATATATATATATTATATATTTTTTTTTTGTTGGTTGCTTGACCGGGAAGGAGCCCCACATATCCCTTCAACTGGATGACATATGTTTCGTCTCTCGAGGTTCAGACTCATCAGGGCGCCGACATACACCATACCATCAAGAATAGGGAGACCCTATCCATAGCCAACAACCCATGTATGTCGGCGCCCTGATGAGTCTGAACCTCGAGAGACGAAACATATGTCATCCAGTTGAAGGGATATGTGGGGCTCTTTCCCGGTCAACCAACCAACAAAAATGTTCATTTAGGCGAAAACGCAGGTTGTTGTGTGTTCCACGAGATTGTGGAACCCAACGGTTGGGTGTGTGATGACACTCAGCTACTGCTGTCTCATTGGACGCAGTCCAAGAAAATCTAATACTATATATATATATATATATATATATATATATATATATATATATATATATATATATATATATATATATATATATATATATATATATATATATATATATATATATATATATATATATATATATATATATATATATATATATATATATATAGATATATATATATATATATATATATATATATATATATATATATATATATATATATATATATATATACAAATTATTAAGGCTCGATGGCAACTGTCATTGTTATATATCTCTCCTATTAAACGTAGGTGGAAACAAGTATCTCCAATCTTGAGTTGGTATGAAATAATTTGTAAAAAATGTCCAAACTTAATCAGTTTCCTAACCGTAATTTAAGGGATAGGCTCTACGTTTATGCACGAGTAGATTACAACAGTTACGCTGCAATTAGAAGGTATGAAGAGCTCTACTCAACCACAATCATCCCAGATCGGGAAATTATTCAAAGAATTTTCAATCAGACGAAACAGGTTAGTTTTATTAAAACAATCCTGGTAAACGACCGGAACGTATAAAGGTAGAACAAGAAGTGGACATTTTGATTAGTGTAGGAAAATCCTGAACCAAGCACTAGGCGTTTGGAGGCATCTACAGAAATTAGAAAATCTACCATTTCAAGAGTTGTCTATAAAGAAAAATTGTTTCCCTGTCATTTTTCGCCTGTTCAAAATTTATTGCCACAAGATTTACCGGCTAAATCAGAATTTTGTTAAAATCCACTACGTAAAAAAAAACAAAGACCCCAAATATTCCTGAAAAAGATATTGTTTACTGACGAAACAACTTTTACCAGACCCGGAATTTTTTAACTAGCGAAATAATCATTATAACGCCCTGGATAATCCACACCTACCAATTTTCAATTAACATTTGGTGGCGGTATTATGACGGAATGGAGATCTAATTTTCTAAAAATCAGTTTTTAGGAAATGATTTATTAGACTTTTTGGACGATATACCTCTAAACTTAAGACAAAACATGAGGTTCGTGCAAAATGGGGCACGACCACAATCATTTGAATCAACCTTTTCCACATAAATGGATTGGGCGCGGTGGTGACTTTTCTTGGCTACCTGTTAGCCCCGACATTAATGCGTTAGACGCGTTTAGATTAGATGCGTTTATATGAAGGACGAACTGTTACAAAAAAATCAACCAACGGCCAATGTTATTAGAAATGACGAAAATATATTCTCAAATGTTAGGTGCCACTTAACAAAGAGCCTGCAAAAGCGTATTGAGGTAAACGGTGGACACTTTCAACTCCTATTGAAGTAAATTTAAAAAAATTGTCATTTTAAATAAAGTCCGCTGTATTTTCGACATCTTAATGTTTTTTTCCCTCGTATTCAAGGCACATTGTGTGAATTGCAGATTTTTTTAGCCATCGACAAAATGTGCAATGGAATATTCGAAGACGAATCTCTCGTAAGCGACGTGAGATATCGATTTTGAAAAAATATGACCGAATTAATTCATCACAAAATAGGTAGCAAGCGCCCTCTAGGAACTAGACTCAAACTAGTACCAAATTCTTTTAAAAATTGCTTTTTATTCATACCAGTAACACTAGAGATGAATTTAAAACACTTCTACGTGACGACGAAAGTTATAAACTGTTCATAAATTAAAGCTACTGATAACGTATCTTTACTGGTTATGAAACCAGTTATCAATTACCGATTCCCGGTTGATAAAATCGACTTTCGTTGTGTTCTTTGTGTAACCCGTAAACTATTTTTAATCTAGATAGATTAAATGGATCTGCAGGCGAACACAATTTAGCCACCAGCTGAGCGTCACATAGGGCGCCGGTGGCCGTGCGTGTGCTTTTACAGCATCGTCAATCGCTTCCTGATCGCCTATTAAGACTGGTTGTTAGTATGGCTCAGAAGGAGGTAATCGAACGGCTGGTAAATGCACTATAGGCCTCCGTCGGATATTGATTCATAGTTTTTTTTTATTTTAATAAAAATCGAAAAAAAATATATACAAGGACAAGTCTAATTTTAAAGAGATTTTAAATTTCACAATAAACTGTGAGATAATAGGAATACGAAACATAACTGAAGAGTATCGAGGCAGAAAAAAATAATGCATTCTTTGACGATAATGAATGTGGAGCGAGTGGAATCTAATGAGAAAGCATATATAACAAATATAGGGTTTGAAGCAGTTTCTGGTTAAAACAAAAAAATATTAAATGAAAAAAAGGAATAAAGTCAATAATCATTAGCCCATATATATATATATATATATATATATATATATATATATATATATATATATATATATATATATATATATATATATATATATATATATATATATATATATATACATATATATATATATATATATATATATTGTCAGAAGGTTTTATTCCCAGTTATATGAAGATCAGAGCCAGTCAGGGACAGCAATACCCACGGAAGAACAATATATAATACCAGATATCCTAGTGGAGGAAGTAACAAATGCCATAGAATTGATGAAGAACGGCAAGGCTCCAGGAAAGGATAGTGTAACTGTCGAAATGCTAAAAGCTGGTGGTCGGACGTTACATAAAACACTGGCAAAATTATACTCAAAATGCCTCAAAGAACAAAAAGTACCTGACTTATGGAAAAATGCAGAAGTGATCCTTTTACATAAAAAAAGGAGCACAGGAAGATTTAAAGAACTACCGTCCAATAAGCCTCCTATCAGTGATGTACAAAGTTTTCACTAAGATAATTTCTAAAAGAATATTAAAAAAACTGAATGACGCACAACCAAGAGAACAAGCAGGATTCAGAAGTGGATTCAGTACAATGGATCACATCCAGGTTGTACAGCAGGTCATAGAAAGGCACAACGAATACACCATGCCACTGTGCTTGGCTTTTATCGACTACGAAAAAGCATTTGATTCCATCTCAAA
>JARFXV010000609.1:0-102776 GCA_031761425.1 Cosmopolites sordidus
ATATATATATATATATATATATATATATATATATATATAATATATATATTATATATATATATATATATATATATATATATATATATATATATATATATATATATATATATATATATATATATATATATATATATATATATATAATATATATATATATATATATATATATATATATATATATATATATATATATATATATATATATATATATATATATATATATATATATATGTATATATATATATATATATATATATATATATATATATATATATATATATATATATATATATATATATATATATATATATATATACAGTCTGTCTCATAACTTATCCGCTATAGAGCAAATGGTGATAGCAGAGAGCGAAATAAAAGGATTTAGATAATAAATGTGTTGGCAGATCATTAAAAAGATACAGGGTGTTGAAAGTGAAACTAATTTTCATAAAATTGAGATAATTTAAAAACAGTTGAAGATGTTTAAAATCGGGGTAGTTAGGTATTCAAAGGCGACAAATCCGAATTTGGTACTAGCCAAAGCCTAGTTGCTAGAAGGCGCTTGCTACCTACTTTGTTAGAAATTAACTCGCTCATATGTTTTACCCTATAAAGCTGGGAATATTTTGACTTCTAAATAGAGAAGATTCGTAATTTTCACGTAAAAAATGTAAACGTTAAATGTAATGTTACGAGATATTCGTGTTCGAATATATCAGTAAAACCAATAAAAACATTTCTATCCACTAATATGTGCTTATTCTTATTAACCTCTAAACGCCAAATCACGGGTTTTTAATTTATCGACGCGTGTTTTACTAACCGAATTAACATGACCAGGAAATGACTCAACCTGAGTTTTCCAATTTAAATATTGAATCATCTCCTGACGATGATGACATGGTTAGCAAAATGCGTATCTAGAAATTCAAAACAAACGATTTAGTGTTTAATGATAAATCTCTTTGAGTTTAGAACTTTTTTGAGTTTAGAACACACTGAAGAGATAAATGTTTATTTGTGTATTTAGTTGAAAAATAGTTCATGATAATCTGAATTTAACGACAAAGGAAAATCGTAATAAAGTCGATAGAATTTGTCGTGTTAGGAAAATGTGCGCGATTCAATATAGTGCCAAAAAGGGCACTAACAATATAATATCGTTTTTCTCATCAGCTGCACTCGCTTTTTAATAAAATATGTTTGGGATATTGAAAATATAATTGCTGTCCGCTGAAATCTGGTGCGGTAAAATAAAATTAGTTTGGTATAAATGTTCAGCGCAAAAAAATTTTCATATATATTCATTTCTATTATAACAAATTTAATATAAGCAAACATTTTTTATTAAATATATTCCTGGTAGTTTTTGTTTTAAATCCATATCGTTTTTTGTATGCTTCATTAGCAGTATAATTTAATAGGTTTGATTTTAACGCAGCATCCTAATTGAAGTTATATTGGTTTTACAAGGTTTGCTCCATGAAATAGATTTTTTTGATTTTGTACTTGCGCCAGATCTTGTTTTTATAGCGTAAGGTGTGATAATTAACCGAAAAGGAAATAGTAGCAAGGTTTGAACTGTTTGGTTGACGGATATAGTGCAAAAGTTATTGGGTGATATATTTCGAAATATTCCCAGTTTAACTGGAACTTTGAATCTTGAAGCATCTAGCTGCGGTTGATATGAAAAAACATCAGATGAAAAATCTAGTTTGAGTACTGCATTTCAAAAGATGAAAGTATAAAATCTGACAAAGAGTCGCCGCACAATCAGGCCAGTTCGAGTCCAAGGCCGAATATATTCTGAGAGTTATTCTATGTTGATCATTCCCCAGTTGGATTTCCAGTTGAATTCTAAACGAGTAAGTGCTTAGGTTGCTAAACAACCTAGTGTGTTGAAACATCCCTAACTTAGATAATTTTACTCATCTGAATTTTGAATTTGAAACTGAATCTCGTTATCAAAATTCGATTAAACGCACTACGCATCTTCCATCGGCCATGGGTTGACTTGATTGGCCATGTACTTGACAGGATCTGTCTCGCCTAGATGGTGCTCACATTTCAGTGCTTAAAATATTCATACTGTAAACTTTAGAACAGTTTCTAAAATATTTGATTATAAATATATTCATAATTTTGAAAAAATCATAGAAATAATAATTTTGAACTATTCAAACAAGTAACAGCAAAACTATTTCTTTTATTAAAAGTTAGTAAAAAAAATATAAAGCAGCAATTTAAAACAAACAGTTTATAATGTAAATGAAGTATCTGGTGTGGTAGCGAACTGAAATTTGCAACTTTATAACAAACCAAGAAGTGTTTGCATCATCTTTTAATGATGTCAAACTGGTCAGAGAAACACGCGTCGAGTGAAATTTGAAGTTGAAAAGTTGAGTTGAAGTTTAGTTGAAATTTGTTATACAGTATTTTATTAACACAAATATATATATACATATATATATATATATTTATATATATATATATATATATATATATATATATATATATATATATATATATATATATAAAGGTCCAGGTACAATCAACGAAATAACCAAAATTCTACAAGAAGTTTGGCGAACCGAACGGATTCCGGAAGATTGGAAAGATGCTCTAATCCATCCACTACACAAGAAAGGAGATAGAACGGATGTAAACAACTATAGAGGGATATCTCTTCTCCCAGTTTGTTACAAGATTCTATCTCAATGTCTACTAGACCGAGCACAAGGACAGTTGGAACCTAAAATTGGTGAATATCAAGCAGGTTTTCGACCGAGCAGATCCTGCCCTGAACAGATCCTGAATCTAAAGTTGATCCTAAGACATCAAAAACTGTACAATAAAAAATCTCGTCTGTACATTTGTGGATTTCAAAAAAGCATATGATTCTATAGACCGCGAATCTTTATTCCGAATCTTGAAAGAACAAGTACTAGATCTGAAAACGCTGGCAATTATTAAAGCAACATTAACTAACACAAGGTCAAAAGTTAAATTCATGGGTGACATCTCAGAGCCCTTCGAAATTAAAACTGGAGTGAGACAAGGGGATGGACTCTCGCCACTCTTATTTAACTGTGCTCTAGAAAAAGTAATACAGGAGTGGCGTGAAAAAAAGTCGGCCCTGAATATTGACCAGCCCATTAAACTGGGGAGAACCAACATCAAAATTGATTGTCTGGCGTTTGCTGATGATCTACCAATTTTGGCTCAAGATGTATTAACGGCACAGAAACAGATTGAAATTCTAAAGGAAACAGCAGAGAGGGTAGGACTCCAAATTTCCTTTGAAAAGACACAATACATGACTTGCAACAGACTAAGAACATCATTTCTAAAAACAAAATATGGTAACATCAGACGAGTCTCTGAATTCAAATATTTGGGTGAAATAATCATGGAAAATGGGTTGGAAAAAGCCGCCAATAAGAGTAGACTTACACAAAATATCTACAACAAAAAATGCCTATCTAAAAACACAAAACTGAGACATTACAACACAGTTATTAAGCCAGAATGTCTATATGGGGCAGAAACGCTCATTTTGAATAGAAAGAGGGACATCGAGGACATTGAAAAGAAGGAAAGAAAAATCATAAGAAAAATCCTAGGGCCCAAACAAATAAATAGCACAACATACCGACTTCGAGAAAACCAAGAAATCAAACAATATACAGATATACATAGCGATATGAGAAAAAGAAGACTTAGTTTTACGGACAAGAAGACTTAGTTTTACGGGAGAAAAAGAAGACTTATTTTTACGGACACATAAAACGGATGAATTCGAGTAGGCTAACTAGACAAATAGTCGAATTTTATGAAAATAGGAGTAGAGCTAAAGTAGAAATAATTAAATGGATTTCTGCAATTAAAGAGGACCTAAGATCAGCAAATATTACACAAAGTGAAATTCAGGATAGAGGCTGTTTCAGACACAAGGTTAACGTTTGGAAGGTTGGCCAGAGAGAAAAATGTAGGAAGACCGGAACAGCTTGGTCTGACGAAAGGAGAAAAGCTCATAGCGAAAGAATGAAATTAGTATGGGCGCAAAGGAAGGCTAACAACAACAAACGCCTGTAATTGTACTTCGCGTGGTTCACCCGGGCCCATACGTGAATAATAATAATATATATATATATATATATATATATATATATATATATATATATATATATATATATATATATATATATATATATATAAATATATATACACATATATACATATATATATATATATATATATATATATATATATATATATATATATATATATATATATATATATATATATATATATATATATATAAATATATATACACATATATACATATATATATATATATATATATATATATATATATATATATATATATATATATAATTATATATATATATATATATATATATAATTATTTAACGTTTAGTTAAGTGAAAACATAGAAATTACATGGCAAAATGAAAACAAAATTATAACCTGAAAGTATAAGAAGGCAAAAATATTTAATGCATAAACATTATAGAACAAAATAGTTTTTGAAAACTGGAGATTTTCTTCTCTGGGACGGAGACATCCTTGAGTGAAATAAATGTTATTTGATGTATGGTGGAAGTGTGGAAAATTCATTAGTTGTTATTTAACACGGAAAAAATTTAAAGACATTATCAAAAAAAAGAAGAAAAGAGAATCAAGTTCCAGGATTGACAATAAATTGCAACCAGTCAAAATATATTATAATAGGCAATATATACAGTTGTGGTCAAAATAATAAGAGTATGAATACTGAATCTAAAAATTTTTGTAGCAAAAATTCTAAAAATTTTAATATGTTTAACGAATTTATTACAGAATTATTAAAATATTATTAACGTTGCATAACGTGTCCTGATACAAAAAATATTGATAAAACAAAACATTATTCTAGTGTTACAAAAGTTAAATTAGTTAGTTACAAAATTAGTTACAAAAAAAATAAGAGTATATCACTTATAGCCTTAAATTGTGAAAACTAATGCTTATTAATAAACTTAATAAATATAAAATATTAATATTTAGTAGAGTATTAATATTAAATAGAGTATATTAACTTCTGACAAGTTTCAACCTGTATAGAATACGAAGTTTTCTTGACTTCTTCCCACAACATATTTTTGTTTGATGTTTTTCAATTAGCAATGCCTTTTTTTAAATGTTGCCATAGCTTTTCCATTGGATTTAAATCCAGAGATTGTGGCGGCCAGGGCAACACTTTCGCGGTATGTTTCGGATCATTATCCTACTGGTAGATCCACTTTAGCGCCATATTCATTTCGGCATAAAAAAACATATTTTTTTCTAATATTTCCATGTAGATTTCTTTGGTTATGGTATCTTTGATCCAATATGGTAGATCTACACCCTTATAGGAAAAACAACCCCACAGTTTAATCTATCTTCCTCAATGCTTTACTGTTCCTAATGTATTTGGCAGATATAGTTCTTCATTTTTATATCGCCTAACGTACCGTTTCCCATCTGATTCAAGATATTTATTTTTGTTTCATCACTAAATAAAATATTTTTCCAATTACGGCTGTAGTTTTTGTTCAAGTTAAATCTGGCAAAACTTAATCTAGGCTGAATATTTTTTTTACTTAAATGTGGTACCTTTCTTGCAACTCTTCCATGAAGATCCATCTCTACCAATCGTCTACGAATTATCTGTGTACTGATTTGTAGATCCATTTTCCGTTTAATGTCAAACGAAGTGGAAAGTAGGTGTTTCCGCGCCTCTCGTACTTTTACACATACATTTATCCAATCTTTTGCTTGTTTTTCATGGGCGACCTCTGGCTTCTGGTGATATCTTTATTAATTTCTGCTCCTTAAAAACTTAATGGCAATAAAGCATTCAGATCGCTTTAGTAGAAGAGAAATAAATTTATAAGTTTTGTTGTGACTCCGTAACTGCAATATTAGACGCCTCTCTTCCGGAATACAATGCTTTGCGCGACAAAAACTGTAAAAGCCACTCTTATTTTTTTGTCACCTAAAGCTTTTATTATCGTCAAGAAATATTAACCTGATAAAATAAAATAAACAAATAAGGCTCCAATATTATATTCAACTGGTAAATGACAAGGCATTGTATTAATAAAAATATAAGATATTTGGATTCGATATATATATATATATATATATATATATATATATATATATATATATATATATATATATATATATATATATATAGAGTTGTGATCAAAATAATAAGAGTGTGCAGTATCACCGACAAAATACTACGAATCCAATTATCTTATATTTTTATTAATACAATCCTTGTCAATTACCAGTTGAATATAATATTGGAGCAGATACTCAGCAGAGTATCAGCAGAATAGAAAATATTCAGCAGATACTGAATAAGAAAACTTCAAATTAAGAGATATTAAAATATTCATACAAGGTAACCCACTCGGCTAGTAGATCGAAAAGGGGTGTCTATCACCTCTCCCTAAGATACCTAAGATCCCTAAGATCTTTATTATTCTTTATTAATACCAATGTCCACTAAGGAGCACCGCGTGTTTACTATACTAAACATATACAATAAATTTTTAAACGAGGAAACTCATTTCGCCTTTTCAGAAAATCTCGGTGAATTGCACTAGAGACCACTACAAATTCTAAACCAACGATGTGGTGTGGTATTGCCAAGTAAGGAATTCGGCTAGAATCTAGCTACGGCTAGAGCTTCTAAGAATGTTGTTCGAGCTGCATTTCCCAATCGAGGAGTTTCTCACTTTTGGCGATATATTGTAGCGCCCTCGGTCACCGAACCTTTTCATGTGTTTATTTGCTATATCTAATCCTATATAGAACGAATTAACCATATATGAAGAATAAACCTTGCATTCTGAAATAATTGAAGAGCGCTATACGTAACTGAATTGAAAAGAAACATTTTGAAGAGGGAAAGAGTAGAGGTAAACTTTTGAGAACAGTACTAAAAGTGTATTCGTGAAAATGGCCATCACTTGAGTCATACTTCTTCAAAAACCGTCGGTTTGTCAATCCGTCTCTCAATCCGTTTTCCGTGAACCACTTGATATTAAACAAATTTTAGCAATGAAATTAAAAAAATAATAAACAAACACCGAAAACTATATATATATATACAGCGTGCGGACGGAAAAAGTTCCCATACTTTTTTTGTTTATGCATTTTTGGCTTAGTTAATTAAGTTATTTGTCATTTCTGATGGTTTATTGAATTCCTTGTTTAATTTTGGTTCAGAATGTGTCGTAATTATTTATTTACTTTCAGTTACGTTGAAGTTATGTCTGGTAAAAATCAGCGTGTCACTGTGGTCGAATTGCACAAACAAGGAATGAAGACGGCTGACATCGTTCGCACGACTGGTAACAAGAAGCAAACCGTCTACGATGCCGTGAAGCGTTATGAGGAGACCGGCGGGATTGCGGACCGTCCTCGAAGCGGTCATCCAACCACGACTCCGGAGAACGTCCAGAAGGTCCGTTGCCGAATTCAACGAAATCCGGAGCGTTCGATGCGGAAGATGGCGAAAGAGCTCGGCGTTGATGTGAAAAGCAGTCGTCAAATCGTCAGAAAGAAGCTGGGACTACGCAGCTTCAAGATCGCTTGCGTCCATTTCCTCAACGACGCGTAGTAGTAATTATATATATATATATATATATATATATATATATATATATATATATATATATATATATATATATATATATATATATATATATTAGTTATTTTTTATAACGTGATCCTAAATAATCATGCAGTCACAAATCAAACAATAAAGTTTGTTAATTGAGTAAAACAAAAGTTTCATTGAGTCGTGGTTTAAAAAATTATGTCAGCTAACTTTGACACTTCATCTTAAAAAAAATGTATTACACTAACCTGGGTAAGTTATTTCACAAGATGGCCCATTTAGTCAAGATTTCAAAAAGGTACAAATTGGCACTTTTCTTTCCACAAGACAATTTTATTGCTTATGGTTTTGCAAAAAGACCCCCATGCTCAAAAATGAACTTTACCAGTAGAGAGATCTTCACAAGTGAGATGGACAGATGTGATAGAGTGAGCTAGATAGTGACGCTACTGAACAACGAATTAGAGAGGGACAGACTGACATTCAACTTTAAGATGGCCCATTTAGTAAAGATTTCAAAATGATACAACAATTGGCATTTTTCTTTCCCCAAAAAATATATTTCTTTTGGGATACTCGCTGTTCAAATAACCCTGTACAGGACGAGCATAATGCGCTGGGCAACCATCTTGTCGAAACCATATTTTTCTCTAGATACTGAGTGGTATATCTTCCAACAAAATCTGCAAATCGTTTTGAAAAAAATCCAAGTGGTTGGCGTCATTGAAAGTTTCAGGTAGCTTAAATGGTCCAGTTATATGTCCGTTTAAAATTCCGATCCACATGTTAACTTTAAATCGATACTGGGACCGCTCTTCACCCGTTAAATACGGGTTTACATAACTATGTCAGTTATGCAAGTTTAATTATCATCTTACTTAAGTAAAGTCCATTTTTAAGCACACAAAAGTATTTTTATAACGGTATGAGTTTTTTGATATGTGGTCCTTTTGCAAAAAAAAAAAAAGCAATAATATTTTTTGAAGAAAGAAAAGTGCCAATTGTTGTACTATTTTGAAATATTGACTAAATAGGCCATCTTTTAAAATAACTTGCTCAGGGTAGTGTAATACATTATGTTTTTAAAGATCAAGTGTCAAAGTTAGCTGCCAGCATGGTTAGTGAAACAATCTACGAGAAATTTAGTATTTGTATTTGGTGATAAATCTTCCAAATAATACACAAAATGGGTCAGACAAGATGGGTCAGAAGAATAATGGGATGGGCACCATCCGAAAAAAGAAAACGAAGAAGACTAAAGGAAAACTGGAAGGATTATTTATCATTTGAAGAAATGGAGTTTGGAGAACTAAAAGAAAGTGTGTACCACGACAGAAAGATTGAAAACGGTGAGAGGTAATTGATACAGTTGCTATTCAACAATCATTACTAACGTATGCACTGTTTCAATTGTCTGACATATTGTCTGTCCCTTTATTCATTACATTTAAATAAAATACAGTGATCAGATTTATATCGGTCAGTATATAATTTCCAAATATTTTGTTCCTTGTTCTTTGTTCATGATATAGCTTAGATTCTTCAGCACGAGTTCAGAATGTTCTTAATAAATCTTTCTATTCGAAAGCAGATTAAGTTAGAAACAGACAATAAAAATTAATTAATAGCACGAGAAGGATTTAGTAGTTGTTTTTATTTAACCCAATTTACGGTTATTTTACTACAATAACCATAAAAGTCTTCTTTATGTTATATTTATAGTAGTAATTGATTACAAGACAATATTATTGAGACTTAAAATCACAATTAAGGTTTTTCTTCCCAATTAAATTTTCTATTACAAAAAGGACTCTAATTTGCAACTTTAATTGATTTTAAAGTCCAAACAGCGCTCTTAATTCACGGCAATTTATGGACATTTTAGTGTAGTAAACGTAAAATTGAAATTGTTTACGCGCAATTTAAGGAATATTGAGTTATATTTATTAGATTATTTGATTAGCTAATTCTTTCATAAAGGACAGTCGGATGAACTGTCTAAAGGAAGAGGTGAGTGTCTGAAAAGTGATTTAATAAGGAGCCACAGAATTATTTTTAATTTTTGTACTTAGTCCTTATTTATTTATGTTCAGAAAAAAATTGTAACAAGAGGTTATTTCTCGAATTATTGGCCGTTGTTTTCAATGACCTCAACTCATCTTCAAGCCAGTAACTCTATTCCTCTTCGGTACCACAATGAGTTTTTGGAAGCGAAAAACTCCACATAGATTTTTCTGACTGTTTTTTCCATTATCTGGAACAAGTGGTAACTCGACGAAGCAAGGTCATGGCAGTAAGCTCAGTGAGAGAGAAATTCAATTCGATAATACTGAGTGAGGCAGAAGTTGAATAGTGAATTATTACCACCTAATCCTTCCCTATCTTTAAAACCTATGTCTCCCTCCCGAAACTTTTTAAACCACCTTATGAGCGGCGTCAATCGCTTTGATGCCCGTTTTTGAAATAGTCACTTAAAATTGTCTTAATTACATGGCTTATTTATCTCATTTTAGAGTTTTTGTTAAAAACCGCTGACTGAATATTTTCTATTTAAATGAATCAGTTTAAGACTAAAGAAAGAATAAATGGTTATTTGTCGGAACAAAAAGTTGAAATACGATTAAACCTCTGAGAGCATTTGTAAGCTATTTTGTAAACAAAGGAAAAAACGTAGATTTGTTACACCTTAGTATTTAAAGATATCGTTGTTTTCTGTTAAAAAAAAGAAACGCTCCTTGTACACAGTTTTCGAAATAATCTAAACTAGGCCGAGCCAAATCACACTTACAATATATATATATATATATATATATATATATATATATATATATATATATATATATATATATATATATATATATATTGGACTTTTGACATTGCAACGTTAAATATACGGACTATGAAAACAGAGGCCCGATTGCAAGAACTGTTAATCGAACTTGACAACATACATTGGGATATTATTGGGCTCTGTGAAACACGAGGGAAGGGTGAAGAGTTAATCAAGCTGGAACCAACTGGACACGTACTCTACACTCGAGGTACGGAAAATGGCCGATGTGGCGGAATAGGATTCCTCATCAATCGAAAGCTGAAGGACAGTGTGGTAAAATTTGAAAGTACATCCGACCGATTAGCCCAATGCGTCATTCAGCTGAACAAAAAGTTTAGGTTTCAAATCGTCCAAGCTTATGCACCAACTATAAGCCATAAAGATGAGGAAATTGAGGAATTTTATGATGATGTGGCCCAGCTTTTATACAAGGAGAAATGTAGGTACAAAATCCTGATGGGTGATTTTAATGCCAGAATTGGAACAACAAGAACAGACGAAAATGCAACTGGCCCATATGGAACTGGTGAGCGAGACAATAGAGGTGACAGATTAGTTGATTTTGCTGAAGGACAAGAACTATATATTATGAATTCATTCTATAAGAAAAATATCAGCAGAAAATGGACATGGAAAAGTCCATCTGGGCTCACAAGCGAAATTGACTACATCATGACCAACGATAAAACAATATTTACCAATTGTACTGTCCTTAACAATTTTAATGTTGGAAGTGACCACCGAATTGTAGGAGCAAGGGTTCGGATTGACTGTCGAAAAGAGCGCGAAAAAATGGTAAGATCAAAGAAGGGCAGGGTGGATTCTGGAAAACTGCTGGAGAGAGGAAGCGATCTTGAGATTGCTTTGTCAAACCGGTTTGCTGCGTTACAAGATCCAGAGGACGTGGAAATATCAGTTCAATATGAAGAAATCGCCAACAATGTACTTCAAACGGCTGCTTCAATAGCACCAGAGGAAAAATGTCTCAAACAAACAAAAATCTCCAGTGAGATCATTGATTTAATGAAGAAACGGCGAGCAATGAGAAATGCAGGTAGTCCTTTTGGCCTTGTCGAGTACACTGAGCTCTGCAAAACTATAAGAAAACGTATCAGAGAGGACACGCGCCGATTCAATATGCAGCTAGTGCAAAAAACCCTGGAAGAAAACAAAGGAATTAACAAAGCTAAACAGAAGCTGAGAAACAAAAGAACGCAAATATATGCTTTAAAGCGTGAGGAGGGCACAGTGTGCAGGACGCGTACCCAAATGTTAGAGATTGTCAGAAGGTTTTATTCCCAGTTATATGAAGATCAGAGCCAGTCAGGGACAGCAATACCCACGGAAGAACAATATATAATACCAGATATCCTAGTGGAGGAAGTAACAAATGCTATAGAATTGATGAAGAACGGCAAGGCTCCAGGAAAGGATAGTGTAACTGTCGAAATGCTAAAAGCTGGTGGTCGGACGTTACATAAAACACTGGCAAAATTATACTCAAAATGCCTCAAAGAACAAAAAGTATCTGACTTATGGAAAAATGCAGAAGTGATCCTTTTACATAAAAAAGGAGCACAGGAAGATTTAAAGAACTACCGTCCAATAAGCCTCCTATCAGTGATGTACAAAGTTTTCACTAAGATAATTTCTAAAAGAATATTAAAAAAACTGAATGACGCACAACCAAGAGAACAAGCAGGATTCAGAAGTGGATTCAGTACAATGGATCACATCCAGGTTGTACAGCAGGCCATAGAAAGGCACAACGAATACACCATGCCACTGTGCTTGGCTTTTATCGACTACGAAAAAGCATTTGATTCCATCTCAAAGCATGCGATAATGGATGCACTGCTTAGCCGAGGTGTAGAGAGAGCCTATGCAAACCTATTAGAATCGATATATGATGGAGCTACAGCCACAATTCACCTTGATGATCTTGAAGTGGGAATTAATATAGAACGAGGTGTACGGCAGGGTGACGCAATATCGCCTATTCTTTTCTCGGCTGGCCTTGAAGAAGTATTCCGTAAACTGGATTGGGAACAGGATGGGGTAAAGATCAATGGTGCAAACTTAAACCATCTTAGATTTGCAGATGATATTATTCTCATTTCACAAGACCCAGAGGAGCTGCAAAGACGCATACAAGAACTGCAAAGGGCTGGCGAACCATTTGGCTTGAAAATAAACCTGAAAAAGAGTCAGGTTATGTTCAATAACTTCGCTCAGGACAGAAGAATTTCAGTTTTAGGAAGGGATTTAGAGATTGTGGACAGCTTTGTATATCTTGGGCAGAGGATTTCCATGGAGGGGAATACCGCCCGGGAGGTGGAACGGCGTGTTAAATGTGGCTGGCAGGCATTTGGTAGGCTCAACATAGTGTTTAAGAGCAGACTCCCACTTTGCCTGAAAAGAAAAGTATTCGATCAGTGCGTTCTACCTGTTATGACATACGGAAGTGAAACCTGGACACTCACATCGCAATCAATTCAAAAACTTCGGGTGGCACAGAGGGGAATGGAAAGATGTATGCTTGGCATTACAAGACGAGACAGAAAGTCCTGCGCATGGATCAGGGAACAAACAAAAGTCTGGGACATCATTGGAAGAGTAAAACAGTTGAAATGGAGATGGGCAGGCCATATAGCGAGGCGATGGGACGACAGATGGACCAAGGCAATCCTGGAGTGGATACCGCTTGATCGCAAACGTCCGCGGAGAAGACCGAAAGCACGATGGACTGATGACATCGTTAAGTATATTGGACCCGAGTGGCAGAGGAAAGCCCAGGACCGTGAAGGTTGGAAGCATGTTGAAGAAGCATGCTGAAGATCCTGCAGTGGATCGATACGGGCTGATGATGATGATGATGATATATATATATATATATATATATATATATATATATATATATATATATATATATATATATATATATATATATATATAACTGAAATTGGTACACTTAAAAATTTAATTAAATTATGAAAATTTAATAAAAATTTTAAATAATTACTTTTTTTTAATAACAATCTTTTTCAATTTTCCTTTGTACATTTAAGGAAAGATGGCTATAATTAAAAGTTTTTATCAAAATTTATTATAACAAATTTGTTGGAAAAAAAGTGTTTTTATTATTTTTTTATAGTCAAATAGAAACTCGTACACCGTCAATTTATTGCAATAAAATATATTGACAGTTGTCCAGTTTCGAATTCAATTTATTATATAGTTCATTTTTTATAAACGTGTAAGTTTTTTTGCATCTTTAATGAAATGGGGCATTAAGTGTTGCAGAGAGGGAGTTGAAGGTTCACCATTACAAAATTGAAAAATCTTACCGGGAAATCCGAAGAATTATTAACAGGCCTTTCACCACAGTACAAACCATAATAACACGTAATAACAATGACAAAAAATAAAGTGAGAAATTCTTCAAGAAAAAGTTTTAATATGTACGAAAAGCGTTGGATTTCAGGCAAAGTTGCTAATAATCCCAAACTGTCAACTCCTAAAATTAATTCCGCAGGAATTAGAAATTTATTCCATAGAAACATCTAACATGGTAGAGTAACAGGAAAAAACCCCTATATAAGCAAGGCAAACAAAATCAAAGGTCTTATATTTGCTGAAGAATTCATAGATAAGGATTTTTAATTTTGAAAAACCGTAATATTCGCGTACGAGAGTAAATTCAACATTTTTGGTTCTGACGGAGTACGTAGGGTATAGAAAAAACCTAATGAGGCACTAAAATCTAAGAATTTTCGAGCGACTATGAGACATGGTGGCGACTCTGATATGATATGGGGGTGCATGTCCACCAAAGACTCTGGTAACTTACATTTTATTGAAAGGGTTATGAACCAAAATATTTATATTGACATCTTAAGACAAAACCAGAAACAAAGTGCTGAAAAATTGAGAATTGAACAACGACTTATATTTTACCAAGACAACGATCCCAAGCACAAAGCGGTGAAAATTAAGACCTGATTGTTATATAACTGCTCCAAAGTTATGGAAACTTCTCCACAAAATCCCGACCTAAATGTTATTGAATATTTATGGTACCATTTAAAGGTTGCAATTAGAAGTCATCAGATTTCTAATATTGGGCATTTATAAGTGGCTCTTCACGAAGAGTGGGCAAAACTAGCACCTCAATATTGTGAAAATTTAGTTGAATATCTACCTCGCTGTTTAAAATATTTAATTGGTAATAAAGGATTGCAAACCAAATATTAATTTCTACTTTTTGAATAGTTTTGTAGATGTATGTATCACATATATGTATATATAGATATATCATACGAATTTCATTTTAACTATCTAAAAATAAAAACGTTTAATTTATTCTCTACAAGGATCTTTTCACTCGTTTTTTCTTTTAGTAATATTTTATCTAGGACCATACTTCCTGAAATGTATAAGAAAAAATTAAAAAGATTAGTTATTTGAAATTAAAATTTAAAAAATTATTATTTAACTGAAATATTTTCAATTGTACAAGTTTTAATTTGATATAATGTACATTCTGTCAAAAATGTACTGAAAAGTGATCATTTGAAAAGCCCGGTTACAGGAATTATCAAAATTCTTTTTACCGCTTAGTTGGCACAACTGTCCTCTATACTGATGCGGAGTTTGAACGTCATCTGTCATTTAGTTTGTTTACAGTGTTTTTGTCAGTTTATCTCAAGTGTGTTTTGCAATTTTTATAATGGTTAAAAACATCAAACAAAGAATTTGTCTTAAATTTTTCATAGCAAATATAATTTCATATGTCGAGTCACTGAAAATGTTACAGAAGGCTTACGGTAAATCGACTTTATCAAAAATACGTGCATATGAGTGGTACAGTACATTCAAAAGCGGTCAAGATGTGGTGGAAAATTTTCCTCGCTCCGGTCGGCCATCAAGGTCTTCAACTTAAATTAACGTCTCTAAAGTGAAGGAAATTGTTACTCAAAATCTTCATTTAAGTTTGAGAATTAGCCGCTGATTTTTCTGTGTCTCACGAATCAACTCGTACCATTTTAAACTATTGTTTGGGCATAAAACGCGTTACCGCTCCACTACTGCCGAAATACCTGAATTTTCTTTAGAAACTCAATCGCGTAAAGGTAGCTGAAGACATGATAGAATGAGTCAATTCCGACCACACGTTCATAAAACGGACTGTAATTGGTGATGGGACATGGGTATACGAGTTTGACATGTAAACCAGTGAACAAGTTTCAGAATGACACCTTCCAAGTGAGCCGAAACCGAAATAATCACATCGAAGTCGAAAGTTAAGGTGATTTTCTTTGATTATCGCGGTGTTGTGCACTCGGAATTATTGGCAGAAGGTCAGACGGTAAATAAAGAATATTATCTGAGCGTTATGCGGAGTTTGAAAGGAAAAATTCGTTGAAAAAGACCAGATTTATGGAAAGAAAACATTTAGATTTTGCATCACGACAACGCACCATCTCATAAGGCTATCATTCTGAATGAATTTCTGGCCAAAAACTCAACAAACACCATCGAACAACCACCGTATTTACCTGATATGGCTCCGGTTGACTTCTTTCTCTTTCCAAAACGCAAATTACCACTTCGAGGCACCTGTTTTCAGTCGATTGAAGGCATAAAAGAGAATTCGCGGCGAGAACTGAAGTCGATTTTGAAAAATGCATTTCAAAACTGTTTTAACAATTGGATTATTTGAGGGCGATGCAATAAATTTGGATAAATAATAAACATTTTGTGTTCTATTGATCAATTCT
Source organism: Cosmopolites sordidus (assembly GCA_031761425.1). Taxonomy (NCBI): domain Eukaryota; kingdom Metazoa; phylum Arthropoda; class Insecta; order Coleoptera; family Curculionidae; genus Cosmopolites; species Cosmopolites sordidus. Next base: position 16,298 of record JARFXV010000609.1, read on the forward strand.
CGGTACTTTTTTGACAGAATGTATATATAGGATGTTACGCATAACAACACTTTTTACTAAACTCGAAGAGATTTACCACAAAGCGATGATGCTAACAAGGTTAGCAAAACGTACGTCGAGAAGTTTCAAAAAGATTTGGTGTTTAGTGGTAAATCTCTTCGAGTTCAGTGCTTCACACCGAAGGTTCCAATAGAAGAATTGAAATACTTTTTTTAGTCAAGAAAATGTCTACAATCTCGTTATTATGAACGATTAGCTCCAAATTTTATACTAAGATGGGCTTACGGACGTCACGAGTCCTCAATCAGCTTGTGTGATAGACAACAATCATTTTGAACAATTTTAGACACTTTTCAGATGTTGTATTCTTTTTATACTATTTTTGATGTACCTGGTCATCGATTCAAGCTTCAATTTTCTTTCTTCAGTCACGAAATATTCAAAACCACTTAAAAACGTTCGTATAACTCAGTGCTTCTCTACTGTAAAGGTGTCTGTTTTATTTCAATCTGATATCAAACAAAACTTAATGTTAATACATGTATTTCTATTCCTTTGTCGTATTTCCGACGGACGCTCAGCAGATACTTTCACGTTTTAGGTCATTACGAAGGAACAAGAGATGTGACGCCCGAAAATTTCTAAAAATTGAAGCCTGAATATATAATAAATAAGTGTTTCGGTTAAAAATGTCGATTTTTTCGCAACATTTGAGCGTTTATTTATATAATGAAATCGATTACCTTAATAATCAAAGTATTGGCCATCGTGAGCTACAATTTTTTCCTATCTTTCTGTCAAAGAATGGATTCCACGCCAAAAGAACTTTTGGTTTTTTGAGGCTAACAATTCATCAAGCCAAATTTTCACTTCTTCGTAAGAATGTAAGTGTTGTTCAGACAGTCGGTGCTGCTTCGATCGAAATAGTGCAGTCCGAAGGCCCTAAGTCCGGTGAATACGACGAGGGGGGAGGACGTCGCATTTAACGTTCTCCAAATAGTTTTTTAAACAGTTTGCAACATGGGGCCGGATACTGTCATTGTTGAAAAATGACTTTATCGTGTTTTTGGGAGTATTATGGTCGTTTTTTCTTCTATGCTTGGTGCAATTTTATCAATTATTGTCGGTATCGATGGCCAGTAATAGTTTTACCAGTATACATAATACACAGCTCTCGAACTATCCCACCAAATACACAGCAAAGCTTTCTTTCCATGTATACTCCACACTGGTTGTGATGTTGAAGGTTGGCCTGTATCTACCCATAATTTCTTTGCACTTTGGATTATCAAAGTAGATCCACTTTGCATCATCTGTCACAACTCGATGCAAAAAACCTTTTCTTTTCTGTTGGCAAATATATTAGTAACGCCATCTCTTAGCCACATTATTAACCAAAATAGCTATTATATAATCCGTGTAGTTTTACTAGTAGTTTTAGTAATAAATTCAACCTGTCACCTATTTCATTGAACAGATTGTGTAGAGGCATGTTTATGATTTAGGTTTTATATAAAGGTGTTTAAAAGATTTTCCAACAGATTTACTTTTAAATTTTTAATTATTCACTTTATCTTTTTCAGTTGTGTATTTCGAAAGTTAAAAATGTTGAAAATAATTTCATTCAAATATATTTCACAAATGCCGCTGCAGTTCAGATTTGAAAATCGATTTATGTTTCAAGGTTAATTCTCTTTTAGCTAAATCGCCTAACGATTTTGCAACTTTTTTGATCCTTCCAAAGAGCACGACTTGTAGAACTCTGAAAAAAAATTCTGTTTCAATTCAAATGTTCGTCTTCAATTCATTGCGCAAATTGACGAGTTTCGTTGCTGCTGGAAGAATGGGTGACAAAGGGATTTCGATTCAATGGCAAAAAGATCAGGAGTGAAAGTTTATAGAGGATAAATGATTCGGTAGCGACATGTGGCTAAGAAAAGTCCTACATGTTAGATCGACTTGTTAGATAGATCTATAGTACAGCACTCTACTGCACGAGACACTCATCAGTTGTTCTATTGGAACCTTTGTTGTAAAACACGGAACTAAAAATATTTATCACTAAAAACTAAATCACTTGTTCTTAACTTGTCCAAGAGCGTTCTGACTAACCATGTTATTATCATTAGGAGAAGACTCAATCTAATTAAAAAACTAAACTATGTTCTATTTGTATGACAGCCGTGCTAACGAAGCCTATAAAAATTATGAAACATGAAACTAACTAAGAGTTACATTAAAAATCCAAAAAGTTAACTGAATAGGATTCTTGAAGAGAATTCCTTTATCTCGGTTCTTGTTTTGCTTACATTTTGCTATTTAAATGTTTTCTAATACATCCAAACCCTATTATTATTTACACTTTTATCAAGTCTTAAGTTAAGTTACTAATATTTATATTATAGTCATGTTCGAAACTATAATACCAAGCAAAAACATTGCGAATGGTTTATTGACCAAAACCAAAGGAATTCAAATTTTTGCTTCAATATTTTATCAATCGACGAAGCTTCTTTCATCAGAAATGTAATGGTGGGCATTTGAATAGTTAATTTAATAAAACAATAAATCCAGTGTTTCTTAATGCAACGTAAATTGTTTAAAACTTGTTCGTTAAAGAGCGTGAGAAATTAGCGTTAGTAATTTCAACTTTGACATTAAATGACGTGTAAGAATAATGTGTAAGTTTTTTTTATGTAATAAATCAAACCCAATTGATAACAGTATACCCTATAAAACTATATAAAAATGAAGTTACTTTAATAGAATATTGACATTAATTTTTACTGTCATCCATAACAAGAGTGGTAAATCCCTAAAACCGAACTCTTCTAATCGCAGTATAAACAAGATTAATTCAGAGACATCTCTGTCATTATGCCTTATGAATTTCGTTCCTCTTCTGACTGATAGGCGGTCTCTTCGTAACATAATAATCATGACGTTTGACTGCAGGGACGCAAATTAATGGTTAACACGCCTTTTTGGTCTTTATCTTGTCGTAAACGCGTGGATGGGACCTATTACTGAAATATGGTCGTCGGAATAATGTCGGAATGTTGCCGTTCGCCGAGGAACGGTTTATTATTGAGTGAAAAGGGTCGTTTTATGTGTCCGTTAAAAGTTTTTTATGTTTTCAGCAGCCGTTGCAGAATATCGTCTCATTAATACTGGTTTTTGTGTGTACGTTTCGCTCGGCCGTTTCAAAATTGTTTTTTTTTTAACACTTGGCTGCGGAATTATTTCCTCGGCTGGTGGTAAAAAGCATAATGAAGCAAATTAAATGGATTTTTATTTGGTTGTGTTACTTGAAAAAGCAAAACGAGTGAAAAAGCTTAAGATCAAATAAGAGGCAGAAACCCCGTAATATATATAGTCGTTCAAACAGAAGGGAAGACTTTTAATGACGCTTTCACATTTTCTTTATTGTTAAGTACTGTTTATACATTCTTTATTCACTAAACTCGAATAGATTTCCCACTAAACATCAAATCACTTTTAATTATGTTAATTAACATCATCAACATTGAATCATCTCCTGATGATGCTAACATGGTTCGCGAAACGCGGATCGAGAACTTTAAATTTAGGGTTTAGTAGTAAATATTTTCCAATTTAATATATATAATGCAAAACGGCGAACAAAATATGATTAAAAAAATAACTATTTTTCTCCAAAAGGAAAATATTATCTTTTATGTGGATGTTAAGAAGATTATAAAATAATTGAAGGAGTCCTATATTCATTCCAAGTATTAATGAAATCATGAAATATATCCATATTTAGAATATCAGGAAATATATTAATGAGGAGCAACAGATACTATGAAATATATGATCAAAAAATAAGGTGGGTTGTTTTAAAAATTTGTGTGCTCAGCGATGATAGTCAATTTAAATACCTCAACAGTTATGCAGACAATAATTATAACATGAAAGGAAGGATACTGCTTTTTATAAAAACTTTTTATTATCCATAAAACTACCCAGAAGTTCAAAGGTAAAGTTATAACAGAAATGTGATTAGATAGATGTATTGGATGATGCTGAAACATGAACCTTGCCAAAGAAAGACATATATGCATCGAGTAGATGCATCGAGAAGAGCCTGTTTGGAGAGTTAGGACAGCATACTATTCAATGGACTAAGTTTCAAAGTAAAAACCGACAGAGATATCTGTAACGAATACATGAGAGATAACACTGGTCTATAAAATTGTTCCTTTTTTCCTTTGTTACGAGAAAACGTCTATCTAATTTAGATACTACTTTGGTCACTTAACAAGAATATACTAATAAAAGGATTAACACGTTAGGTTTCTTTGTGACATTCAAATATATATATATATATATATATATATATATATATATATATATATATATATATATATATATATATATATATTTTTAATGTACGAAAATACACTTACACTTATACGATCATCCACTTATACACAATAAGCTTCCGGTAGGTCCCTTTTCAATCCTAGGTAGTAATCGGCTAACATCCCAGAACTCGATTTATATTACTATTACAGACTCCTTAATATCGTATCTCTATAATGGAAATATCATGGTGGAATCTCTCGCCGTGTTGAAAAATCCAAATGTGAGTTCAGGATATGTTTCTTCAAGAACATATTGCACCCCAAAGTTTTGTATGAAATTAAAAGTTCATTAATTAAATCTTTATATTTAAAAGTTTTTTACGACATTAAGAAAACATTTCCAGCTGGTAAACTTGAAGAGATTTACCACTAAACACCAAATCACTTTTTTTAAACTGCTCGACGCACGTTTCGCTAACCATGTTAGCATCATCAGGAGATGATTTAATCTGACCTGAGAATCTCAAAATTGAACAGTCGAAAGAACATATTCCAGAAAAGAGCGTCAACATAATAGAAAATCTTTCAACTCAGACGTTCGACAATTCAGAACTAGATCTTTTAAATAAAGGCAATTTTGCTTTGCCGGTATCCCACAGTGCTTTGGAGGATATGGTAGCCGGTATTGAAACTGGTATTAAACACTTGCCAGAGTCTTCCAAAGCTTTCGCCCGAAAGTTATGTAAAAGCAAAATTGCCAAAAATAATTGAAATAAAAAACAAAAAACGCCAAAGATTGTCAAGCGCCTGCAAGAGAAGGATTGTTTTTATTTAAAAGCTGATAAGGGAAATAAGGTTGTAGTAATGGACAAACCTGATTACTTTGAACGCGTTGAAAAATTAACTCAAGACGGCCCTCATAAAGGTTTAGACCTTTATTAAATCATTTCCTGATGATGCTAACATGGTTAGCGAAACGTGCGTCGAGCTGTCCAAAAAAAGTGATTTGGTGTTTAGTGGTAAATCTCTTCAAATTTAGTATATTTAACTGAGGTAGCCGATACTTGATGGAAATTCATTTTAAATAAAAAACCAACATTAATATCTAAATTTCCACTATATTTAAAACCTGTACGTATGACAATTGTTTCGACACACAGTGTCTTTTTCAAATACACACTAAATTAAACTAACAGTAAGAAAAGCAGTTACTACCTAAACTAATCTAATAAAACCATAAATGATGATGATAGTGGGAGTCCCGCGTCTCAATGTCTGGAGTAATATAAGTTTAACAAGGGTGAACCATTCAAGTCTACCTGATCATTAAGTAAAATACCCACATTTTTTCTTTTATTAATTTCTATTCTCTCTAAAAGATTTAGTATTTTAGATTTATTTTCGTTATGCAACATTTTGAAATTATCGTTGAAAGTGTGATTTTCTAACATTAAGTGATTGGCATAATGACATAAAAGATATATAAGAATAATTCTCATTATGCCACTGTGTGTCGAAACAATTGTTATACGTACAAGTTTTAAATATAGTGGAAATTTAGATATTAATCTTGGGTTTTTATTTTCAAATTTAGTGTTTCACACCAAAGGTTCCAATAGAAGAATTGATTTCCAGGAGGATTTTTCAAGATCAGTCAGTTTTCGCTAAAAGCTGTTATCCTTCATTATCCCTTATTTGGACCTACAAATATTCCCTCTTTAATTTTTGCGTCGCTAATTTTGGAAAATTTCTCTTTCTGATATAAAAATCCATTACCATTTTTGATAAAAGCTTTTACAATATTTTTTATGAGGTCCAGTTCTATATGCAAGAGTCGTTAAAGGACATTTTCAGAGCTCAGTAGAGGTGTACTTTTACAATTCTTCTGTCATGGAGAAAGTGACTTACGCTTGGGTCACTCTTTCTTTATATAGTGATTGTTTCTATCTCTATTGTCCCATTCGCAAATTAAAAAGCAATGGTTTGTGTAACCAAGCTCCAGTCCAAGCAAAAGAGTAACGACTTTCAAATCTCCACAAATTTTCCATGAGTATATACCGTATTCAATCTTTTTCCGAAGAAATTTCATATTTTCGTAGGTTTCTTTCATATTAGAACTATAGGCTACAGCTACTGAAGTAAGTATGTTTCCGTTGTGTAGCAATACTGCTTTCAAACTGGTTTCTGATGATTCAATAAACAATTGCCAGTGACTTGTATTGTAATCAAAATTTATCAAATTCATTAGTGCATGAATGTCACTACAACAGACCCACAACAGACCATAAAAACAGTGTTTATAAGAGTAATTAACATAAACGGCTATTGAGGGAAAATTAAATGGAAAAAATCAAAGGCGAAAAAAATGGATGGCCAACAAATATAATTTTAAAGAAACTGGAAGAAATAAATTGAAGAGAGAAAACACGAAACTAAAAAAAATGGTCAGCCAGTGTAGCAGGGTCGAAAAATAAATATGACGACCGACCTCCACCTCTAATTGGAGTCTCGATACTATGGATGAGTTTCACTCGTCATACTAAATCACACTAAATAAACATTAGAGTAGGAAAAATTTTAGAAGGAAATTGAATTTTTTTTTTGTTTCGAATGAGAACAAGAAAGCAGACAGAGGATTGAGAGATTGGAGGGATGACAGGCCAACATCAGCACAGGTTTGAACTACCTAGACTCACTTGGTGATCAAGTTGCACTTATTTTTGTAAACTGGGTTTTTCCAGTTTACAAAAGTAGAGTTTGACAGTTGAATTTGACTCACAACCGTTTATTTGATTTTGACCAATGAATTGCGTATAAAGAAAATCTGGGCAAAAATTGTTTCAACAAACCGTTCTCAAGATCAAAAGGACAACAGGAGCCAACAAGTCTTGACATTTATGGGTGAATTGAAAATGACTCTCATTTTCAGTAACGTGTAGCCTCTGGTGACGAATCTGGAATTTTCGAATACGACCCGGTAAAAAAATGCCAGAGCCGGAAATGGTACGCTCCAATCTCACCACGACCAAAAAAGCTCGAATGAACAAATTAAAAGCGTACTGATTTGCTTTTCTTGCAGGTAGTAGTAGTTTAATTGTGATTCAATGCTAAATTGTAAACAAGCAATTTATACCGAAAAGTTTTTAAAAAACTTCCAAAAAGGGTCATCCGATTGAGATTCGAGAAGATCACCTGAGTGCTGCAAAACGACAAATCACCTTGCCACACAGCGGTTTCAATTAACAACTTTTGGCAAGTAAAAACGTCATTCTGGCTTCGCAGTCCCCTTATTTCCCAGACACGAGTCCTTGTGACTTGTTCCTTTTCCCAAAATTGAAAATTCACAGTACAAATTCCAGTATCTGAACTGCAGCACTGTTATGAACAGTGGACAGACTGTCACCAGCGTTCTATGGTCAGCGACGGCAACTGCTTTGAAGGAGACAATGTAGAATTATAATTTCAATTGAATAATTAAAAAATAATAATAAAGTGTAATCGAAAATAAAAAAAAGATTAAGGAAGAAATAAAACTTTGTTATTATATTTTTAGATCTACTTCGATAAAACTAATATCCTGCATGAGATAAATTTTCTAAAAATATTATTCTTTCGAAAGCAACTGTGAAAGGCCGCACTCAATCTTCACATAATACAACTAGTGTAGACCGAGTCCCGGCCTAAATATTTCAAAGGGCTCTTCTGAACGAGTTACCCAACTGGACAATATTAAATTCATATCGGAGCGTACTGGCAAGTTTCAATTTTAACCGTTCGAACAACGCTAGATAAGTGCTTTTGAATATAATGAGTCCATTTTCGTTTACCGCGGATCCATCCTCAAAGTTTAATAAAATATTTAATATCAAAGTTTAAAATGACCCAGTTCTATTGTCCAATATTGCTGGTTTTCAAGTTAAACAAAATTATGAACCATGATGATTATACAAAGTTATGTTTTAAGTACATAAATATTTGGTCAATTATTACTATTGAAATAATAAAAATATAATATGTATTGTTTCGGGAGTTCGGGAGTTCGGGATTTTTCATTAGTTTTAAAGCTTGAAAATATAAATCTGTATTGGATCAGTAACGTTTTTTTTACATATTATTAACTCAGGGGGTATTTACAATGCTTACCTTCAGATTCGCTTTGATTTGCCTTCAGTTTGTTAAGTTGATTCAAATTGAAAATGTTAGTCGACGTAGGCCATAATGTACGTACCTAATGTACGTAATGTACGCCACACAAGAATGCTGTCCAAACCAAAAACAAGATTTGTGTCGTTTACGGAGAGGGCTTTATTGGGGAGACCAGAGTGCAAGTGGTTTGGTCGCTTCAGGGGGAGAAATTTAACCTGGATGTCCCGAATCGCTCCGGAAATCTATCATGCACTTATATCGAAGAAATAACGGATATGATAGCGGATGATACTCGCACCACAGTCCGTGAGATAACAGATAAGTTTAATATTAGCAAATCGGCTGTTTTTGATTGAAAGTGGTCCCAACTGAAAAAATGGGTATGTATTCCGATACGATGTGTGGGTCCCTTACAAACTTGTGAAACAAACCTCCTCGGGCTCTTTTTGTGTGATAAAAAAGGCATTTTGGACCTGCCACTACGTTGGCAAAACGTAAATAATATTAATAAATACATAACATACCAAATAAATATTTACATAAATTATTTGCGTTTCTCTTTATGTTAAAAAGAACCCTATAAACTTTACGGAAAACCCAATTTTAGTGTGGGTTTGAAACCCACACTAAAGGGGTTTCCCCTTAGTCTGGGGATTGACTATGATTCATAGTCTCTTTGATCTATCTCAACAGTTTTCTGAGTTTCTATTCTAAGGTTTATGTAGTAATTTAACAAGTCAAACTCGGTCATTTTGTCCCTGCGTTAACTCAAATACTACTGTTAGCCAACCAGGTCCTTTAAATATTTAATTTGTTAACTTTCCATTTCCTTTTTGTCCTCCTGTTTCCTTTTCATTCACTGACTCTATTTGGTCATTCACTGACTCTATTTATTCATTCGCTGATTATTTCATTCATGCATTGTTTATAAATGTCCCAGATATGCTTACTTTTAATTGGACAGTTGATCCATTGAATAGAATGTTGTTTATCCTTGCTATTCCGCCAGGCTCTTCTTGAACTAGTCATCTTCTTGAATTCTCCTCAATATATTGTAATGTAACCTTTTCTTTTCTGTTGGTTACTTAAATGGCAGCTACGGCAGCCGTTCGCCAGAAGTAGTTCGCCAGAAGTGGGTCACCGCTGACACTTAGATAAGAATAAGAATAAACAAAAGAATAAACATTTAAACTGGGAAAAGGTTTAGCACCCTCTAAAAAGGCTTAGCTAACTGTAAAACTGATTTAATAAACACAAGTACCAGTTCAAAGAAAAACAAAAAAACAAAAATAAAAAAATCAAACAATTATAACACCATTCAAAAAGAAATTTGGCTGTTATTCTTACAACTACCCTACTTAACTAATTGTCCCGTATCTAAAATATCCAGGGTCTAAAATGTCTGAAGTTTAAAACGTCCGGATCCTGAAATATCTGGATCTTAAAATATCCGGATCCTAAAACAGCAAAAAAAACCTATGAAGAGCTTGGCCGACATACATTTAATGGAAGGTTAACTTAACCTGGACTGTCTGCGGCGGCGACTATTAGGTCGCTGTCCATCTTTTTGGTATGGAGACGAGTGATCGGCACGAATTGAGGTTTTCTACTGCCCCCGCAATCACCACAAGAGAGCTTTGAAGCAAGATATGTCTACAAGACAATATTACCTGTAGCGGTCGATAATTTTTAAACGCTACAATATTTTTCTCACATTCCTAATACATTCCAATACATATACAAGTTTCTTAATCAAGGTGCATGTCTGAATTAGTATGCATTAATATGCATTTTAAACATTCAAATGATACAGACACCCTCTTTCCTGTTATTATTATTTCCATGTCTGGTATCTAACTGTTTATCTTTTGGCCTGCTAAGCTTTTAATATATCTTTGAATTTATTATTTTTGTAGGTGGTTAAAAGAGTTGAATATTTCTCGTAAATATTTTTTTCTTTTACCAATTATATCAGTATCAAACGTACAGGCCAAACTAAGTTGATAAATATTTTTCATCTTTCTCTCATGGCTTTATACAACTTGATACTTCTGTGTATATTGAGTTTGGTAGCTTTGATAGCTGTCAGACTTTTAACTCGATTCCATTAATCAATTTTTTTTAATTTTCGCTCTATTTAATATGCTACATTCATTTGTAAAATCGTAAGCTTCATTGCTTAAATCGTAAGCTTAATATCATCCGACATTCTCAAGTGCTCTTCGTTTCGAGTGAAGAGTTCACCTGAGTTACGCCAAAGTTAAACTCAAATGAACTCAAGTTAAAGTACAAGCTAATTCTATTAGATACATTATTGTTATTCATTTGGCATGTTTAAAAAACATCTTTAAAACGAACATGGTTTTTAACTAAATAATCCCAATTCTTCTGGCTGAGTGTCAATTAATTTTATCGTGAAATTGGGCAGAAATAGTAGAATCTAATTATTCAATTAAATTGAATATAATCGAATTAGAGAATTAAAAAATATACATATTTTTGCATATGCAGACGGTTTTTTTAAAATACAATACTATCCATTCCGCGCAATTAAATTCATTTCATTCTTGCTCAATGCCTGTTCAGTTACGCTACCAAAATGAAAATACAGGTTTTCCGACCCGCCGAACAATATATATAGTTGCTTCTTGTTCATTAGCCGCTGAACGTTAAGCCAACAATTTGGGGATTCTTCAGAGACTGCTGCAAAATATTAATGAGGATATTCTTGAGTTCGAGCTGGGAATAAAAACCTAATAATGACTTAAGTATAAGATACGGCAGAAAAAAATCAGTCTTTAATATTTTCTTGGGAATATATTATACTAAAATATTTGGGTATAATTGATATATAGAATATGTTGTGTCAGCTACCGAAGAAAAATTAAGTTTCAATTTTCAAGCTAATATATTTTTTCAGCATATCTTCTATAACTTTAATAAACGTTGTCCTTGTTCGAAGGTCTACGAAATATGCTTCTTCGTTCCACTAAAAACGCATACCTTCGAGGTTAAGAAATTAATAAAACTCAAAAGGGAGTAAATCTAGTGAACACGGTGAATATTCCACGAATTCATATTATAATTATTTCAATTTCGAATTCCTCGATTTTTTATTTCCTCGAACATGTTGAAAAAGTCCTGGTATATTTTTAATCTGGTTGGCAACAACTTCTCCGTAAATAAAGGACGTATCGTGATATTGGCGAACAGAATACAACTTTGGTTTTAAATGGAATTTTAATACGCAGAGACAAATAATTTTTGTCAGTTAGTCAATCCGACGTTCCCACTTTCATTTTTTGGATGACGTATGGCTGATTTTTAATTTTAAAAAATTGTCTTACAATGTTCATTAGTGCATTTGTAGTTTATTCGTAAAATAATAACCAATTATTATTTGCTAAATAAACCTAGTGGTGAGCAAAGTTATTTTTACTCACTTTCAATGTTTTTTAAACAGTTTTATAAATGAGAGGGCTTTATTAATACAACATAATACATGAAATATATTTTTATTCGTTACTTTTATTTTGCAAGATTTTGACTATTCCTTTTAAGGGACGCTGCACATAAAGATAATTTAAACGCAACACAATCATGAAATAAATTAAAATAAAATAAGTCAGAATACAAATAAATTCCCACTTCAAGATCATCAAGGTGAATTGTGGCTGTAGCTCCATCATATATCAATTCTAATAGGTTTACATAGGCTCTCTCTACACCTTGGCTAAGCAGTGCATCCATTATCGCATGCTTTGAGATGGAATCAAATGCTTTTTCGTAGTCGATAAAAGCCAAGCACAGTGGCATGGTGTATTCGTTGTGCCTTTCTATGACCTGCTGTACAACCTGGATGTGATCCATTGTACTGAATCCACTTCTGAATCCTGCTTGTTCTCTTGGTTGTGCGTCATTCAGTTTTTTTAATATTCTTTTAGAAATTATCTTAGTGAAAACTTTGTACATCACTGATAGGAGGCTTATTGGACGGTAGTTCTTTAAATCTTCATGTGCTCCTTTTTTATGTAAAAGGATCACTTCTGCATTTTTCCATAAGTCAGGTACTTTTTGTTCTTTGAGGCATTTTGAGTATAATTTTGCCAGTGTTTTATGTAACGTCCGACCACCAGCTTTTAGCATTTCAACAGTTACACTATCCTTTCCTGGAGCCTTGCCGTTCTTCATTAATTCTATAGCATTTGTTACTTCCTCCACTAGGATATCTGGTATTATATATTGTTCTTCCGTGGGTATTGCTGTCCCTGACTGGCTCTGATCTTCATATAACTGGGAATAAAACCTTCTGACAATCTCTAACATTTGGGTACGCGTCCTGCACACTGTGCCATCCTCACGCTTTAAAGCATATATTTGCGTTCTTTTGTTTCTCAGCTTCTGTTTAGCTTTGTTAATTAATTTGTTTTGTTCCAGGGTTTTTTGCACTAGCTGCATATTGAATCGGCGCGTGTCCTCTCTGATACGTTTTCTTATAGTTTTGCAGAGCTCAGTGTACTCGACCCTGCCAAAAGGACTACCTACATTTCTCATTGCTCGCCGTTTCTTCATTAAATCAATGGTCTCACTGGAGATTTTTGTTTGTTTGAGACATTTTTCCTCTGGTGCTATTGAAGCAGCCGTTTGAAGTACATTGTTGGCGATTTCTTCATATTGAACTGATATTTCCACCTCCTCTGGATCTTGTAACGCAGCAAACCGGTTTGACAAAGCAATCTCAAAATCGCTTCCTCTCTCCAGCAGTTTTCCAGAATCCACCTTGCCCTTCTTTGATCTTACCATTTTTTCGCGCTCTTTTCGACAGTCAATCCGAACCCTTGCTCGTACAATTCGGTGGTCACTTCCAACATTAAAATTGTTAAGGACAGTACAATTGGTAAATATTGTTTTATCGTTGGTCATGATGTAGTCAATTTCGCTTGTGACCCCAGATGGACTTTTCCATGTCCATTTTCTGCTGATATTTTTCTTATAGAATGAATTCATAATATATAGTTCTTGTCCTTCAGCAAAATCAACTAATCTGTCACCTCTATTGTCTCGCTCACCAGTTCCATATGGGCCAGTTGCATTTTCGTTTGTTCTTGTTGTTCCAATTCTGGCATTAAAATCACCCATCAGGATTTTGTACCTACATTTCTCCTTGTATAAAAGCTGGGCCACATCATCATAAAATTTCTCAATTTCCTCATCTTTATGGCTTATAGTTGGTGCATAAGCTTGGACGATTTGAAGCCTAAACTTTTTATTCAGCTGAATGACGCATTGGGCTAATCGGTCGGATGTACTTTCAAATTTTACCACACTGTCCTTCAGCTTTCGATTGATGAGGAATCCTATTCCGCCACATCGGCCATTTTCCGTACCTCGAGTGTAGAGTACGTGTCCAGTTGATTCCAGTTTGATTAACTCTTCACCCTTCCTTCGTGTTTCACAGAGCCCAATAATATCGCAATGTATGTTGTCAAGTTCGATTAACAGTTCTTGCAATCGGGCCTCTGTTTTCATAGTCCGTATATTTAACGTTGCAATGTCAAAAGTCCAATGGCAGCCTGATCTAACCCGGTGATTCTTAGCACCCTCTGCCTTGGGGCAGGTCTTCCCGCTGCCGTAGGTAGTTGCCCCTTGGCCTCCGGGGAATGAGGGCCGTGTTTAAGGTTGTACTGTCATATTTCAACATACTGAAATACCATGTTGAAGGTATGGACCGTAATTTGCCACGCTGGTCCAATGCGGGTTGGCAGATTTTGGATCATGTTAGTCTGAGGCCTCCGCTTTGACCCGTCCGCCAGGGGTGACCCTCCCAGGAGCAGAGACTCCAGACGGCATAGCTCAAAGCTTCATTGCCCTACTCAAACCCCATTACCACGTCAAGGTCTGATCCACAAAGGGGTCTATTCTTTTCTCGGCTGGCCTTGAAGAAGTATTCCGTAAACTGGATTGGGAACAGGATGGGGTAAAGATCAATGGTGCAAACTTAAACCATCTTAGATTTGCAGATGATATTATTCTCATTTCGCAAGACCCAGAGGAGCTGCAAAGACGCATACAAGAACTGCAAAGGGCTGGCGAACCATTTGGCTTGAAAATAAACCTGAAAAAGAGTCAGGTTATGTTCAATAACTTCGCTCAGGACAGAAGAATTTCAGTTTTAGGAAGGGATTTAGAGATTGTGGACCGCTTTGTATATCTTGGGCAGAGGATTTCCATGCAGGGGAATACCGCCCGGGAGGTGGAACGGCGTGTTAAATGTGGCTGGCAGGCATTTGGTAGGCTCAACATAGTGTTTAAGAGCAGACTCCCACTTTGCCTGAAAAGAAAATTATTCGATCAGTGCGTTCTACCCGTTATGACATACGGAAGTGAAACCTGGACACTCACATCGCAATCAATTAAAAAACTTCGGGTGGCACAGAGGGGAATGGAAAGATGTATGCTTGGCATTACAAGACGAGACAGAAAGTCCTGCGCATGGATCAGGGAACAAACAAAAGTCTGTGACATCATTGGAAGAGTAAAACAGTTGAAATGGAGAGGGCAGGCCATATAGCGAGGCGATGGGACGACAGATGGACCAAGGCAATCCTGGAGTGGATACCGCTTGATCGCAAACGTCCGCGAAGAAGACCGAAAGCACGATGGACTGATGACATCGTTAAGTATATTGGACCCGAGTGGCAGAGGAAAGCCCAGGACCGTGAAGGTTGGAAGCATGCTGAAGAGGCCTTCATCCTGCAGTGGATCGATACGGGCTGATGATGATGATGATGACAAATAAATATAAAATAAAAAATGATACCTAAATGAAACCTATGCAGTATGGTAACTGTAAAAACATATTTTGGGATGTAAAACCATATTACATTTTCTGCAGTAATTTTTCATCAGTTTCACTGTAGACAATCAAATGTCCAGAATTATCATATCTTACATCTTCCAGAGGGCGTGATATTCGTCCTTGTTGTGGTCTTATAACAAATGATTTCAAAAAGACTAGAGCTACAGATCTGTCGGAAGTTTAGAATTATTATTGAAATGAATAAATCTCAGTATCACCTCAAAACGTTTAAATCGCATACTATTCTTAACAATTTTCGGAACGTCGTCTTCACTGGACCAGTATATAAGCCTGTATGTGTACTTTCCATAACCAGATAGTAACAATATGTCTAAAAATACATGAAGCTCTAGAATTGTTAAATTTAAATTATTATTTCGTTTGTCAGCTTATCTGTTACTTTCTTGAATTATCAAATTCATTATGTCATCATAAAATAAAGCTAAAAAAGTCACTGGGAGTAATCGAATTTAGGTCTATACCATAGGGTTGTAATGGGTCGCAGTTTGTGTTTATATTATTGTTTGGCAATTCTTCAGGATCGACGGTCCATTTTGTTCGCTTGTAGCGGGTAGTATCGTCGGTTTTCTTTCTACCTTCTATGATGAGTTGCTGTAGTAGTTCGGATAACGGGACAAAATCTTTAGGATCATAATCATTATCGCCTACTAAAGCAATTTCACATGGTTGACTTAGAATTCTTCGAGATAAATGATTTACCTTGTCCCTATGCTCCTCATCTGAATCATAACTGTTAACTTCAGTATCGTTTCCATCAGGCTCTTTTTCTAAACAGTGAATAAGCTCAGCTAGTGTGAACCTAAAAATTAATTGTCATTATCAAATTGTCAATTGTCATTGTCACCATTTCGGAACATAGACGGCCAGCGTCCCTTTAAGGGGACGCAACATATATTTGCATGCTTTTGCCGAGATATAATAATTTATGCATTCTCGTTATTTACTACTGAATCAAGATATATTATGATATAACTTTTCAATACAAGGCCCAAAAAAATATTATTAGTTTGGACACTACCTTGATAAACTTACCCGCCATGTTGAGTTGAATGCAAACTAGAATCCATATTTCTAATGAAACGGGTAAAACTTACTATCTAACTATCATATACAAATTAACAGGTTAACGCGGGCCTGCATTACTCCTTATACTCCCAGAGATGCCCTATGCTCCCGCTACTTTTATTGCATGACGTGTTTTAGATGCAACCCTTTAAAGGGACGCTATCCACTAATTGGTTAAAATGATAATTGGTATCACAACTTTTTTATCGTATCGTCGAGATATTAATTACACAGAAACCACGTATTATTAATTAATTTAAAAAACATTTAAGCCAGATTTTTTACACCAGCGTAGAGCTAATTTCATATCATTATTACGTTTTTATTCCCGTCAGGAACCCTGGAACACCTTCATTAATATTTCTCGGTGGTCTCTGAAGGATTCTCGAATTGTTAGCTCTAACGCTCCACAGTTAATGAACAAGAAGTAACTATATATATTGTTTGGCGAAGTTGAATTGCCATATTTTCATTTTGGCGGCGTAGCCGAAACTGCATAGAAAAGGAATGAAATTTAATTACGTGAAACGGCTAGTATTGTATTTTTAAAACAGTACCTGCATATGTGACTATAATTTTCTTTGACCCATCAGGAATATTGTTTGGTGATATAATTAATTTATTCAGTTATCTCCTCCTCTTTCCAAATTCGGATAGTTGTTTAAAATGACATGATGAACGAATTCGCTGCATGAATGCTTTTAATAATAATAAAAATAATAACATAATTTTACTGAGGTAACCGATACTTGATGGAAATTCATTTTAAATAATGTAACTATTTGCCAAAAATGCCACTATTTTGGAAATTTAGATATAAATCTAAATTTGTTTATTTAAAAATATTAGTATTTTATAGTTTAAGTATCTAACTCAAGAGCAAGACAATTATAACATATACAAAACATACGTAGATATAAATAGACAATGTTACATTTTTAACGAAATTAAAGGAGGCAGTAAAAATGAAACTAATGGTACAAATACGAGGGTGAATCAAATATAAACCGGAATTGTTTAATATATATTTATAATTTATAAAATAATACAAAAAAATATTGAAAAATATTGATTATTTTTCGACATTTTTCATGCTGTTTGGAAGCTTATGGATTCCTTGGTCGTAGACTCTTTGAGTTTGGGTAATCAGCCAATTGTTCAGTCTCCAACATCTTGAACGTTGCTGAATCATACCCCTCCAAGTGCATCTTTTAAGCGCGCAAACAAAATATAATTCCAAAGTGACAAATCTGGGATGTATGGGGGGTATTCAAGGATTTTCTAATGCATATTCTCCAGTTTTTCCTTCGTCAAAACATCTGTGTGTGGCCTGGCGTTGCCATGGAGAAGGAGGACGTCTCTGATAAGAACACCGCGTCTTTTGCTCCTGTAAGCGGATTTTGTTGCCTCCGACAGCTAGCAGTGGTAGGCAGCATTAACCATACGTCGATCATGTAGAAAATCAATCAGCAAAACTCCTTTCCATTCGCAAGGAAACCGTCGCGAGAAGCGAACTTGGTTGCTTGCGAAAAAGGTTGATTAAAAAGGTCGAAAGGTTGAGAACTGCACCAATAATGTCATCAATGGCACTTGACCTGGGGCGTGGATTATGATTTAAATTTAGCACATTTTCTCGTCCACTTTGAAACTTCTTAGCCCAACCAAACTCTAGGATCTTAGACAGGGTATCGTGGCCATACCGAACTTTCAACCGAGATAATATTTCGGATGGTTTATCGTCTTCCTTGGTTAAAAACTTTATTATAACCCGTTGAGCAACGGACGGTGAAACCTGTTGCTCACTCATGGCTCTACTGACAAAGAACTGAGTGAAACAGCTCATCGAGCATTTTCCCCGCTTCTAATACATTATACTGCAACGACCTACACCGACAGCCAGCTCGTGATTTGCTGAGGAAAGTAATTGTAAAATTCCGGTTTATATTTGATTCACCCTCATAAATTAGCAGTAAGAAAAATGCTGAAAAATCGATTATAGTACGACAAACTTAACGTACCACCCTAATATATCTTAAACAGCCTCACACACCTTTCTCTTCAATGTACCCAATCTGAAACCAAACAAATCAAGGTCAGGAGGGCACTAAACAGTGGAGCCTTGGTGACAAAGTTGATATATGACTCTGCGACATAGAACAGTCTGTGTCTAGGTGTCACTCGATTGAAAAGCCCAATGCAATCATTAAGATAGTTATAACAGAAGCTAAAATCGAAATAGTTGGGATGGGTTTCTCCTACAACGATCAAGATAGAAAACGCTATTGCATCAAGAGTTGGTCCACGCCCTGGACGGGATAGACACCATCCTTTTTGAAAGTGAGGTATTTAAAGAAATGTCTTTGTACATCCTACAACCTTTTGATTTGACCAACATAAATAAGCGACCATACTGGAGACGCAATTATGAGCTTAATCTTGACAAACACATGAAATAAAACCCTAAGACAAGTTGTATTATTAAAATGCCCAATGGATCCTTTCACAAACCCATGAGACCTCAACGCCTAACTCGCCACCAGCTGAACATGATTGTCGAATGACAGCTTCTTATCTCTAAACACTAAGTTATTTCTTATCTCTAACAACTCTGTAATCCTCCAAAATATAGCCGAACTCGAACCTCGTACATATAGCCGAAATGTATTTTATTAATTTTAAGGGATTTTTTTTACACATTGTAATGTTTAAATGGAGCCCGTTTGATAAATACCCCTTCGAGGGCGAGTAAGTATTTCTTGGCAGTTGAAGAAAGTCATTAACGCATCTGACCTCAATATATATTTTGAAATAAAGCAATAAATTATATTTAATGTTATCTCTAACGTTATTTATATAAATGGAGAAAACAGGAGATACAAGATTGCTACCCTGCGGAGTGTCACAGGTAGCAATAAAGACCTCGCAACGATATCTGTTGAAATCAACATACTGAGACCTATCTGAGAGATAGGATAGGAAAAATTACTCTAAGCTGTGGCTAAAGCTAATAGGTTGCAACTTCGCCAAAATCAGTTCATGATCAAGTATGTCAAATAGAATTATGTTTTTGAAATTTGAGACCCATTGAGCTGTGTACAAATTCAAGAAAGCACGTGTGACCTTTGCTAATAAAATCCATTTTGTTTAGATATGCTATACTTAAGCTTGAAGAATAACTATTGATACTGTCTAAATGATTGTGGCGTATTCATATATTTTTTTCTTTTTTGGGTTTTTCGCCACGATCTATGAACAGATATTTTTCATATCTTTTGAGTTTTAGATTTTGGCAAAAAATCCAAAACAAAAAAATAAATTAAAAAACTACTGGTGAATGCATGTGTCGAAAAAATGACACAAAATACACATTGGGCAACCAGAACCACAAAAACAGCATGCAGCATTCGAAAAAATACCTCACAACAGTAAAAAAATAACAGTTTTCAAATCGATTACTTTGAAAAATATTGAAATTTGAAAAATATATATACAAAAATGTTAAATAGTTTGAAATTTTCATTTTTATTCATAATTGGACGGGGCAACTGCCACAATATAATTTTTTTGCGCCCTTTTTCTTGGAATATTTGGTACTTTTGATTTCGATGCAGTGTGGTGCAGACGTGCAAGTTTTATTAAGGTTTAATACACGCTAGAAGAATGCAGTACAATTATTGTAATTTGTATTTAAAAAACATCAATTATTGCAACTCAACGCGAAAATATCTTAATCATCCGGTGCCTTATAAAAAGATAATTTATCGATTCGATATTCAAGCAATTTCAAGAATTTTAAACAGTTATGGAGGGTCCCTTAACAGAGGTCTAAGAACAGTATGCAACGCTGAAAATAATGCACGATTAGACGAGTATCTAGTAACATCGATTCAACAACGTGGTCCAATATTGCGAATTTATCCGCTCAGTTTATGCCGAAGTTTGAGAAGTAACTTCCACATGTTCCCTATAAGATTCAAATTGTTCAAAATCGGTTGCCAGCAGACAATAATAAGCGATTAAAATACTGTAAGGTAACCATCACTCCCATCAAATGGACAATTTTAATATAAAAATTGATAATGAGTGATGAAGCTTATTTTCATCCAAGTGGCCAAGTGAATAATCAGAATAGTCGTTTTTGGGCTATAGATCCTCATCACATTCATAAAACGCCATTACATTCAGTTAAAGTTACGGTATGGTGCGGTATTTATCACTGGGCCATTTTTTTTTTTTAAAGACGATTATGGCAATGCAATTATGGTCAACAGTGAACGTTATAGACGCATGATTCAAAGCGTTTGGTGCCTCAATTTAAAGAACGAGGATAAAATAATATATGGTTCCGTCAAGATGTTGCCTTAGGACACTCATATGAAGCAATCAGCATTTTGAAGAACATTTTTTTTAATAGTTTAATAATAATTTAATGTAGCCGCCTAAATCTCCAAATTATTTGCATTGGTAGTTTTTGAAGGACGACAAAATCCGTGTTGAAATCATTGCAATAATACCAGATATGTTAACAAAAGTCATGCAAAATGTGTTAAAAAGGGCACACTCATTGGGTTAGTCAAACCCACAAGTGATATATCAAGCCCCATGACATAGCGATAGAATCACTGTTTGGTGTGAATTATAGTACAGTGGCATTATCGGGCCGTATGTTTTCAAGAACGCCGAAGGACGGACCGTCACACTGAATGGCTAAAGCTCTCGTGCCATGTTATCCGATTTTGTCTTTCTGAAAAATTGATGAGATTGATGCGAACGAAATATATTTTCCACAAAATGGCGCAACTTGCCACACAGCTTGCATTTCGATGGACTTATTGAGCAATGAATTTGGAATATCGGTAATTTCACGGCATGGCCCTTGCAACTGGCCACGAAGATCTTGTGATTTAACATCTTCTGATCCAAGACTCTTGATGAACTTGAAGACAACATTCGAGTAACCATACTCGTCATACCACCAGGTATGCTCCACGGAGTCATCGAAAATTGGGCCAATCGGATCAGCCAGTACAATGGTCGAGGTGGTCAATTGAACGATATTTTGTTTAAATTATAAATGGCATAAAATATACCATCTAATAAAAACAATGAGAACCATTTTCGCCCGAATTTTCCGTATTTTATTTCAAATTCAAATTCTATAGATCTTTTTGAGAAACTTAAAAAAAAAATCTGTAAAAAACTAAAACCATTTCTTTAATGAATCAAATATAAAACGAAATTTTACAATTACCTTTCTCAGGTCGTTAAAGTACAATGTATTAGGAGTAGAGAAAACGCTCAGTAAGCTGTTTCACTCAGTTCTTTTGTCAGTATGACAATGAGTGATAGTCATGAAGTTTTAAAGTTTTTAAAGTTTAAAGAGTAATAAAGTTTTTAACGAAAAAAGGCATTAAACCATCCGAAATATTAACTTAGTTGAAGGTTCAGTATGGGGACGATACCCTGATACCCCTGTCTAAGACATACGTGTTTGGTTGGGTCAAAAAGTTTTAGAGTGGACTAGAAAGTGTGGTAAATCTTAGTCATAATCGACCTCTCAGGTCAAGATTCCCTGTTGACAACATTGGTGCAGTTCGCAACCTTATCGAACTCGACCGGCGACTCACTATTCACAAAATGGCTTTAAAGGTGGGTATTAGCTTTGGAAGTGCTCAAAAAATCATCAGAAATCATCTTGGCTTCAATAAAATGTGTGCTCGATGGGTTCGGTTTTGATAATGAAAAACCTGGAGAATATGCATTGAAAACCCCTTAAACACCCTACATACAGGTCAGATTTGTCACCCTGTGATGTTTTTTTGTTTACGCCCTTGAAAGATGCACTTGGAGGGGTCCGTTTCGACAACGAACAAGATGTTGAGGACTTCGTGCACAATTGGCTGATGACCCAAACTCAAAGTTTCTACAAGCAAGGAATTCACAAGCTTCCAAACCGCTGGGAAAAATGTGTAGAGCGTGGAGGAGACTATGTCGAAAAATGGTCAATAGTTTTTATATTATTTTATAAATAATAAATATGTATCATGATACGTATCATCGTATTATGATACCAAATTATTGTTTATTATAAGTTCAATGTTAATAACATTTAGTATTTCGAGTGTCTCTTTCGAAACGAAACATCAAAAGACAGTACAAATTAAAGCCTTACTTCTTTTGATCTTAATTAATACGTGGAAACCAATAAAAGTATAACATCAAATGTAAAGCTGGTAAACATTCGGCAAAAAGCACCGGCTTTATTTCGGTGAAAATCTATATTTGCTCGAGAAAAATTACGCGTCAAAAGTAAATCAACAAATCAGACTGAAAAATCTCGACGCGAAATGACTTTTTAAATTGCAGCCAAGTCGCAAAAAATTAAAAAATAAAAAAATGAAACCGCAACGTGGAAATTGTGCGCGGTATAATTCCATTCCGTAGTTTTGCTTCCGGATAATAAAAAATCGATCGTCCCAGATACACCTAGAATATATATTTTTATTTGCTTTATCTCGAGCAGTAATTATGACTGGAATACAAGATTTGTATTCGTTACAGACGGGCTCAGATTTGGTTCAATTTTGATATGTTAATGCCTTTAATAATTCAGGGTTATTATATATACGGTGGATCGTACATTAGATGTTTACGGAGAACTATTAAAAGTGAAGAGAATTATGTAAATACATATGAATTCTTTATTAAATATATTTTCTGCAATGCAGTGTTGCCATATCTACTCTCAGCTGATTTCAACTTGGTTTTTTTAAATGGAATATCCTATATGTTATTACATTTCTAGATTCTGTGAACCATTTTGAATCTATTTTATGTAATATACAATATACCTATCTTGAGCTGTTTCGGAAATAAAAAACATTTTTTAAGAAATTTGGCAACAAACATCTCTGAATATTTTTTACAACCAGCATACCTAAATTTATGAATACAGTTCCTTAATAGGTTGCTTTATGACAGTGTGATAAGAGAATTAATTTATCGCATTCAGATAATTTACAAAATAGTGACCTTTTGATTAAACTTAATAATTCATGTTATGCGCGAATTTTAAATGGAACACCCTATATTTTATAGTGTAGCTCAAAAGAGATTTTTAACAGTTTTCGACTTAAAAACAAAAAACTAAAATAATGCAATTAAAGCAAATATTTTTGACATCTACCCTTATTGGCCGCTTTTTCCAACCCGTTTTCCATGATTATTTTACCCCAAATACCTTCTGTTGCAGGTTGGAAAATTTGGAATCCTACCTTTTCTGCTATTTCTTTTAGGATTTCAATTTATTTTTGTACCGGTAATATATCTTGAGCTAAAATTGCTAGATCATCAGCAAACGCCAGACAATCTATTTTGATGTTGGTTCTTCCCAACTTAATGGGCTGGTCAATATTCAGGGCCGATTTTTTTACACGCCATTCCTGTATTAAATAAGAATGGCGAGAGTCCATCCCATTGTCTCACTCCAGTTTTAATTGCGAACAGCTCTGAGATGTCACGTATGAACTTAACTTTTAACTTTTGACCTTTTTGTGTTAGTATTGCTTTAATAATTGCCAGCGTTTTCAGATCTAGTCCTTGTTCTTTCAAGATTTGGAATAAAGATTCGCGGTCAATAAAATCATATATTTTTTTGAAATCTACAAATGTACAGACGAGATTTTTATTGTATACTTTTGATGTCTCAGGATCAACTTTAGATTCAGGATCCGTTCCGGGCAGGATCTGCCCGGTCGAAAACCTGCTTGATATTCACCAATTTCAGGTTCTAACTGTCCCTGTGCTTTGTCTAGTGGACATTGAGATAGAATTTTGTAACAAACTGGGAGAAGAGGTTCCCCTCTGTAGTTGTTTGCATCCATTCTATTTCCTTTTTTATGATATGGATGGATTAGAGCATCTTTCCAATCGTTCGGAATCCGTTCGGTTCGTCAAATTTCTTGTAAAATTTTGGTTATTTCGTCCGTTGTACCTGGACCAGTGGATTTTAAAAGTTCAGCAGTGATTCCATCTTCACCAGAAGCCTTGTTATTTTTAAGTCGTTTGATTTGCCTAATTACCTCATCTTCATTCGGTGGGAATGAATCTGGGTTTGTTTGTTTAAGGTTTAGTGTTGGTAATCTGTTTAAGGGCTCAAGACAGTTTAGTAGTTGTTCAAAATATTTGACAAGTTCTTTGCAACTCTCTTTGTTATTTAGAGCTAATTGTCCTTTTTGGTTTCGGAAGCAAAGACTTTGGGGTTGATAGCCTGTTAATTTGGTTTTTAATGTTTTGTAAAAATTTCGGTGTTATTTTTTTGGAAATCTTGTTCTATTTCAATAAGTTGATTGTTTTCATATTTTCATTTAGTTTGTCTAATTAGCTTGGATGTTTCTTTTCTTACTTTTAAAAAGATGTTTTAGTTTATTTCTGTTTTTTGATTGTTCCACTCTTTGAATGCTTTATTTCGGGTTAATATTGTTTGCTCGCAAATTTCATCCCACTACGGATGTTTTCTACGTTTTTGTAAAGAGACCAAGTTTAGGGCTGTTTTAATAATTTTTTGTTTCAGTTCTTGCCAGTTCTGTGTTGGTTGTTTATCAAGCACTTCTGTTAGAGTTGGTTTTATTTTCATAGCGATTTCGTAGTTCGAACTTTGGAATTATTAGTCTCTTTTGAATTTTTAAGATTTTGAGGTTTTTAACTAAGTTTGATTCTAGTCAAATAGTGATCCGTGTCTATATTAGCTCTTTTCTTAACTTGGACATTCAAAATCACTTTATAATTGGGGTACGAGATGGCAACTTGGTCAATTTGAAATTCATCCACGTAGGTGTTTGTCCAGGTCTTTTGTTTTGTTATTTTTTTCTGAAAATGGGTTGACATTATTTTTAAATTAAACTGCGAACATAGCTCAACCAATCTTTTGCCATTATGGTTGGCCCATTTATGAGCGGGAAAATCGCCGACAATTTTTTGTACCTTCTTTCTTTCCCTAGTTGAGCGTTGAAATCACCCAATAGGATTTTTATATGGTTAGAAGGAATTTTAGAAATGGTCTTTTCCAGAATTTCCCAGGATTTAATTATTTTTTCAGAGTTAGATTTATTTTCTTCTTTAACTGGGAGGTGTGGATTTATTAATGTATAATTTTTATTACCACACTTGAGGGATAGTGTCATAAATTAATATTTACTGGCTGAACATTTGTTATAGATATATCGTTTTCGTCTTTTTTGAACAGCTCTTTAGAATGAATAACAATTTTGTCCCTTAATTTTGTACTGACAGTCGAATAATGTGAACAGCATGACCTCTCGTTAAAGTGAACAAGAGCACATGAGTTTAAAAACTATTAGAACATAGCTTAGTTTTAGAATTAGATTGAATCATCTCGTGATGATGCTAACATGGTTAGCAAAACGCACTTTTTGAAAGTAAAACAAGTGCTTTGATTTTTAGTGATAAATTTCTGCCATTATTTTGGTTGTATTTTGAATCGTAGTAATCAATTGGTATAAATCGTTGAGGTTTATTTACAGGATATGTATATTACTAAGATGTTGTCATTATACGCAGTCCATAAATCTATCTGTCAAAAAGCTCTTTTCACGAAAATATTCGTGTTTTGAAAAAGAAGCCTGAATAGCCTATAGACATAAAAGTTTTACTTCTTTTGATCTTAATTAATACATACAGTACCTAGAAAGGCAAAACTTCGAATATAAAGACATCTAAACATTCAACTAGCTATTCTTCCGGAAAAATTCACATTTACACGAGAAAAATTACGCGTCAAAAGTAAATCAGAAATCGGAATGAAAAATCTCAACACGAAAAAACTCTAAATTACAGCAAAATTGCTAAAAAATTAAAACTAAAACCGTAACGTCGGAATTGTACGCGCGATATTCTATTCCGAAGCGTTGCTTACGGATAAAAAGCCGATCGTTTGAGATACACTTGGAATATATATTTTTATTTGCTTTATCTGGAACAGTAATTAAGGCCAGGATACGGGATTTATATGCGCTGCGAACTGGTTCAGGTTTAATTCGGATTTGATTTGTGAGCGGACTCAATACTATGGGTTTTTCGTTTGAAAAAAAACGGGAAAAAGAGTATTCCTATTAAAAATTCCTGATTATTATCTTAGTTTCATTTATGTTTTATTAATATGTTGTTCTGCATAAGTACAAGAAGAGATAGTTTTAGGCTCAGCTGTCTATTTTATAGAAGGAGTTTTACTTAATTACACAAGGTTAATGTTAAGGATTGAGGTTAGAGACGCATCAATAACTACAAGGCTATTTAGCGACCGGACCTACAGCTTAACGTGAGTTCCAAACCACGGTCATCAACCACCGACAACCCAGGCCAGCACCCCCCTCAGGTTATCAACTCGCGAGTATGTAGAATACTTCTCAGAAGGTATCCGGCCTTATCCATTTTTTAACTGACTGAGGGGTAATTCGTTGTAGAATTTTGCACTCTTTCCTAGAAACAATCACTCACATTTAGGTTTCGATATATGTGTGCGTGTGTGTGTGCGTGTGTGTGTGCGTGTGTGTGTGTGCGTGTGTGTGTGCGTGTGTGTGTGTGCGTGTGCGTGCTTATGTAAGTGTATATATGTGTGTGTGGGGTAGGAAGTAAGACGAAGAGAAGAATTAAAGAAAAACAACCACCCGAGCGCTGGAATCGAACCAACTACCGCGCCAATGCGGTTTCGGCACAGGAGCTGCAGACCGCCGCTCTAATTGTGATTCTTTATATAGGGTGATTTATTAGTTGCATCAGAACTTCAAATAACATAACAATCAAATTAAATGCCTTGGAACTATTTATTTTATGTGAAATAACAATCAATGGCATTAATGTTTGAAAACAATTTCGAACAATGGTTCGCCGCGGCTGCTTCTGACATAGCGCATTCGGTCAATTCAATTTCAGACCACTTTTTCAAGCAATTGGCGTCTTATGCCCGCAATTGTCCAACTTATGTTGGATTCCAATACGTTAATACGAGGACTGTTGTTTATGTATCCGGAACGATAAATAAAAATAAATATTTATCATTGAAAATGGTTTTATTGTTTTTCATAATATTATCTGCGATGATCGATACACTTTTGCATATGTTTGAACCAATTTTCATACCACTTTTTTCATTCCGATTGAGGTATCTCCAAAACATGCATTTTGAATGCATCAACCGCTTCTTCTGGCGTCGAAAGTCATTGAACACATAGTTTATTTCCCACAGCGATTATGTGCACCACGGGAACAAAAAGAAATCGTTGAGTGCCAAATCAGGACGGTAAGGCAGATGGACCCATCAATTTGATGGTTTTGACCGGTCAAATATTGAGTTGTTCGGTCATATGTGTGAGGGCTCGCATTGTCATGGTGAGAATGATCCTGCGTCGCTGGTTGCTTTTTTTACTTCTTTAAATAAAGAATTAACCATTCTACTTTCCGTTCTTTTAGTTTTGTTGGATTTGGCTCATTTTGAAAGAGCTGCTGTTTACTTTGTGGTTCAAACGTAGGTTGTGTGGAATCTAAAGCTAGGTCCACATTAATACAAATTTGCGTTGTGCGGGCTGTATGTATTGTATGTGATGTGACTGCGCGTCAATGTAGACGCTCTGACACACAAGTCACATACAAATATTGTCGCCGTACAGAATGCACACGAATCATTTGTTGTCGATTAGATACTTCAAACAAATTGTTCCAGTAAATTCAACACACACAAAATTTTATTGGTATGGACCCAGCTTAATGGGCACAAAGCCTTTTCACGGCTAACTGTTCATGAAAGATCTTGTGTATGATTATCATACTAATGCCCAGGGATGCCTCAATCTCACGGTATGTCACATGACGATCTTGCTTTATCAGTTCGCGCACAATATCCATGTTTTCTGACACAACAACAGGTTTTGGACGACCTTCTATAAATTCATCCGTGAGCGAACGACGGCCACGATTGAATTCACTGAACCAATGATATACAGTGGTTTTAGATGGCGGTTCATCGCCGAAAATCGAAGTGAGTTGATCAATGCACTGTTGTTGAGATAATCCACGTTGAAAGTCGTAGTATATCATCGCACGAAAATTTTAACGAGTTAATTCCATTTTTCTGACAGAGATGAAATTTTAAAGTCAATAAACAACACAAATAGCGTCCGTATGACAAACCGTTCTGAGTACGTATACAGTCAACAATGCCAAACTTTACGATGCATATGTCAGATGGAGCCTAGCAACACCATTATTGACAATTCCGGATACATAGATAGCAACCCTCGTAGTTGCTGGTTTATCGGCATTAACCAAAGTTAACCAAAGAAATTATCTAAAGGCTTTAAATAACATGGCCTTGGTGAACAATTAACAGGTTCGTTCCTCGATATAATTTTCTCACCGAATTTTTCCCCCAATAAGTCGATTGTTGCGTTGCCTGTATGACAGTTGGAGCCATGCTGTTGAAACTACATCAATACTATTCAAATTTGGACAATATTTTCTTCAGATCGCACAGTTTTTGGTGTTAGAATGGAACAACGTAAAATGCGTTCGAAATTTGTCGATAATTTGGCAAATACATTACTCGGTGAGACGATTATATGCACCATATCATAAAAAACTATATGTTTGGCGCACAAAACACTAATTTTGATAATAAATTTCGACAATTTGCAAGTGTTGCTCTGATGTTAAACGTTTCATGGTGATTAACCAGACCATGTACCATGTACCATTGTGGTACCATTGGTATTGTGGTACCATTATATTGTGGTACCATTGTGGTACCATGTACCATGGTACCATTGTACCATGATGATTGCCATGATGACATTTGCCATGATTATTTGACAATGACCCCTATTGGAATGTCGGACACACTAAAAAATCACTTTCAAATCCATTTAAAAAAACTACATAAATCTTATAGTTATTATTCAGATAGTGAGCATATAATGAAATGTTTCTCTTCCATTCCTGTTTTCAATACTCTAATTGTACTTGTTGTTTTTGTTGTGTAAACAAATAGAACAGGAGATATCAAACAGAAAAAGAAAACTAGATATTGACATCGGTACATTAATAAATGGTCTTCCAATAAGAGAGTCAAAACTTTGAAAGTTAACAAATGTCACCCATAGACTGTTTTGTTCAGTAAGTCTACCAATTCACCATGGCAAACACACTATTTAACAGGCCGGAAAAATTAGAAGTCCCAAGACGTCCGCCACTTTAGGTAAGAAAGATTATTTGCCGAAGAAGCACATTTCTGGCTTAATTGGTTTGTGAACAAACATAACTGTAGAACTTGAGACGATAAAAATCCTCAAGTGATTCTGGAGTCCTTTTCATACGCAGAAAATCACTGTTTCCACCATTTTCGGGCTGGAGTGATTATAGCTATTTTTTTAAACGATGATGAAAATCGTGATACTGTTGAATGGTGTATCAATATCTTTGGCTTGAATTAATAAATGTGGATATAAACAATATTTTCTTTAAACAAGACGGCGCTACTTGTCACACATCTTTCCAGACAATCGATTTATTGCAAGAAAAGTTTCCTGAACGCGATATATCCAGAAATAACTGGTCCCCAAGATCATGTAGTCTCACGCCTTTGAATTATTTTTTGTGTGTGGTTATGTAAATTCTTTGATTTACAGAAATAAACAATTATTGGCCTTAAGCGA
Source organism: Cosmopolites sordidus (assembly GCA_031761425.1). Classification (NCBI taxonomy): domain Eukaryota; kingdom Metazoa; phylum Arthropoda; class Insecta; order Coleoptera; family Curculionidae; genus Cosmopolites; species Cosmopolites sordidus. The sequence goes on from JARFXV010000609.1 coordinate 46,441, forward strand.
AATATTCGGACCATCATTAAAGCTATACCGCACGATATGTATGAAAGAGTAATCTAAAATTGGGTCTCCAGGATGCATTCTACCATATAAAGCCGAGGGGGACATTTGAACGATATTAGTAACAATTGTTCGTCAAGATAAAGTAAAAAATTCTGGATTATCACTTACCATATCATTATCTCGTAATAGATAACATCATAACATCATAAAATGAAGACAACCCCATATTTTCGTTATTTGAAAAAATACAAATTTAAATTTTTGGACAGTCGTACAGATTGATGGCTGACGTTTTTTAGGATATTAAAGTGAAATCTGAACTTTGAACTCAGCTACGAACGAACGCTGCTACGAATTTACAAACAGAGTCAATTCTCGATATTTTGCTTGGCGTTAGAGATATCGAAAAAAGTTACTAGAAAAGTTATTATTGTTTAGAATATTATTTTAACCCTATATACCGAGTTTCATGACAAAATTCGCAATTTTAATTTTGTCATTATTTTGACCCACAAATTACAACTGCATCGTAAAAGAATTGAAAAATGTATTCGAATAGACGGAGGACTAGTTAAGAGAGATCACATTTGATAGTTAATTATTTGTATTATAAAAATTATTGTTGTATACCTTTTCAAAATTTGATCAATTACCAAAAATTGTATTCCCATAATAATAAAATAATTATTCCTTTGTAAGTGTTATTTATTTTAATAAAATATTTAAGTACATGACACTATTAAATTGACCATGTATCAAAATTTTACTTTCCGTTGTACACTAATTATCAAATTAAAATATTTTATAATTAACAAACCTGCAATTTTGTTTACAGAGCACTATAATAAAAAAATAAATAAAAATGCAAATTTTATTATGAAACTCGGTATATGGAGTTAAAATAATATTTTGAACAGCTTTTTCTAATAACCTTTTTCGATATCTCTAACGCGAAGCAAAATATTCAGGATTGGCCCTGTTTGTGAATTTGTAGTAGGCTGAGTTTAAAGTTCAGATTTCAGTTGAGTATCTTAAAAAATGTGACCCATCAACTGTAATCAATCAATAACTGTGCAAAAATTCAAATCTGTATTCCTTCAACTAGCGAAAATATGGGGATATTTTTATCTTAACTGTCCACTGAGACAACAGTAGTCTGCAGTTATACACTCCCGACCGTTGGGTTCAACAATATAGTGGATATATTCTCCGTATAATATATTCCACCGTTGTGTATATCTATATATAGATATATATATATATATATATATATATATATATATATATATATATATATATATATATATATATATATATATATAGCCCAGAGGATATATATATATAGTCCAGAGGAGCTGCAAAGACGCATACAAGAACTGCAAAGGGCTGGCGAACCATTTGGCTTGAAAATAAACCTGAAAAAGAGTCCGGTTATGTTCAATAACTTCGCTCAGGACAGAAGAATTTCAGTTTTAGAAAGGGATTTAGAGATTGTGGACAGCTTTGTATATCTTGGGCAGAGGATTTCCATGGAGGGGAATACCGCCCGGGAGGTGGAACGGCGTGTTAAATGTGGCTGGCAGGCATTTGGTAGGCTCAACATAGTGTTTAAGAGCAGACTCCCACTTTGCCTGAAAAGAAAAGTATTCGATCAGTGCGTTCTACCCGTTATGACATACGGAAGTGAAACCTGGACACTCACATCGCAATCAATTCAAAAACTTCGGGTGGCACAGAGGGGAATGGAAAGATGTATGCTTGGCATTACAAGATGAGACAGAAAGTCCTGCGCATGGATCAGGGAACAAACAAAAGTCTGTGACATCATTGGAAGAGTAAAACAGTTGAAATGGAGATGGGCAGGCCATATAGCGAGGCGATGGGACGACAGATGGACCAAGGCAATCCTGGAGTGGATACCGCTTGATCGCAAACGTCCGCGAAGAAGACCGAAAGCACGATGGACTGATGACATCGTTAAGTATATTGGACCCGAGTGGCAGAGGAAAGCCCAGGACCGTGAAGGTTGGAAGCATGCTGAAGAGGCCTTCATCCTGCAGTGGATCGATACGGGCTGATGATGATGATGATGATGATGATGATGATATATATATATATATATATATATATATATATATATATATATATATATATATATATATATATATATATATATATATATATCTATATATATATATATATATATATATATATATATATATATATATATATATATATATATATATATATATATATATATATCTATATATATATAGATCTAGATCTAGATATATTTTAATATACTTTTTCAAATCAAGCAAACATAAATTCTTTTTAAAAAAATATTAAATAAATTTGCACAATGAAAATATAAGTTTTCATTTTATTTCAAATGAAACGATATGTTGTATTTTGTTAGCGTTTTAACTTAAACTATGAAAATAGAACGCGAGTATATGCTTTTGCCGAGGCGAAGCGTTTTGCTTCCTGGCAAAATTTTCAATTGAAGGCAGCTATCAGATTTAGCATTTTTCAGGTAAATTTCGCTCCGCTCATTTTAATTTTAACTCGACAGTTTTGCTTTGGAGAGTTTTTTACTTTTAATTCAGCAAAGTGATTGCATGTGTGGGTTACGCTCTCCATTGATTGGTCGTTGGCTATGAGCGACAAAAAACAAATGACATAACTGTAAGGTCCAAATTGAAACCAGCATAGATTTATTTCATGTAGAAATTGATTTCACATGAACAATAAAATTACAATGGAGCATTCAAATTGTGTTTTTTTAAATTTTACGTGAAACTTTTCATTTTATTTAATAATCCCAAAAAACTTGAAAAAACTATGACAGAAACGGAACGTGGGAGTTTTCCTATGTACATTATTCCTATGTACAGCATTCCTATGTACATTATTACCATTAATATTCGATGAATTGATCTGGGTCCAAGTCCGACTCCGAAGAATAAGTTTTTGTGGGATAACTTTTGGAATTCTTAATCTATCTGATCGATCTTCCTTTAATGGTTTTTTTCTGTATGTTTAATACATTATATTATGTAAATATGCGCAGACGACCTCACGATCATCGCCGAAGATGGGAAAAGTTTAGAAGAAACACTCACAGAAATAGAGAGGGAAGCCCGAATTAGAGGCGAAGAAAAGACAAAATATATGAAAGGTAGCAGATCGATGGTGAACAGAAATAGACAGAAAACAATAGAATCATTCCAGCTTGAGAAGGTGGACAATTTTAAATATCTGTTTATAATAGTGAACAGAAATAATTACAGGAATATGAGGATGGCTCATGGAATCCAAACATGCAACCATTTTACTAGAGACAGTAAAAGGTATTTAAAGACATACAGATTGGATACGACTCAAAGAGGAGAATCTATAAAGAAATCATAAGACACATTCTAACGTACGCAGCAGAAACAATAACCCTCACTACTAGAGAGGAAGAACAACTAAAAGTATTCAAAAGGAAAAAAACCCAGAGTCTTCGAAAGGAAAATACAAAGGATAATAAATGAAGGAAAAGAGTATCGAAGCCTAATGAATCACGAAATCAAAGAGCTACTCAATGAAAAGATATAAAGGCACAGAAAATTAGATGGCATGGTAAACATATTCACAGGAAACAGGCAGAGAGGAAGACCGTGGGCAAGATTAATGACCCAGTAGTAACATATAAGCCGAATCGAGTTGCCAGGGTGATGACAGAAAGATGAGCAACAGAAAGCAGTCCTTTCTGTTGTTGAATTGTAGGTAAGGCCAAAACACACAGCGAAGATGCGGAGTGATCTACTGCAATAATAAGATCAGAAGAACATTCAATGGTCGCTCCAATTCTGCTGGAACGGATATCCGTAGATATACACATCTAAATGATCGTTTTTTCCCAGTGTTGCATACAATTTAGCATACCATACCATTTTGCATAGCATTTATACCATGGAGTTTATTAAGACCCTGACTGGTCATAATAGAGTGTTTGGAAATATCGAAATCATTTTTTATCAAACAGAAAAATTTCCAATAGCACAATGATACCTCATTCTTCAGGAATCTGCTTCTCTAAACTCCAAACGATATCCATCAAGTGGTTTCTTCAATCGAAGGAACAGGAAAAAGTCACACGATACCATATTTGTTGAATAGGGTGCTTACGGAACCGTGTTTGTTTAATCTTAAAAAAAAATTGTGCGATTATATATTATCATTATGCAAAATCATTAATTATTTTTTCCACAAATTTGAATGTTTATTTCAAATAGCCTCTCGCAAAACTCTTAAACATTATTCTTTATTAACTGTTTGACCAATTGAAAGTAGGTTTTTCTGGGCAATACCGCAAGTAATCGAAGAAAACAGCTAATATGACTTTGATTTTTATCCTGCTTTGCCATATTTAGTTGCCATTTAAAGTTGCCGACAAAAATGTTTAACGATTACAAAAGACGATATCTGTATGAACGATCTGTATAACATAAAGATCTCAAATTTGACAATTATTGTATCAAAGTGATATCCAAAATATAGGATATGAATAAAATGTTATAATTGTTGCCAATCAGGAGACATGTGGTTGAGCTTAAGATACACGGTTGAAGTATCAAAAAATCTATAATAAATTGAATTTCACAAAGTCAACATTTCGTCTAGAATTTTTGAAATTGCAGTGAAAACAAGGGACGTTGATGTAGAACTCATATAATAAAGACATAGATAAAAATTTCATTTTATACTCTTTACTTGATGAACCTTTCACGAAAAATATTTTACTCTCACGAAATACACTGAGTCTTCTATTTCCATGTAGTTTAATATAGCAAGACATTAAGGAATACTTTTTCTAAATGAGCCCCATGTTAAAATAAACTGGCCTCATAAAATATATCGAATAGCCCCTAACGTAAACTGATCTCTAAAAGAGTTATATAAACTGGGATAACTTACAAGATAAAATTAATAATTACTCAGTTCAATAAATTATTAAATAAAAAGTCCTTAATTCTGATAACCCACATTACCCGAAAAGAAAAATCTTTTTATGTATGTTCTCCTTTCCGTTTACCTTTGCTTTTATGGGGGTAAAGTCGTAAAACCGTTTCTGAGGGTATTTTTTTGCGAATTGAAAATAAATTACTTTTTTAAACGAGCCATAGAAGGAAAATGGGGGAAAGAGGAAAGGCGAACCTCGGTAGACATTTTTATTGTTTTATCTTTTTCCCGTAATATGTATAGTAAAAAGTTTGGATATGATTTTAGGACTGGCGACCTATTTGGTGTATTTCTTTTTTCGCCCAGAAAAAAATATATAAGAACTCTTTATAACAAAAGTGTTTCGATATTTTCTTTTCTTTTTTGGGATGATGGAAAGTTATCAAGGTCATTCAATATGATACAAAAAAATATCCTGCGTGGGTATTAGGAATAAAAGGAAAATGAATTTGTTTATACATATACATATATATATATATATATATATATATATATATATATATATATATATATATATATATATATATATATATATATATATATATCTAAATATATATATATATATATATATATATATATATATATATATATATATATATATATATATATATATATATATATAGTGACCGTTTAATATTATTATTATTTTTTCAAGTCAAAAATATGTCAATTAAAAATTGGAAAAAACTCATATTTTATTTAAAAAAGTTTGGGAAATTAATTGTTCATTATAGGCAATTTATGCTCAGGCAATTTATGGGTGCCATTCCAAAAGAACAGTTTATCCTTTGAGCTAAACCATTCATCGAACCATTTTTAACTTCTTCGAAATCGGCGAAGTGCTGCTCTGCAAGTGCATGGCCCATCGATGCGAAAAGGTGGTAGTCGAATGGACCCAGGTCTGGAGAGTACGGCGGATGTGATTAAACTTTCCATCCAAATGATTTCAACACATCTTTGACAGGTTCTGCTGTATGAAACGGCGCGTTGTCATGCCGCAAAATCACCTTATCATGTCTTTGAGCGTATTGTGGACGTTTTTTGATCAATGCACAGTTCAAATTGATCTTTTGTTGTCGGTAACGATCAGTATTAAATGTTTCTCCAGGTTTCAACAGTTCATAATATACGACACCAACCTGGTCCCACCAGACACAGAGCATGGTCTTGCGACAAAAGTGATTTGGCCTTGCAGTCGATGGCTGGTTTCGCCAGGTGATAACCATGATTTTTTCGCCTGGGATTTTCGATATAAATCTATTTTTATATATATATATATATATATATATATATATATATATATATATATATATATATATATATATATATATATATATATATATATATATATATATTACATCGATTATTTTCACGGATGGTAGATGTTATTAATGCTTCTAAATCATTCCGGGTGCCGATCCGTTCGTTTTGTGAAGAGTTACGTGAAGAGTTTACGAGTTTCACCAAATTCTCATTTGTCATTTTCAAGTGTTGTTCGAGTAAAGAGTCCCAACTCAGGTGCACGGGTCGTTGCGCTTGGTCTTATAGGCCGGATGCTGCACAGAGTGTATCGGAGTGGTTTGTGACTGTTGGCGACTCTCGGCTCCGCTTCCAGGCGTCCGTATATTGATTTTTCTTCGTCGTCACGATGCAATTTTTGTTCTTCCTTTATAAGCGATTTCAATACTTTTGAAATGCTGCCAGCGTCACTTCGGATATGTAGCTCACCCCTTTCTTCTATTTCAATGGCTTCAATGACTGTTCGGATCTTGTTACTATTTCTTTTGCTCATTTAAATTTGACAAAATAAAAGCAACAGCTAAAATGAATATGGAGGACTATATGGGAAAGATAATGAACATTTTACTAGACAAAATATATAAACCAGTAAATAGACATCCGACAACCTATCTGGAAAATACAACTAAAAGCAAAATTAAAGTATTGAAACTGGAAGAGAAGACGAAGAATAATTCCAATTGAAAAATCAAGCAGAGGTCCTAAACTAAAATTCCATTAAGGGCTATAGTAAGTGTCTTCGGCTCTCCAGCATAAAGTTTGGAACAATACCCTGCAAGTATCATGCAGCCGATCATTAAACTTGCCAATTCCTATATTCAAAACTTAGAATATTTGACAAGGATAATTAAGAATGTCCAACTAAAGGATACAGATATACCAGCAAGCCTGGATTGTCTTACTATACCCAAGTCTCCCTATAAAGGAAGCTCTGGACTTAATTTCGACGAACAAAGATTTTTCACCATATGTAAGTAAACTCTCCGAATACTACCTGAAGAACATATATTTTTGCTTCAAGCAGCAGATCTACAGACAGACCGACGACATCACTCTCACCCGTTATAGCCAACCTATTCATGACAAACTTCGAAACAAAAGCATTAACCAACGCTCCCCTTCAATCTAAACAAAGGAAACGCTTCCTAGATAATATCTTTATAATATGGCCTCACGGTAACGAACTTCTGGTAATCTTCCTAATCCAATTGAACAAAATGTACCCCAGAATACTTCACGCCGGAAGTTGAATAGGATAGGAAACTACTGTTTTTGAATCTCCTAGTTATAAGACAACCTTCTGGAACCCTCGAACATGAAGAACAGTAGAGGATCAAGAACCAATATATATATATATTGGTTGTTGATTCTTGATATTGGTATATATATATATATATATATATATATATATATATATATATATATATATATATATATATATATATATATATGTATATATATATATATATATATATATATATATATATATATATATATATATATATATATATATATATATATATAGAAAAAAATCAAAAATCTTTAGAAAAAGATTGGGCTTGTAATTGTTCCCGGATTGACGTGTTTCTTATCTTGCTATTTATTACGATGCCTAGCACTTTGCATAGGTACTTCATTTAAGGTATGCAAGAATCATAATAATCTTTGTTATTTACGATACATTTTTAACTAATTTAAGACTTCGGAATGAAAAACAAATCCAGAGAGTATTTTGCACATTTCGATTCAGAAAATCCTTCAACCATCATAATAAGTAAAAGCTTGTGAATTCTAGGGGGCCTATAGATTTCTAAAAAATGTTTATAGCCGACAAATGGTCTGACGTGCAGATGATAGCCCGTAAATCTTATAAACAGAACTGGACTATTATTAGAAACATTCTTGAAACCCCTTCGGCTTTATACATGTGATTTTTAAAACGAACATGAAGCTGTGAAATCCAGTTATCTTAAACATACACAATTATTCGTAAAATAAACAGATTATGTACACTTTCAAGTAATCCATCAATTAAACCAGTAGTATTTTCGTTTAAATAAGTCACAGTGGATACACATTTGGGAAATGTGTCTTTCCCAAATAGGTATCCGATTTGTTTTTGTCCATATTTGCCTTATAAATAATGATAAACTAATGAACATGTTATTTGGCCAGCTCATTTTCGCAATAAATATTTAACCAGTTCTGCACTGCGTTGATTAGCTAAAGGATGATTGAGGTTAATATCGTTAAGGCATAATAAATTATTCCTGTTTATTAACTGTTACAGTGCTTTCTATAAATGATTTGGTAGTTATGAAATCTAATGTTTAAGATTATATATATATATATATATATATATATATATATATATATATATATATATATATATATATATATATATAGTGTAAATGAAATACTCGCCTAGACTTTTTTCTACATAATAAAATAACACAAAAATGTCATACAAATATGGGTCCGGAAATCCTTTGTGTTCGAGATAAAGGGAATTGAAGATTTTTTTTCTTTTTTATTTTATATCTTCCGCATAAAGAAAAGTATTGTAACCAAATTTAACACACATCATCGACCTTTCAGTTGCCATAATCTGAGAGAATATTAAGTCCTACAAGCAGTCAATGGCGGATTTTGCCACTAATTAATTATAAAAATAATGAGTACGGTCCTGTTCAAAATTGAACTTAAATACATTTTTCAACACAGAATATTATTCTCTACAAAAAGTGTATCTTAACATTTTTTCGTATCTGCCTAGGTTTCATGGCTAACTTGACATAATAAAATAACTAGTACAATGGAATCAATTTACCTATGAAGATAAATAATTTACTTCAACGTCAAATTGACAAAACTTCAGTGGCACTTAGTTTTCGACGTGATAGTAATTAGCAACCGCAATAGTTTGGCGTTATTGTTACTTTACAATAAATTAGGGAACAAGGCAGAAATATACATAAGTATACTAATTCAACATTAGGCGATATTCACCTCTATAAATAATTTACTTAAACGTCAGATTGAGAAAACTTCAGTGGCACTTAGTTTTCGATGTGTTAGTAATTAGCAACTGAAATAGTTTGGCGTTATTGTTAGTTTACAATAAATTAGGGGGCAAGGTAGAAATGTGTTCTAATTCAAAATTAGGCGATATCCACCTCTATTACTAATGGCCAATTGTAATGCCAGAAGAGTAAGACTTTTTTCTTAAGACAAGGATCACTGCAAGTAAGACAAGGATCACTGCAGTGAATATTGACATTTCTCATGTCACTGTGTGGAATGTTTTAAAGGAACACCACTTGTATTCAATAGGCACATGCATTGCTTCCAAGAGATTTTTTGAGGGTATTTTCGGGTTTGAAGTTTTTTTGCTGCCTCAATTCCCAAGAAAGAGAATAAGGAATTTTCATATTTTGATAACAAAGATCTTTGGCAGAAGAGAATCGTCATGAAATTATTCAAACTCGACACCAATACCAGTTTGCCGTCAATGTTTGGGCAGAAATAATGGGCAACCGATTGATCGGACCATTTTTTTTACCAGCAAAGCTAACTGGGCAGGTGTATTCGAGATTTTTCCACGGGGATATGCCTGAATTGCTCGAAGATGCAAGACGGTGCTCCGACCATTTTAGTCGACAGGCCTGAGACATATTGGATGAAAAATTTCCTAATTGGTGGATTGAAGAGGGATTCTGGTGTTTTGGCCAGCCCGATCACCAAGCTGTAATCCACGCTGTATATATATATATATATATATATATATATATATATATATATATATATATATATATATATATATATATATATATATATATATATATTCTCTGGGGATGCATTAAGTAATGAATCATCAACACTGAAATCGAAGCTATCGCGATGATGACGAGAATAATTGAGCAAGTTTTTGATAAAATTCGCAATACGCCTGGAACACGAGCTCGTGAATCAACGGTACGTAAATGTTGAGCGGGCATAGAGGTTGGTGAAAGCATCTAATTTAAATATTTTGTTTTTTTTTTTAGATATATAGATAAAGAGAAGACCTTAAAAATTTTTTTGGTTGTAAATATCTGAGGGAAATCAACCACCTCCATCAGTGTTGGCCTGGGGAGTATGATATTATAATTTCATTTATTGTCCTTTATGTAAGCTTCTGTGTATGGAATTTGATAAAAATGGCCCTTCAGAGAGTCCTCTCACTTTTTAATTCCCCATCGAAAAACTTTTATTCTGATAGAAACCTGTAAACCGAAAAAATGTCATGATAGGACACTTTTTGTAGAGAATAATATTATGTGTTGAAACATGTATTTAACCTTGAACAGGACCATATTAATTATTTTTTTAATTAATTAGTAGCAAAATCTTGTAGCTCCACCACTGGCTGCTTGTAGGAGTTGATATTCTCTCACATTATGGCAACCAGAAGGCTGCTAATGTGTATTAAATTTGATTGCAATACCTTTCTTTATGCGGAAGACATAAATTAAAAAAGAATAAAAATAATTATCAATCCCCTGTATATTGAACACGAAAGATGTCCGGACGCATGTTCGTATGATTAATATTTGTGTGTTATTTTGTGACGTAGAATTTGACAAAAAAGTCTGGCAGAGTATTTATATATATATATATATATATATATATATATATATATATATATATATATATATATAATATTTAATTAATTATCTTCTTTTGCTTACTCATTTGCTGATAAATATTTGATAAGTTCCGCATTGCGTAGATTAGTTAAATGTGGATTTGGCTTAATTATATTAATAACGTATAATAAATTAGTCGTATTTATGTTAATATTCTATGCATCAACGATTTTACCCTGATAAAATAACAGAATCACGATTGTTAAATATCCTCCTGTTGGTGTAATATTTTATAAATTTATAATAAATATTTAAAAATAGGCAGCGGACTATAAATGCATATTCCAGATATGAAAAATATAATTTATGATGTGTATGTGTATAATGACTTTATAACGACTAAACCTAACTAAATAATAAATGATTGTCTGATATTATCAAAACCATTCAGTAATTTTTAATATCTTGTGTTGGCAAATAAGCTCGTTCTGTTCTTTGCAGCGTAATGAAACGTAATTTATTTAAAATGCAAAATAAATTTTAATTAATCGTATACCGACTCTTATTTTTAAAACATATCAGTTCCAGAGATGCATGAAACAAACTATATACGAAGGTCGTTAAAAAAATTCTCAACCCCACAAAGAAGAAAAATATTTTTGAGATTGTTTGTTTTATTTTTCAGTGAAAGTAAATTTCACCTTGCAGTTTATTACATTCAAACCACCAATGTTTCAACTTTTTAATACCTTCATTATATTATGATTTATCCAATTCGGTTGTTTCAACTTTGACCTAATTCCTTGAATTGAATCTTCCTCTGGCGAGGGGTTTCTTTAAGTTTGAAAAGAGGAAGTAATCCCTGAGGACCTCCCCTGAGGAAGTCCTTCGAATACGGCCATGTAAAAACACTTCGAAGCTTAGACCATCGATTTCTACAGCGACAGCTTGAGACAAGTGCGCAGACAAATTATCGTGGTGAAAAAGCACTTTCTTTTTTATCTCAAATATGAATATATGTCTTTAATTGGAGCAACAATGACAAGTAATCCTCTCCGGTAGTAGTGGTAGCACCAAACCACGGAAATCCCAGAAAACCGTAACTACGGCTTTTCGTACAGATGGAATTACTTTCGCTTTCTTTGATGTACTTTAATCCGCTCACATCCAGAGTTTTTATAAAAAAGGATACAATCGTAACATTAGTAGTTTATGGACGAGTTCTGGCGAATGCACTGAAACCTTGGCTATAAACTATGATCTAATAGGTATTTAGTGCCCTTATCATTAAAACCAGAACATTATCCTTGTTGCATAACTGTAATCCTCAAGCATTCATGTCATCAAAACTGTAGAAACCACGTTAACCCTGTTCAGTAGTTTGTTGCTTGCACGATTTGATTCATGAGCTCATGGCATTTTGGCACTTTTTGCAAAACCACATAAGTATTTATGCTTAGCTTAATCCTTAACAGCCTGATAAAAACATTTTTTTAACCGTTAATTTTGCTATGAGGTTTACAATCGCATGTATAAAACTGAAACTAAACAAACAATAAGTATATTAATTCTTATGTTCAAAATATGATATACAGTGTCTATACATTCAGTATAATTCAAATAAATATTAATAAGATCCAAGAGAGAATCAGCATCGAAAAAAGTGTAGAAATAATGAGGGTCGGTCATATTATAGTGAAAGGCATTAAAATATAGCATTTAAAGCTGGGTCTACATCAATACAAATTTGCTTTGTGCAGGCTGCATGTGTTGTATGTGGTGTGCGTTAATTTTATTGGTACGGACCCAGCTTAAGATAGTTCCATGCCATTATATGCCATGTACAGAGAATAACAAAAGAGAGAAAATAAGAAAGAAGGAAAAGGAAAGATCTACAACAAGGTGAAGCTAAAGTGTCGGAAGACTTATATATCATGAGACTCAATATATCTATATATATATATATATATATATATATATATATATATATATATATATATATATATATATATATGTGCTAAAAAAACTATACATTAATCAATGCACACCTCCCAGTTAACGAAGAAAATTATTCTAACCCTGAAAAAGTACTAAAATTCCCTCTAACCATGTAAAAATCCTATTGGGTGATTTCAACGCCCAACTAGGAAAAGAAAAAAGTACAGGAAAACAGTCGGCAGTCATAAATGGACTAACCATAATGGTAAAAGATTGGTTGAACTATGTTTGCAGTTTAATCTAAAAATAATGTCACCCATTTTAAGAAGAAAATAATAAAACAAAAGACCTGGAGGTACCCAAACACGTACATGGGTGAATTTCAAATTAACCATGTAGCCATTTCGTACCTCAATTATAAAGAAATTTTGTTCAATGTTCAAGTCAGGAAAAGAGCTAATATAGACACGGATCACTACTTGACTAGAATCAAACTTAGCTTAGAACCTCGAAAACTTATTCAAAAGAGACTGCTAATACCAAAGTTCGACCCAACGAAAGTAAAACCAACCCTAACAAAAGAGCTTGATATACAACCAGCACAGAACTGGCAAGAATTGAAACAAAAAAATATTAAAACAGCCTTAAAGTTGGTCCCTTTACAAAGACGTAGAAAACATCCGTGGTGGGATGAAGTTTGCGAGCAAGCAGTATTAAGCCGAAGTAAAGCACTCAAAGATTGGAGCAGTCAAAAAAACAGCAATAAACCATAGCATCTTTGTGGAAGTAAGAAAAAAAACATCGAAGCTAATTAGACAAACTAAAAGAAAATATGAAAACAATCAACTTAATGAAATAGAAAAAAAAATCAAAAAATTAACACCCGAAACTTTTACAAAATATTTAAAACTAAATTAATAGGCTATCAACCGCAAAGTCTTTGCTTCTAAAAGGAAAACGGACAATTAGCTCTAAATAACCAAGACAATTGCAAAGAACTTGCGAAATATTTTGAACAAATACTAAACTGTCCTGGGCCCTTAAACAAATTACCGACACTAAACCCTAAACAAACAAAACCAGAATCATTACCGAATGAAGATGAAATAATTAGGCAAATCAAGGGGCTTAAAAATAACAAAGCTTCTGGTGAAGATGGAATCGCTGCTGAACTTTTGAAATTCGCTGGTCCAGGTACAATCAACGAAATAACCAAAATTTTATAAGAAGTTTAGCGAACCGAACGGATTCCCGAAACTTGGAAAGATGCTCTAATCCATCCACAACAGACGAAAGGAGATAGAACGGATGTCAACAACTATAGAGGGATATCTCTTCTCCTAGTTGGTTACAAGAATCTATCTCAATATCTACTAGACAGAGCATAGAGACAGTTAGAACCTAAAATTGGTGAATATCAAGCAGGTTTTCGACCGGGCAGATCCTGCTAATCTAAAGTTGATCCTAAGACATAAAAATCTCGTCTGTATATTTGTGGATTTCAAATATGCATATAATTCTATTAACCGCGAATCTTTATTCCGAATGTTGAAAGAACAAAGACTAGATCTGAAAACGCTGGCAATTATTAAAGCAACATTAACTAACACAAGTTCAAATTTTAAATTCATGGGTGACATCTCAGAGCCCTTCGAAATTAAAACTAGAGTGAGACAAGGGGATGGACTCTCGCCACTCTTATTTAACTGTGCCACTATTATTTAATACAGGAGTGGCATGAAAAAAGTCGACCCTGAATATTGACCAGCACATTAAACTGGGGAGAACCAACATCAAAATTGATTGTCTGGCGTTTGCTGATGATCTAGCAATTTTGGCTCAAGATGTATTAACGGCACAGAAACAGATTGAAATCCTAAAAGAAACAGCAGGAAAGGCAGGACCCCAAATTTCCTTTGAATAGACACAATACATGACCTGCGACAGACTAAGAACACCATTTCTAAAAACAAAATATGGTCACATCAGACGAGTCTCTCAATTGAAATATTTGGGTGAAACAGTAATGGAAAATGGGTTGAAAACAGTGGCCAATAAGGGTAGATGTCAAAAAATGGAAAGGGCATTGAGGCTTACACAAAATATTTACAACAAAAAATGCCTATCTATAAACACACAACTGAGATATTACAACACAGTTATTAAGCCACAATGCCTATATGGGACAGAAACGCTCATTTTAATTAGAAAGAGGGACATCGAGGGCATTGAAAAGAAGGAAAAAAAAATCATATGAAAAATCCTAGGCCCCAAACAAATAAATAGCACATCATACCGACTTCGAGAAAACCAAGAAATCAAACAATACACAGATATACATAGCGATATGAGAAAAAGAAGACTTAAGTTTTACGGACACATAAAACGGATGAATCCGAGTAGGCTAACTAGACAAATAGTCAAATTTTATGAAAATAGGAGTAGAGCTAAAGTAGAAATAATTAAATGGATTGCTGCAATTAAAGAGGACCTAAGATCAGCAAATATTACGCAAAGTGAAATTCAGGATAGAGGCTGTTTCAGACACAAGGTTGACGTTTGGAAGTTTGGCTAGGGAGAAAAATGTAGGAAAACTGGAACAACTTAGTCTGACGAAAGGAAAAAAGCTCATAGCGAAAGAATGAAATTAGTATGGGCGCAAAGGAAGGCTAACAACAACAAACGCCTCTAATTGTACTTCGCGTGGTCCACCAGGGACCCTCTATATATATAATATATATATACATATATATATATATATATATATATATATATATATATATATATATATATATATATATTATATATATATATATATATATATATATATATATATATATATATATATATATATATATATATATATACAATTTGATATGTTTCTCGAACGTGTAAATCATAGTATTTTGGGGAAGTTGGTTGGTTTCGGTCTAGGAGTCAGCAGTAAAACAAAGTTTTTATTCGTCCCAATATTTCGTCATTTTTATGACGACTTCATCAGGAGACACTAAAATTTTAATGATGTAATAGAAATTACATAATAAAAAGTAACATAATAAAAATACCAAATTATATAATTGAAAAATATATAATTGATGTTCTGTTTGAAACTGCTCCAGTCTTTTCAATCTCGATGGTTGGAGGTGGAATACCTTAATGTTTAAAAAATATTTTTAATTGCTGTTTTTAATTATTGTTTATAGGCATACTTTTTAGACCATAGACATTATTTGTAAGTATATAGAATTATTGTTTTGTGATTTTACATTTTAGTATGTTTGTGTCCTATATATATATATATATATATATATATATATATATATATATATATATATATATATATATATATATATATATATATATTGTTAGGTTGGAGGCCATAGGCCAATTGGAGAACTCTTATTACCCTTTACGATTACCTATGATTACTTACGATTAACTTTCTCACTTTGCGGACTTCCCGTTAAATGGCGTATATATGAAATGTAAGACTTCTTTGGACAGTATCCAATGAGACAACAATAGCTGAGTGTCACATTCGCCCAACTGCTGGGTTCCACAATCTCATGTGGAAAAAGTATGTATGTATGTGAAGTATATATACATATATATATATATATATATATATATATATATATATATATATATATATATATATATATATATATATATATATATATATATATATATATGTATATATACTGGGCACTCACATCGCAATCAATTCAAAAAGTTCGAGTGGGGTTCGGGGGTTCAGAGGAGAATGGAAAGATCTATGCTTGGCATGATAAGACGAGACAGAAAGCCCTGCATATGGATCAGGGAAGAAACGAAAGTGTTGTGGGTTCTAAGTATGTGAAGTGATTGTGGGTTCTACAATCTCATATGGAAAAGTATGTATGAATGTAAAGTATGTATGTCGGCGAAAGTATGGAAAGTATGGTTGACTGTAGATTGGGTCTCCCTAGTTTCATATATATATATATATATATATATATATATATATATATATATATATATATATATATATATATATATATATATATAATTTGCTGATAAATATTTAAGTTCCGCATTGCGTGGATTTGTTAAACTCCGATTACGCTTAATTATGTTATTAACGCATAATAAATTATTCCTATTTATTAACTGTTAATATATTATACATCAACGATTTCACCCTTACAAAAGTTCATAATTACCTTTGTTACATGTGCCTCTGCTGGTGAAATACTTTATTAATTTATAAACAATAATTAAAAATGTGCACTGAACTACAAATGCCTGTTGGGAGCATATAATTTATTATGTGTTTGTATTACTTATAAAGAAAAATTAATAGGCCTAATTAAACAAAACGATATTATAATCGTATGAACACACAGTAGATTTAATAATTTATACTTTTTTCCGTGGAAATTTTACTAAAATAAGAGTATGAAAGTATAAAAATTCGGATTCTTGTATGCAACGATTATCTTAATATTAATAAAATTATAAACCAAAATATCAAAATCCAAATAACAAGAAAATTCCGAAAAGTATCACGTATGACAACAAAATTACGATATAAAATGTTTTGTTTATTTAAAAAGTCCTCCAATCAATGTTTTAATAAGATTATTATAAAAATTTTTCAGAAATATCTGCAAATTATTTTACAAAACTTATAATAATGATTCTAGGAAGAACGTTGGCTAAAAGATAAAATTAAAAGCTTTAAGGCAAGATTTAATTTCCGTGCTCAAATCTTGTAAAAATAATCGATAGTTCTGATACAATATTTTCAATGTTAAAGCAACAGGATGTGGAAGAACAACCGCAGAAGACTTCTTGCTTTGAAATACTCATTTCTCACCATAAAATCACTAGCGAACCACTAGTTTGCAGAGCACTAGTTTGAGGACTATTCACCGCCACATAACATTTTTTGGATTTTTCATATTTCATTTTCCCTATCTACCCGTTTTTTATACTACATCTCACAGCTGGCACCGATACCAACGACTGAAACGGTGTCGCTATTAGAATATGGAATGGGTAATTGGAATGGAATTATGTTTAGAAATGAATCACAATTTGCATTGGAAATCATATTAGTCGATCATTGGCTAGAAGACGTAAAGGAGAATGGCACGACGCTTTATAGACCATTTCATATCGGCCACGAGGTGACGATCTATTGCTTAGACTAACAATTCACCTTTGATTTTATATATTACCAAAACAACTAGATGAATTCCATTAAAAATGAAATATTAGAAACAAAAAAGCCCACCCATTCTTTTAACTGAAGGGCATATGTTTCGTCTCTTGAAAGACTCATGCTCTCATGCGTTATTACCATTACACACTTCTCGAATTCAAACTATTTACCCATACTAATTATTCTAATGTTATACTAATAAGATTAATTACTTATGCAATATTTTATTGAATTCTATAAGAATTTAAGTTAAACAAACCCTTGACCTTCAAAGTCAAACATAGGACCTATTCCTAATTCTAAAATTATAATATAGATATTTCATTAAATTTGCAATTTTAAATTTTACATAAACTATATAGTTGATAAAATCTGAATATCAAGAGAGGAAACATATGCCCTTCAGTTGAAAGGATGTATTAGTAATAAAACAGGACAGCAATAATTTTAAAACATTTCAAAAGGCTTTATTATTTCCAGCTTTAAACGCGACATGATATGAAACTTTTATCAGATGTCAAAGACAGACAGTGGACAGAAACACCAACTTAAAAAACAAATGATTCTATCGAGGAAAATTTTTTACAACATGGTCACCATATTTTTTGGTCATAGTTGTGTATTTTTAGCGAATTTCTGAAATCAAGCAAACTTTTTACTCCACATTATTATATTAGACCATCTTATATATGAAACGTTTTGTTTTCAAGAATACTTCCTTAAGTTCTGCTTCCTACTACAGCTTTTTTAATATCGTATTTACTTTCATTAAATTGAACGTCAGCTTATTGCTTCAAGCCTCAACTAAGAAGATAATAGCAAAACGGGTTTATTGTTTCATAAGGGAGTTGATTCTATATTGATTCTGGGGTGGGGCTCGTCCCTAGTCAAGTAACCAATAAAAATGCTCATTTAGGCGGAGACAGAGGTTGCTGAGTGCGCAACTGTTCCACATGAGATTGTGGAACCCAACAGTTAGGTGAATGATGACACTCAGCTACTGTTGTCTCATTGGTGCCCGATTCGAATGAAGAATCCAACTGACTCGAACAAGTCCAAGTGGCAACTCGAAGCAGACAACACTTGAAAATGCCAAATGAGGTTTCAGCGAAACGTCGTGACGCCAACTCGTGACAACCAACTGAAAATTCCAACACCCGGAATGATTTAGAAACATTATCTACCATGCGTGGACATATAATATATATATATATATATATATATATATATATATATATATATATATATATATATATATATATATATATATATATATATTTATATATATATATATATATATATATATATATAAATATATTACAATTGACCACCCAATGGTACGGGCAGGGGTTCAGATTGACTGTCGAAAAGAGCGCGAAAAAATGGCAAGATCAAAGAAGGGCAAGATGGATTCTGGAAAACTGCTGGAGAGAGGAAGCGATTTTGAGATTGCTTTGTCAAACCGGTTTGCTGCGTTACAAGATCCAAAGGTGGAACTATCAGTTCAATATGAAGAAATCGCCAACAATGTACTTCAAACGGCTGCTTCAATAGCACCAGAAGAAAAATGTCTCAAACAAACAAAAATCTCCAGTGAGACCATTGATTTAATGAAGAAACGGCGAACAATGAGAAACACAGGTAGTCCTTTTGACTGGGTCGAGTATACTGAGCTCTGCAAAACTATAAGAAAACGTATCAGAGAGGACACGCGCCGATTCAACATGCAGCTAGTGCAAAAAACCCTGGGAGAAAACAAAGGAATTAACAAAGCTAAACAGAAGCTGAGAAACAAAAGAACGCAAATATATGCTTTAAAGCGTGAGGATGGCACAGTGTGCAGGGCACGTACCAAAATGTTAGAGATTGTCAGAAAATTTTATTCCCAGTTATATGAAGATCAGAACCAATCAAAGACAACAATACCCACGGAAGAACAAATGCCAGATATCCTAGTGGAGGAAGTAACAAATGCTGTAGAATCGATGAAAAACGGCAAGGCTCCAGGAAAGGACAGTGTAACTGTCGAAATACAAAAAGCTGGTGGTCGGACGTTACACAGAACACTGGCAAAATTATACACAAAATGCCTCAAAGAACAAAAAGTACCTGACTTATGGAAAAATGCAGAAGTGATCCTTTTACATAAAATAGGAGCACAGGAAGATTTAAAGAACTACCGTCCAATAAGCCTCCTATCAGTAATGTACAAAGTTTTCACTAAGATAATTTCTAAAAGAATATTTAAAAAACTGAATGCCGCACAACCAAGAGAACAAGCAGGAGTGGATTCAGTACAAGGATCACATCCAGGTTGTACAGCAGATCATAGAAAGGCACAAGGAATTCACCATGCCACTGTGCTTGGCTTTTATCGACTACGAAAAAGCATTTGATTCCATCTGAAAGTATGCGATAATGGCTGCACTGCTTATCCAAGGTGTAGAGAGAGCCTATGTAAACCTTTTAGAATCGATATATGATGGAGCTTCAGCCACAATTCACCTTGATGATCTTGAAGTGGGAATTAATGTAGAACGAGGTGTACGGCAGGGTGACGCAATATCGCCTTTTTTTTCTCGGCTTGCCGTGAAGAAGTATTCCGTAAACTGGATTGGGAACAGGATGGTGTAAAGATCAATGGTGCAAACTTAAACCATCTTAGATTTGCAGATGATATTATTCTCATTTCACAAGACCCAGAGGAGCTGCAAAAAGGCACAAAAGAACTGCAACGGGTTGGCGAACCATTTGGCTTGAAAATAAAAGTGAAAAAGAGTCAGGTTATGTTCAATAACTTCGCTCAGGACAGAAGAATTTCAGTTTTAGGAAGGGATTTGGAGATTGTGGACAGATTTATATATCTTGGGCAGAGGATTTCAATGGAAGGTAATACCGCCCGGGAGGGGGAACGGCGTGTGAAATGTGGCTGGCGTGCATTTGGTAGGCTCAACATAGTGTTTAAGAGCAGACTCCCACTTCGCCTGAAAAGAAAAGTATTCGATCAGTGCGTTCTACCCGTTATGACATACGGAAGTGAAACCTGGACACTCACATCGCAATCAATTCAAAAACTTCGGGTGGCACAGAGGGGAATGGAAAGATGTATGCTTGGCATTACAAGACGAGACAGAAAGTCCTGCGCATGGATCAGGGAACAAACAAAAGTCTGTGACATCATTGGAAGAGTAAAGCAATTGAAATGAAGATGGGCAGGCGATATAGCGAGACGATGTGACGACAGACGGACCAAGGCAATCCTGGAGTGGATACCGCTTGATCGCAAACGTCCGCGAAGAAAACCGACAGCACGATGGATTGATGACATCGTTAAGTATATTGGACCCGAGTGGCAGAGGAAAACCCAGGACCGTGAAAGTTGGAAGCATGCTGAAGAGGCCTTCGTCCTGCAGTGGATCGATACAGGTTGGTGATGATGATGATGATATATATATATATATATATATATATATATATATATATATATATATATATATATATATATATATATATATATATATATATTAAAAAATAAAGTATGCCAGTGAATATTTTTTGATTATTCAAAAACCGAGGACGTTTATTTCAGAAAAGGAAATGCGTATAATGGAAGAAGATATTTTCAATGGAAAATTCGCCCAGAATATATATTAAAAGACAAGATTCTAATTACGGCTGTATTTTATATACAATTCAGCATTGAAATGGTGCTAAATGACCAGCACGAGGACGAAGGGACATATTTGAAAGGGTCCCGAATTCGACTGGGTTGGGACACAGATGCCCGCTTCTGAAACAGGAACTAATTTAACAGTCTAGGTAAATTACTATTCGCTATAATAACAGTGCATTAAATTTGATAGCCTAGAGGACGTCCTTTGGAGAAATGAAGGGACAATTAGGTATTATTCTATAATTATCGAGTCACTTTTTATACAAATTGCTAATTAATAATTATATGCAGAATGGACACTAATCAATTTTTTTTATTGTACTAACACCGGAAACAATATACGCAATATTGATATCAAAAATATGTTGTCACTTTATGATGCGAAAAAGTAACTTTTCGCAGTATTCGTCTAAAATATCATTACTATTAATAAATAATGAATATGTTAATATAATGAATAGTTTAATTTGAAGTAATTTCAAACGGAAACTCAAGCTAATTCATAAAATATGCCAACAACTTAAAAAAAATAATACTTTGAAGAATATTTTTTCAGTCTTGCTTAATATTCATGTTTCATTTATTGTTATAGAATAATAATGAAACTCAGCAT
Source organism: Cosmopolites sordidus (assembly GCA_031761425.1). Taxonomy (NCBI): domain Eukaryota; kingdom Metazoa; phylum Arthropoda; class Insecta; order Coleoptera; family Curculionidae; genus Cosmopolites; species Cosmopolites sordidus. The sequence goes on from JARFXV010000609.1 coordinate 68,808, forward strand.
CTTTGGCAACAAAGGCAGCATCCATTGAACAGAAGCTTTTTCACACCCAAAACATCATGTGAATTATAGTGGATACGGTTTATGGAAAAGTTTACAATAACAGCAAGCTCGCGTCGATCAACTTCAATTTCATATGAGAATTCTTCATTTAATATGAGAGAATAATTTTTTCATTTATTTTTTTCTATTTCCTTCCTTTCAGTTTTAACAGTTAAATATCTGTTTTATTTAAAATTTCCAAGCACGCTATTGTTTCCTAAATAATATTATCCTCAAGCTGTTTGAAACACCAGGAAATATTACATTCAAACAAAACTGGTGTATTTTCGCTGATTGATGTGATCGATAAATTTAAGTTTTGTTTCCATTTGTTCAGAATTTGATATGTGTATGTGTATTAACAGTCACTCCGTTTCCCGAAACTGTTTTGAAACTGGTTGAAACTAATAAAGTTTAATTCAGAAATCCGCGAATTTAATGTCTCTAATAACACTTTGATATAATTACAGCGGTTAGAAAGCTTATTAAAATAATGCTTTGCCAGCATAATGGCATGAAATTGGGTGTTGATTTATCTTAAAATGCCTAATTCATACTTTTTTTTAATACGACTTATAAACTAAGACGGTAATTATATTCGAATTGACAAAGTGTATTTCTAAGTTGTGAATAGTTCAATCAGTATGAGTTGTGAATTTATTTTAGGAAAATGGTTTAGGGATTTCAAATTAGAAAGAGAGTTTTAAACATATGCAAGATACAGAGATGCTAGATCCAGTTGTGTTCAAAGCACATATTGAACATAACTACCTTGAACATAAATTCATATTATTGATTGATTTGTCCGTTACTTGGTGATAGTTCATTTTTTAAAAAGGAATAAAACAATTTTTTACTTTGTTATCTTTCACTTTTATTCTAATATATTTTTTATGAATAATTTGTGAAATTGTTTGTCTGGTTTTATCGTCTAGAATATCAAATTCAATTGGATGGGGTTTATATGATAATTCAGAGTGCAGTACCTTAATATGTAGGAGTAAGTTGTCTCTAATACTGAAATATTTTCTTGTTTCTTCTTTTAGCCAGATGGTTTTGCAGAATCCAGGGTTTTCTTTGCAGAGACTGTGGTCGCGTCTTTTTTATAAGGTCTTTTTTAATAAAATTCAAATAAATAAATGTGTATTTGCTATAGAGAATGCTGACACTCTTACGCCACAGGGCCCATACGTGAATAATAATAATTATAATTATATATATATATATATATATATATATATATATATATATATATATATATATATATATATATATATATATATATATATATATTATGAAAATAGGATAAAATTCAACTATATGTCTAGTTAGCCTACTCGGATTCATATGGATTGTGTCCGAAAAACTTAAGTCTTGTTTTTCTCATATCGTTATGTATATCTATGTATTGTTTGATTTCTTGGTTTTTTCGAAGTCGGTATTTGGTGCTATTAATTTGTTTGGGGCCTAAGATTTTTCTTATGGTTTTTCGATCTTTCTTTCTTTTCAATCTCCTCGATGTATTTCTTTCTATTCAAATGTTTTTTTGTTCTCAGTTTTATGTTTTTAGATATGCATTTTTTATTGTAAATATTTTGTGTAAGTCTCAATGCAGTTTCCATTTTTTGACATCTACCCTCATTGACCGGTTTTTCCAAACCGTTTTGCAGGATTATTTCACCCAAATATTTAAAATGCGAGACTCGTCTGATGTTACCATATTTTGTTTTTAGAAGTGATTTATTGTGTGTAGTGAGAAGTGTAGAAGAAATGGTGTTCTTAGTCTGTTGCAGGTGATGTATTGTGTCTTTTCAAAGGAAATTTGGAGTTCTACCTTTTCTGCTGTTTCTTTTAGGATTTCAATTTGTTTTTGTGCCGTTATATCTTGAGCTAAAATTGCTAGATCGTTAGCAAACGCCAGACAATCTATTTTGGTGTTGGTTCTCCCCAGTTTAATGAGCTGGTCAATATTCATGGCCGATTTTTTTACCCGCCGCTCCTGTATTACTTTTTCTAGAACACAGTTAAATAAGAGTGGCGAGAGACCACCTCCTTGTCTCACTCCAGTTGTAATTTCAAAAGGCTCTAAGATGTCACCTATGAATTCAACTTTTGACTTTGTGTTAGTGTTGCTTTAATAATTGCCAGCGTTTTCAGATCAAGTCCTTGTTCTTTCTGGATTTGGAATAAAGATTCGCAGTCAATAGAATCATATGCTTTTTTGAAATCCACAAATGTACAGACGAGATTTTTATTGTATAGTTTTTGATGTCTTAAGATCAACTTTAAATTCAGAATCTGTTCCGGACAGAATCTGCCCGGTCGAAAACCTGGTTGATATTCACCAATTGTAGGTTCTAACTGTCTCTGTGCTCTGTCTAGAAGACATTGAGATATAATTTTGTAAGAAACTGGAAGAAGAGATATCCCTTTGTAGTTGTTTTCATCCATTCTATCTCCTTGCTTATGTAGTGGATGGATTAGAGCATCTTTCTAATCGTCCGGAATCCGTTCGGTTCGCCAAACTTCTTGTAGAATTTTGGTTATTTCCTTGATTGTACCTGAACCAGTGGAATTTAAAAGTTCAACAGTGATTCCATCTTCACCAGAAGCCTCGTTAAGTCATTTCATTTGCCTAATTATCTCATCTTCATTCGGTGGTAATGAATCTGGGTTTGTTTGTTTAGGGTTTAGTAATAGTAATTTGTTTAAGAGCTCAGGACAGTTTATATAGTTGTTTAAAATATTTGGCAAGTTCTTTGCAATTGTCTTGGTTATTTAGTTAATTTTGTAAAAATTTTGGGTGATGTTTATATATATATATATATATATATATATATATATATATATATATATATATATATATATATATATATATATAAATATATATATATATATATATATATATATATATATATATATATATATATATATATATCAAATGGAAAATATAAAAATAAAATCAAGTATTTAGTACTGTCGGAGTTTCACGATCCCCTTCGCGTCATAGTTCTCCAAAATGTTTGAAACTTTAGCAAGAAACTCAGGATACAGACTGTTTTTTCTTATCACTTGGCTAAATTAAGTTCGTGAATATATTTTATTATTAATTATCTTATTTATTAAACATATTAAGAATAGTTTTTGTCGGAGACCCTTCTCTTAACAACTAACCAAGTTTCAGTTCTGATGACTCATCAATCTTGCATGCTAAAAGCCTTTTATCCCTTTATTCTCACGTTAAACCCTTCTCAAGTATACAGGGATGATTCGCTAATAATTGTCACCAGTACATTAACATTCTTAATTTTTTCCTGATTGAATTCACTGGTAAACGTTGATGACTGTCACTAGACAGTAAAATGTATATATGTGAAATATGTAGTCAACAGTTTTTAAGAAAAACGCTAAAAAGAACTAAGTAATAATGGCCTATTATTAGTCTATTGAGTTTGATTTGGGATTGTCTTGAGAGTTGTTGTTTCCATCTATAAGGTTATGGATTTTGTTAGAAATTTTATAATGGTAGTCTCTGTCAATAGGGAGTAAGGCACAGGGAGATCCAGCAGGTATCTCATTTTTTGCCAATTCGTCCACCCTATCATTGCCCATACGACTAGCCTTTATTGTCCATATGACTAGCGGTCCAGACAAATGAGATGTAGGATAAAGAGTTTAGGAAGTGGAAAATATTAAAAATTTTGAGAATTAAAGGATGAGGCGAGTTTGGATTTAAGATTAGTTTTAAGGAATTGAGAGATTAGATGCAGACCAGCAAAGTGTCTCGTACAAAGGAGATTCTATTAGAGCCTCATGAATTGCGAAGAGCTCAGCTGAGATAATGGGTATAATGGAAGGGAGTTTGTATTTTTTAGAAAAATAGCGAGATAGGTACAATCTAGGGTAAACCGTCCAAATATCGGCCATCTCCAGTAGTCGGCCACTTTTACCATAATCCGCGTAAAACAGAAAAAAGAAACACACTCAAGAGGGAAGGGGTTATTTTTTTATTTTGGGCATAGTTCTGCTCATAACAAGAAAAAGAAAGACTCTGATTGGTCACCATATTGTTCAAATCAACAGGTGTATTCTGGTCAGTTGTGAAAGTGTTCTCGAAGGGCCGGTTTCGTGTCGAGAAGACAATTTGTCAAGGTAAGAAAATTAGTGTTTTTCAATATACTTTTTAAATTGAATTATACGGTTTAATCTTAGAATATGTTTATCATTAACAATAACACTTATTATGAGATAAAACACGGTTTTTAGTTAAATTTAAAAATTATTTTAATTACGATCATTTCTGGTTATCACTGGATTGGATTTTACAACCCTTCCAATAGTCAGCATGGGTGGACGACCATTGGTAAATCTAGGTTTTCTTTTTCTTATGATTAAATTTTGTTTTTGTTGTAGCGAATTTTGCTTACTTTGAAATCAATTTATTTTAAGTTTGACACAGTGGAACCAAAAGCGGGCCACATGAAATGTGAGCCAATACTGTATGACCGACTTTTGAACAGAGCGTTAACCAGTAGTTGGCCATCAAAATGTAATAACTTTAGTTTTCCATGCCTACCTGTAATTTGTTTTAGAGTTTTTACAACTGTATGCATATCTAAAACTAGATATCTAGTTCAAATATGTTCACCTACTGTTTCAGGAATAAAAAATTGAACCCACAAAAGAAAGAAAAAAAAAGAAAATTTTTCAAAAAGAAAGTTTCATGACTATGAAGAAAGCCAAATAGCTGTAGATTGCATCAAATCCAACAAAATGACGCAAAGAAAGCTATGACAAAGAAAGCCTTTTATATAATGTTCCAAGATCAACGGTATAAAAGCGGTTAAGCGGGGTAAGAAAAATATATGGAAATAAAATGAGCCCCAGCTGACTAAAACAGAAGAAGAGGCCAGAACGAATTGGCAAATTGGGCTTTAACAGTCGGGAGGCTTGGGTTTCCCTGGCAAAAACAAGATGTGATTCAAACAGCAGCAAAGCAGCAGCTCGTAAAAGAGAGACAAACTCCATTTACCAATGGGAAACCAGGTGAGAAATACCTCTGCCAAATCTATAAATTTTAACACTAAAATAAAAACAAAAAAGGCACTTCTCTGTAAAAGACTCAAGCAACTCCGAGACTAAAAACCAACTGAAGATACACCAACAATTTTAAAAGAAATCAAAGTTGGAAAATTTGTCAAATTTGACACAAAACAAAAAGTAATAGATAAAATGGACAAAAAGAAATCGAATAACAACAAAAAAATAATATATTTTATTGGTAAAAATATTGGAAAGGCCAGTGACGTTTATATGGTAAAGTTCCGTTAGTAAAGACGAGAAGATACAGATTCGCGGTATTTTATTCTTCCAGAAATTGATGACATTTCTGAAATAACTTTCGACGATATTGAAAGGAAGCTGGGTTTGAAGGGAAAGGGTTCCTTAAGGTTAAATTTTAAATTATTTTTCCATATTTCGGATCTAGGTTATACCATCCGCTAATAATTTAGTCTTAGCAATTAATTATTTATTATTATAGAATTACATGAACTTGTCGAACATATAGACACTTTTAATATTTGACTATACCAATATGCTATCTAGATTTTTGTTTGAATTGTTTTATTGATAGTCATTGAATTTGAATTGATATATAATACTACCCATCAATCTAGTCCTGTAGTAAGAATTTTATTGAGAATTTAAATATTTTTGTAGGTAAATAGACGTAAACGATTTGATTTTATATGTACATACTTTTTATTTTTTAATGGTTACCTCACCATTTTGGTTACTAAATATCTAGCTATACCTATCTAGGTTAATAATTTTTTCTATATCTATATATATAGGCTTGTTTTTATTTCCTATTTATTTACTAATTATGAAAAAAAAAATTGTTTTGTTACAAATAAAACTAAAAAAAATCTTTACTTTATTTTTAGAAGAGTTGTAATAAATTGGGGGGGGGGGGGGGGGGGGGGTAATTAGATATATAGTCACAAAATTACTTTGGTATGTTCTTTAGAAGTCAACATTTCCTGAAGATAACAATAATATACGACTATAAAATAGGTTCAATGGAATAGTAAAACGAATGGGAAATCTAATTTTTGTTATACGTATTTATCTACTATTATTTTTCAGAAATTTTGACTTTGCGTCTGTATCATAAAAATAATAGTACCTACTATTGTAATAGTCCTTTAGATTCTTAAAGACGTCCCAAAGCCCAAACTAACAATAGCCTGGACCCTCAAAGTAAATATTGGTAAATATCCATATAAAATCAAATCATTTTATGTGAATTTTGCTCAATCAATTTGAATACTTAGTATTTTATGGAGTTATTATTATTATTATTCTGCTCATCCTTACTGTAGAATCTCAGCTCATGCTGGCCGGTATTCCAATGCCAAGATGAAAAAGCAATTCAGCTCCTCTCTCCCTAGCATAATATCTTACGAACAATGTGACACGTCTGCAAGAGCACGGCACGCTGTCCTACTATGGCAATCGATCTCGAGATCCCGAGGCTCTCGAGGTTCTTTGAAAATCTCTTACTTATCAGGCCTTCGGCGGATATAACGAAGGGCACTACATCTACCTTACTCAGTTTCCACTGGTTCTTCAAGTCGTATGCCAGATTTTCATACTTTGTGGATTTTTCTATCTCAGTTTTTCTAATGTTGTGAGATAGTGGCACTGCGATGTCAATTATAAAAGCCCTCTTGTCCTTTTTGTTGATTAGAACAATATCCGGCCTGTTATAATCAACCGTTCGATCAGTAGTGATTGGTCTGTCCCAGTAGAGAATGGTATCGGATGATTCAAGTACAGGAGAAGGCGAGTACTTATAATATGGAGGAGGTGCATTTTCTAATAGCGAGTATTTTTTTGCAATTTGTTGATGTATAATTTTTTTTTTTATTATTATTATTTTTATTATTATTTTTAAATTTTATTATTATTATTATTATTATTATTATTATTTTGTCTTTCTAAAACACGTGTAGGTACCGATTTGAGAATTTTACATTGTTTACTTCATAGAAAACAATAATATCATAGCGGTCGCCGACTAATCGGTGACTTTTGGTGGCAAATATAGTAGCTTTAAACAATATGTAAATAAAAAGGAAAATTTAAGGAGGGACGTTAAGTGGTCGAGTACTGGTCAGTTTACCCTAAATGGCAGCATCAATGCCTGAAGAAGTTGAGGTTGAGGCAACGCTTGAGGCTCTGAGCACCTCAAAAATTAACGAATTCGACTTTGACTGTCTCCCTCGCCCAGTATGTAGCTTCAACCTCACTCTCCGTTGGATTACTAGTCTATAGTTCAGGACTAAAGAGGAGGTAAAACCGAGCAGGCCGAGTTTTCCGCCTCCAAAGACATATCATAGTACTGAATACGAATAGAGTTACTTGCTCAAAAATGGGATGAGGTCATCGAAAACAACGGCCTTTATTTCGAGGAATAAACATCTATGTGTGTACCTGTATAAGCATTTTATGAAGTGAATAAATATGTAGCTTAAAAAACGCAACTACTTTTATAACACCCTAGTATATCAAGAATATATCTGAGTATATTGGAAATTAAGTTTAGCATTTACCTAGTAAATTATGTTTCATTTAACTCCAAGAAAGCCAATAAACTAATATGTCAACCCAATAAAAATGGTATAGTCCTTGTCGTTTTCCCTTTTTCTGTTAGGGATAAAGTCTTTGCCCTAACGACTCATCAATCTTATATATAAAAACCCTCTCATTTACCTATTTTCTGCTTAGACCCTTCTCAAGAATATTTACATACTGTTACACCTCCGAAACTAATTTAATCAAGTCCAACGGGCAAACATAATTTTACTAAATCCCTTCCAAGGTTAATTTTTGTTCGAATTCCGTGCCGTTCCAATCTCTGCCATTTCGGTCAAAATGTCATGAAATTTTACTTTAATTGGGATAATTTGATTAGGCCTGAAACAAATTTATTTGCCAGCGGCTAACAAAATTATGGAAAATTGTGCCATTGTGCCTGTAATATAATTTGTTCCATCAAAATGGTACGGGTAACAGAATTTACATCTCTAATGTTTTCTTTATAAATAGTTAGCAAATACGTTGCATTCAAAACTTATTTTGAATATTTTTAAATATTCATTTAAAATTTTCTTTTAATTATTTCAAAGATTTATTTATTTTTTTCAGTATTCATTCTGGTTATACAAAGATTGCTTTAAAATTATTATAATGGTACAAATTCTAATAATTAGAACTGATCGAAACGCCCAACAGTTGTTAAAAGTTTGAAAATGATGATCGTTATGTGTATGCAAGGCCGATTTAAAAGCTGTTTTTGTTCTTCTCCATGCTCCCAAATATTCCCCCGCCACTACAAAAACGAAATTTGCGCTACAAATAAATGCCGTCTCCATATTTTCTACGCACTTGGCCCCTTCTGATATCTTTTTTTTTGCCAAACATGAAGAAATGACCAGCTGAAAAAAGTTCTCTATCCTCGTTTAATAAAAAGTATTTGTTTTGGGAAGAATTTCTTCACTATATCACATAATTTACATTAATAATATTTTCTTTAGCAAATACGTTGCATTCAACACTTATTTTGACTATGTATAAATATTCGTTTGAAAATTATCTTTTATTTTCTAAAATTTAATTATTATTTTTTATTATTCATTCTGGTTATACAAGGATTGCTGTAACATGCTTAGAATAGTAAATCCTATTAATTAAAACAAAACGAAACGCTCAACGGTTATTAAAAGGCCGAAAATGATTATAGTTATGTGAATGCGAGGTCAATTTAAAAACAGTTCTTCTTCTCCATGCACCCGCGTATTCGTTCGCCACTATTAAAGCGAAATTAGTCAGTCAACTTCTGACGTCTTTCTTTTTATCAAAGCTTGAAAAAATGACCTGAAAAGAAATTATCTCTCCTCTTATAATATAAACCATTGACTTTATGAAGAATTTCTACGCTATATCTCTAGAATTTACATTGATAATATTTTCTTTATACTTATCAAATATGTTGAATTCAACACTGAATATTTTAATTTTTTTCATCATTCATTCTGGTTATACCAGGATCGCTTAAAATGCTCACAATGCTACAAATTCCAATAACTAGAACTGAATGAAACTTACGATAGTTGTTGAAACACCGAACTGCAATGCTGAAAATGGTGATCGTTAAGTATGCAAGGTCGGTTGAGAATCAGTTCTTCTTCTCGATGCACCCGCGTATTCGTCCGCCACCATAAAAGAGAAATTGGTCAATTTGCGCTACGAATAAATGCCGCACACCTACTATTCTCCGCACTTAGCCCTTTCAGATGTATTTCTTTTTCCAAGAATGAAGAAATGACCAGCTAGAAAGAAATGCTCTACCCTCGGGTAAGAAAATGTACTGGCTTTAGAAAGAATTTCTATACTATATAACAGAATTTACATTGATAATATTTTCTTTAAAAACATTTTCAATATTTTTAAATACACATTTAAAATTTCTTTTGCATTATTCATTCTGGTTATACCAGGATCGCTTTAAAATGCTCATCATGCTACATATTTCAATAATTAGAACTGAATGAAATATACAACAGTTGTTGAAAGACTAAACTGCAACGCTGAAAATGATGATCGTTAAGTGTATGCAATGTCGGTTGAGAATCACTTCTTCTTCTCGATGCACCCGTGTATTCTTCAAAAATACACGGACACGGACTATTCAAAAGCGAAATTAGTCAATTTGCGCCATATCCACCCTATTCTCCGCACTTGGTCCCTTTCGACATATTTTTTTCATGAAGAAATGCCCAGATGGAAAGAAATTCACATGAAATGAAGAGATCATAGTCGAAAGAGAAGTGTATTTTGCAGAATTCGATAAGTTGTGCTGCGGAAATCTGTGTCGGAGTCCGACTTTTCACTCTATCTTCGTATAGTAAAAAGTATTGTCTTTAAAAAGAATTTCTTCACTATTTGACATCATTTTACAGTAAACTTAAAGAGATTCACCACTAAACACCAAAACACTTTTTTGAACTGCTCGACGCACGTTTCGCTAACCATGTTAGCATCATCAGGAAATCATTTAGTCTAGATTAAAGGAGGAAGAAAATCTAGATTAAATCATCAGGAGATGATTTAATCTAGATTAAATCATCTCCTGATGATGCTAACATGGTTAACAAAACGTGCGTCGAGTAACGAAACGTAACGAAACGAAACGTCGCTTAGTGGTGAATCTCTTCAAATTTAGTGTTTCACACCAAAGGTTCCAATAGAAGAATTAATCATTTTACAGGAATAACAACCTATATAGCGAGCTAATTGAAGTGAAGAGTTAAGTTGTAGTTAATGAGATCGAAATATTCGTGAGGAAACATGATGATAAACGGCACTAACGTTTCAGAAGTTATCCAAATACTGAAAAACAGTACAAAAACATATACTGAAAAACTGAAGAGGAAAAAATATTTTGATTTGATTAGTTGAACTAGTATAGATATGAAACGGAAAATTCGTTACTCGAAGTGTTACAAATTATAAATACGGAAGTTTTGTCAAATGAATATTTTTTAGACAATGTTGAAAATATCATACGGCCACCTATGGCGCGGATGATGGCATCGATTCTTTCTATGAATGAATCGCACGGTGCACGAATGTGAGTCTGTGGAATTCGTTGCCATTCCCGACAAAGCACTGACTTCAATGTGTTCAAACGGTCATATTTTTTTGTTGACCTCTTAGCCACTAAAATGGACCATATGGAGAAGTCCATTGGATTCAAGTCCGGTGAGTATTAAGGCCATTATTGCGAATAAATAAACTTGAACGTGATTTTGTAAAAATTGTTGTGTCAAATTAGCATTATGGGATGGTTCCTGTAGAAATGTCCAAATGTTGGAACCAAATAGTTTGTTTGTCCAAGGGAAAGCCTTTTATTGGTACACTTTCTGGTTCACCTTAACGTCCAGTTACAGCAGCCAGCAAGAAATAGGCGCTTGTTTACGCACAGCAATTCGGTTGTCCAAATTATCACTGGACTTGCCTTTCAACCACACACGATCGTTTTGTGTGTTTACGCATTGCTGAACAGTGAAAATGTTCTCATCAGAAAACACCAAATTTTCGAGTTTTGTTTTGTTGTTTTTTGTGCCAGTTTTAAATCTTGCCCTTTTTGTACCTTGTAAGGCTTCAACTTAATGAGGCTTACAAGGTAAGGCTTCAAGTTCATATTTCAGTATACGGCGTAAGCTTGAGTCGGACATGTTCGACTGTTTAGCCGATTTTACTGCACTCTGAGGTGGATTTGTTTCAATTCATGTCCTTACCTTTCGAACCATTTCTGGTAATGTGGATTTTTTTATGACCACCTCTATGGCGTTTTGCGATGCCACCAGTATCATTGCAACATTTAATGGTTCGATACACAAACATTTTATTAACACGTAAATGCTGTAACTCACGAACAATAACAGGTTGCGATTGTCCTACTAAATACAAAGCAACCACACAATTACGTTTGAATTCCAATGCTCTCATACACTTAAACAACATTATAAACTAAAGTCTGTCAAATTTTGAGAGCGCTGTGATCAGCTGTTCGGCAGGTACAGCAGCGTGTAGTTGGTGATACTTCAAGTGACGGACCCTGTAAAGCAGATAAAAATTTTCGCGGATGGTAGCGAATGTGCATAAATCACTACGGGTTTCAATCCGTTCGTTTTGTAAAAGGTCACGACGTTTCCCCAAAATACCATTTAGCATTTTCAAGTGTTATATAATAAATAATCGCCTAATATACAATAATATAATAAAAGCTTTTTATTTCCCAATGCTTTCGTCTATTAAAAAAATATTCGGCCAATGTATTTACCTACGAATATACCTTATTCAACTTATTTGAATAATGACCGCAGAACAATACAATGTTATCAGTTCTTTGAGTGTCATAAAAGTAAAATTCCGTTTTAATCCCATGCCGCTATTACGGGCAAAATGTTATGAAAATGTATTTTGGGATAAGTTGATTTTACGCGCAACAAATTTATTTGCCAACGGCTAACAAAATTATCGAAAATCATGTCCATAATGCAATTTGTTTCAATAAATTTGCATCCATTACTTTAGTTCATAGTGAAAACGTTTGCTCTCTGAAATAGCATGCATAAAATGTGTATAGTTTAGAAAATATCACGATGATTCCCGTACTTTTACTCTTTTAAATATATGAATTTTACTATATTATGATAGCCAATATAATTATCGTTGAATTTTAATGTATAATGTATATATAACGTTGCATATAAATACATATATGCATATATATATATATATATATATATATATATATATATATATATATATATATATATATATATATATATATATATATATATATATATCATCATCATCATCATCATCATCATCATCATCAGCCCGTATCGATCCACTGCAGGATGAAGGTCTCTTCAGCATGCTTCCAACTTTCACAAGGTAAATTGTGGCTGCAGCTTCATCATATATCGATTCTAATAGGTTTACATAGGCTCTCTCTACACCTTGGCTAAGCAGTGCATCCATTATCGCATGCTTTGAGATGGAATCAAATGCTTTTTCGTAGTCGATAAAAGCCATGCACAGTGGCATGGTGTATTCGTTGTGCCTTTCTATGGCCTGCTGTACAACCTGGATGTGATCCATTGTACTGAATCCACTTCTGAATCCTGCTTGTTCTCTTAGTTGTGCGTCATTCAGTTTTTTAATATTCTTTTAGAAATTATCTTAGTGAAAACTTTGTACATTACTGATAAGAGGCTTATTGGACGGTAGTTCTTTAAAGCTTCCTGTGCTCCTTTTTTATGTAAGGATCACTTCTGCATTTTTCCATAAGTCAGGTACTTTTTGTTCTTTGAGGCATTTTGAGTATTGTATAATTTTGCCAGTGTTTTATGTAACGTCCAACCACCAGCTTTTAACATTTCGACTGTTACACTGTTCTTTCCTGCAGCCTTGCCGTTTTTCATCGATTCTATAGCATTTGTTACTTCCTCCACTAGGATATCTGACCTTTATTCTTCCGTGGGTATTGTTGTCTTTGATTGGTTCTGATCTTCATATAACTGGGAATAAAATTTTCTGACAATCTCTAACATTTGAGTACGCGCCCTGCACACTGTGCCATCCTCACGCTTTAAGGCATAAATTTGCGTTCTTTTGTTTCTCAGCTTCTGTTTAGCTTTGTTAATTCCTTTGTTTTCTTCCTCTCTGATACGTTTTCTTATAGTTTTGCAGAGCTCAGTGTACTCGACCCTGCGAAAAGAACTACCTGCATTTCTCAGTGCACGCCGTTTATTCATTAAATCAATGGTCTCACTGGAGATTTTTGTTTTTTTGAGACATTTTTCTTCTGGTGATATTGAAGCAGCCGTTTGAAGTTTGACGATTTCTTCATATTGAACTGATATTTCCACCTCCTCTGGATCTTGTAACGCAGCAAACCGGCTTGACAAAGCAATCTCAAAATCGCTTCCTCTCTCCAGCAGTCCTTCTTTGATCTTTCCATTCTTTCGCGCTCTTTTCGACAGTCAATCCGAACCCTTGCTCGTACCATTCGGTGGTCACTTCCAACATTAAAATTGTTAAGGACAGTACAATTGGTAAATATTGTTTTATCGTTGGTCATGATGTAGTCAATTTCGCTTGTGAGCCCAGATGGACTTTTCCATATCCATTTTCTGGTGATATTTTTCTTATAAAATGAATTCATAATATATAGTTCTTGTCCTTCAGCAAAATCAACTAATCTGTCACCTCTATTGTCTCGCTCACCAGTTCCATATGGGCCAGTTGCATTTTCGTCTGTTCTTGTTGTTCCAATTCTGGCATTAAAATCACCCATCAGGATTTTGTACCTACATTTCTCCTTGTATAAAAGCTGGGCTACATCATCATAAAATACCTCAATTTCCTCATCCCTATGGCTTATAGTTGGTGTATAAGCTTGGACGATTTGAAGCCTAAACTTTTTATTCTGCTGAATGACGCATTGGGCTAGTCGGTCGGATGTACTTTCAAATTGTACCACACTGTCCTTCAGCTTTCGGTTGATGAGGACTCCAATTCCGCCACATCGACCATTTTCCGTACCTCGAGTGTAGAGTACGTGTCCAGTTGGTTCCAGTTTGATTAACTCTTCACCCTTTCTTCGTGTTTCACAGAGCACAATAATATCCCAATGTATGTTGTCAAGTTCGATTAACAGTTCTTGCAATTGGGCCTCTGTTTTCATAGTCCGTATATTTAGCGTTGCAATGTCAAAAGTCCATTGGCAGCCTGATCTAACCCGGTGATTCTTTGCACCCTCTGCCTAGGGGCAGGTCTTTCCGCTGCCATAGGTAGTTGCCCCTTGGCCTCCGGGGAATGAGGGCCGTGTTTGAGGTTGTACTGTCATATTTCAACATATTGAAATATCATGCTGAAGGTATGGACCGTAATCTGCCACGCTAGTCCAATGCGGGTTGGCAGATTTTGGATCATGTTAGTCTGAGGCCTCTGCCTTGACCTGTCCGCCAGGGGTCACTCTCCCAGGAGCATAGTCTCCAGACGGCATAGCTCAAAGCTTCATTGCCGTACTCAAATCCCTTTACCACGTTAAGGTCTGATCCACAAAGGGGATATATATATATATATATATATATATATATATATATATATATATATATATATATATATTTTTTTTTTTTTTTTTTCTTTTTTCCCTTAATTTTTTTGAGTATATTGGTCCGTATAAATTGTATGATGTAAAAGATAAGTGTTTAGGTTTTTTGTTTCCTTCTTTTTATTTAACGTTTCGGTCATGACTCGACCTTCACCAGAAAACGGTTTTTCAAAAATTTTTTTGCTGTTGCTATTCTAACGTTGTTACATTTTATTTTTTAACTTATCCATTGCAGGTATTCTTTAAAGAATGTTTGTCACTATATTTTTAAAAATTGTTTCAAGGTTTTTATCACTAGTTGATTTAACTTTATAAACATTAACGACACGAATTGACATCACACTCCACATTACAGCCAAAAGAGCACAAAAAAACATTTATTTGTAAATATTTTATAATTTTTTGGATCGACTCCAAGGTATTGGCGATAGCAGCTCGACTAATATCAAAGCGGTAGCGTGAGAATATTTTCTACTTTCAACTGTACGTTTCTAGGTCATCGGTGGGTGTATACATTGTTTTTTTGGTTTCTTATTATTTTATTTGGGAAATTGTTTTATTATTATTGTTTCATACGGACCAATATACCCAAGAAAATTTACCAGGAAAGTTCAACAAAATAGTAAGAATTACTATATATGTATATATATATATATATATATATATATATATATATATATATATATATATATATATATATATATATATATATGTATGTACATATATATATACATACATATGTATATATATGTACATATATATATATATATATATATATATATATATATATATATATATATATATATATATATATATATATATATATATATGTATATATATGTATGTATATATATATATATATATATATATATATATATATATATATATATATATATATATATATATATATATATATATATATATATATATATATATATATATATATATATATATGTATATATATGTATGTATATATATATATATATATATATAT
Organism: Cosmopolites sordidus; assembly: GCA_031761425.1. Classification (NCBI taxonomy): domain Eukaryota; kingdom Metazoa; phylum Arthropoda; class Insecta; order Coleoptera; family Curculionidae; genus Cosmopolites; species Cosmopolites sordidus. The sequence goes on from JARFXV010000609.1 coordinate 84,599, forward strand.
ATATATATATATATATATATATATATATATATATATATATATATATATATATATATATTCTATCAGTATATCATTTGGCATTTTCAAGTGTTGTCCGCTTCTAGTGAAGAGAGGCTAACTGACGTACACGGGTCATTGCGTTGGCTCTTGTAGGTGGCCGGCGACTGCGCAGACTGTATCGGGGTTGTTCGAGGTATTCGCGGCGCTCGGCAACGCTGTCGGGCGTCCATTTATAGATTTTTCTTCCTCACTGTGACGTTGCCGTGTTTCTACTTTTTTCAGAAGTAATTTCCATACTTTTGGAATGTTGCGAGCATCGTTTCGCGTATTTAGCTCGCCCTTTTCTTCTATTCGAAGCGCTTCTCTGATTTTTCGGACCTTGTAGTTTTCAATATTCGCTATTCCTTTGGCTCCTTCAAAATTGATTTTATGTCCTGTTTGTAGATGGTGCTGGAACAGAGCGGAAGTAGTTTGTTTGTTTTTTAAGTTGTTTTTATCTTCCTGTATTCTGGCCGAGATTCGTCTGCTTGTCTGTGTTACGTATGATTTGTTACAGTCGGAACAAGATATGCCATATACCCCATGATTCTCCAGTCAAATTTTATCCTTACGGTTTTTTAGGATTTTTGCGGCAGTATTATGCGGCTTGTAGGCAGTTCTGATCTTACGTTTCGTTAATAGTCTGTCTATCCTATCAGTGATTTCTTTTACGTATTGTTGGAGGACCTTTGGTGCATTTGGTTCTTGATCCTCTATTGTTCGTCCTGTTTGGATTTCCTGACGGTGAATGGCCTGATACAATTTTCTGAATATCCATTTTGTTTTAGGGCTGTGGGAATTGGGATGAGAAAAAGAATAGAAAATTATGGAAAGAAAGTATGGAAATTGCTTTTAAAAAAAGAAGAAACATGGCAACGTGGCGTCGAGGAAGAATAATCAATAAACGGACGCCCGGCAACGTTACCGAGCGCAGCGAATAGTCCCGAAGTACCCCGATATATATATATATATATATATATATATATATATATATATATATATATATATATATATATATATATATATATATATACATACAAGGTATTCCAAAAGAAAGTATATATTTAATATAGCGATATAAATAAAAGAGAGCCGTCCATCAAAAAGACCTTTATAATTATTGACATAAATATTTTAGGAAATTACTTCTTAAAAATAATATCATCCAAATGTAAACCTTCACGCTCTTCTTAGGACAGCTCGGCACATAGTCTCTAGAATGGCTGCCACTTCGTGTCGGATACTTTCTTTTAACTGCACCAAAGAACCCTGTTTATTAACGTAAACTTTCGATTTTAGATAGCCCCACAAGAAAAAGTCTATTGGGCTCAAATCGGGACTACGTGGAGGCCAATTTTTGTCACCTCTCCTGAAGATTTATTTGGGAGAATTTCACGAACTCGTGGCAGAGACGTGTTGGAAGTGTGTGACGTTACTCCGTACTGCTGAAACCATGTTCTTTGATTATAACCAGCAAAGTTTTACAATTCAGGTAACAAAAAATTCTCAAATATTTTCACATAACGCTCTGAACTAACGGTAACTACGCGTCCCCTACCGTCTTGTTTTTCACTCTGACATTGCAGCTCATACAGTGACCTTAGGCAAACGTAGATCTTTTTGATGCTTTTGTTTTTTGCTTTTGTTTCGATTTCGTTGCACTCCTTAACGACAGTTCTGTTTATTTACATGAGCGTTAAGATGAAAATGAGTGTTGAGATAAAAATGTTGTAATATTCTTGCATAAAAAAACATATGGTCTGCTCCCGAGAAACGCTCCATACCGACTATAGTATAACTCCATAAACAATCCATAACAACATACAATATAAGTATATAACTTATACTTACATGAACGTAGACATTTTAAGCAAAAAGCCATAAAATTTTAAAAGTTTTTTTCAATTCCTGTTAAGGGTCTGCGATCTCGCCGGTGTCAATCTGAGGAATGTCATTGGAACGAGTCGTTTTCATTGGATTCTTAGGATTTGCGAACAGAAAATATTCATGAGGGTCCAGATTATACGAATAAAGTATATGGTCGAAGGTTACAATACCTTTCAAGTCAAAAATTGACGAAGGCCGATGCTTTTGACAGCCGATATTTATAAGCTAAGTGGTCCTCATGGATATGTCTTGACTTATTTCTTTGATACGATTTTAACACGCAACATCAATACAAGGGCAGTCCCAGAAGTACCTGACCTGGTAAAGAAAACACAATAAATTTGGGAAAAAATATCTGCATTTCTCTACAGAGTCACCTTTTAGCTCGACGCACTTTCCCCAGCGATGTTCAATAGTTTCGATTTCCTGTTTATAGTGAGAACCGTCGAGCTCCTCATCAACCCCAGACTCCACCTCTTTATTGTTGGCAAATATTTTACTACCGAACCATTTTTTCAAGTTTGGAAACAGAAAATAATACAAGGGGGCTAAATCTGGCGAATAGGATGCATGAGGAAGCAATTCGAACTTTAACTCATTAATTTTGGCCATCGCTATACCGGATGTGTGAACTGGTGCATTGTCTTGGTGAAACAAGACTTTCTTTTCCGCCAAATATAGCCGTGTTTTCTTGATATTATCACTCAAACGCTGCAATAAGTTTGCATAATACTCGTCGTTGATTGTTTTTTTCTTTCTGAAGATAATCAATGAAAATTATCCCACGCGCATGCCAAAAAACTGTCGCCATGACCTTGCCTGCAGACGAAACTGTTTTCGCCTTCTTTGGAGCTTATTCTTTCTTTTCAGTCCGTTGTTTTGCCTTTTCCTTCGTCTCAAGTGTGAAATAATAGACCCATGTTTCATCCGTGGTTATGAATCGACGTAAAATCTCCGCTTTATTCCTGTGAAACTTCGCTAATAATGCTGCTTTTATTCCAATATGAGTAATTGCGGTACCCATTTTGCGGACAGCTTCTGCATGTCCAAATTTTCAATCAACATGCCATGTACACCACTTTTTGAATCTGCTAGCTCACGTACTTTCTGTCGACATTCATTGAATACCAAATTTGTGGATTATCTTCACCATTTCTGGCGTGGTCACCTCATTTGCTCAACCACTGCAATGTTCGTCTTGACAGCTCGTACGGCCTCGTTTCAACTATGCTGTCCAATATTTTACTGTTGAGACATTCCACGTGAAGCGGACAAAGAAAAAAAAGTGAGGTTCTGAAAATGTGAGGTATAGAAAATTTACTGTTCTTTTTGAATTACAAATCAGATTTTAAATTTGTTTTTTTTTCTAGTCTTAAACCGGAAGTAAATGTTTCAAATATTTTTTTTTTAATAACTTCTAGCATTTTAATTTTAATATTTTTTACTGTAAAATAAAACTTAACATTTATAAATTTTACCATAAAAATTGCAAAATGGGATCTAAATTATTTAGGAGATAAATCAATTAGAGTACGACATGTCGCTCTGAGCGTGACACCTGTCGCTTGTTAAAGCCGGTTGGTGATGTAAAAACACATTAAAACGTTGGTTATATTTCAATAATATTGATTATGTATTATTGTCTAACCTATTTGTATCATTATAAGGTTATTTAATACCTAAATTTAAAATGAAATGTATAATTTTGAAAAAAAAATATGTGTAGAAAGCAATATCAAAATAAAGCATTATATTAGTGGATTAGGATAAAATACCGAACTGATCTACTAATTGCTTTACTTTTGTTGCTTGCCTGGAATCTTTAAATTCTTCTGCAAGTTTATTTTCACTCCAATATTTAGATGCTGCAGTCAGTATCATTGTCTTAATAGAAGTAAATGTAGACGGATAAGTAAATTTCTCCCACAACTGCTTCAAAATTTCTTGGTCTTGGGCTTACTATGCAGTTGCAGTTCGGGCAAACTATGTTTATACTTATCTTCGAGAACGTACAGTATTTTATAACGAGATTTTCTACCACTATCGGAGGTGTTTCAAGCGACATTCGTTTCCTGTGTGGATGCACACACATACACATTTTAGGAACTATTCCATTTTTCAGCTAAACTTTTAGGAATTTTTCTTATATCTTTAAACTTTCGGTGAGCTTTTAAATTAAATAGATTGAAGCACCGAACTTTACATAATCAATATTATTGAAATATAACCAACGTTTTAATGTGTTTTTACATCACCAACCGACTTTTACAAGTGACATGTATCACGCTCAGAGCGACATGTACGTACTCGAATTGATTTATCTCCTAAACTAATTTATATCTCATTTTGCAATTTTTATGGTAAAATTTATAAATATTAAGCTTTATTTTAGAGCAAAAAAATTAAATTAAAATGGTCGAAGTTATTAAAAAAAATATTTGAAATATTTACTTCCGGTTTAACCCTAGAAAATTTCAAATTTAAAATCTGATTTGAAAATCAAAAAGAACAGTGAACGTTCTATACAAAACACTACATTGATTATTTTATTATAATTTACTTCAATACGAAAATAAAATTCCAAAGAAACCCTTCCGTCAGTCAGGTGAATTCTATAGAATCCCATATCTTAACTAAACCTCAAGTAAAAAAATATTATGTGTAGACGTTCATATCCCCTAGAAGTACAAATATACCTAATACGAACAAATTTCAGAACCTCACTATTTTTCGTTGTCCGCTTCACGTGAAATGCTTCTGTTGTAAACGAAGAAGCAGACTCCCCCAGAGTAGAATTTAGCTCCGTTTTGATATCGGTTGGACTAAGATCTTTCAAATAAAAGTATTGTATCAGATAACGACCACTAATTTTTTCCATGTTTATAAATTCACTGAGATCATTCACTATTAATGGCTGCCAAACAAATACTAAATAACGTACCGTCGTCAAACTTCAAACTTAAGCTTTATAAGGTTGTTACTTTCTACGATAGTCATTATTTTCAAACAGCAACCGTACATCTATATGCCAGATTGGATACTTCCGGGACTACCGTCTTGTTATTATCACATTAAGAATGTGAATGTGATATTTCGGTAAAGAAATAATGTAAACTACTTATTTTAATATATGAACCATTACCAGTGTATTTTAAAACTATATACGACTGACATACAAAATATTATGTTTTATGTCAATGCAATATTTTATTACTGATAGAAATAGATAATATAACGTGATATTCCGGTTACTTGTTCGACTATAATTGCATTACTTCATTTTTCTAGCAAAGAGTTCAAATTACAGCACCCAGACACTTTAAAGTCTATATTGTTAAACGGACGTAGACTTTTATGAAACCGAAACCCTCAAGGGTCCTGCAACTTAAAACATATTTATCATGGTTGGTCGGAAACTTTAAATTAAAATACTGTGAAGTTATTCAGCACTGTAATTTATCGTGCCGCTCAATCCAAAGTACAAATAACGTACGCTTCACTGCTTAAAATATTTGATTGTTTATTTTGTAACAGTTTAAATAAATAGTTTTTAGCTAATATATGATTTTTAGGTTTTAATTTTTACAAAATTCATTCTAAATATCAAATTAATTATGCTACATGGCCTTTAAATAACACAGGTCGACATGATTTTTGTAACATTGATGAGAATGCTCTATTTGCGTTTCATTAAGTAGTGATTAAAACACATTTTCACAGAAATTGCCTAGTACGTCCCAATTTGCTTACCTTTTATACTTAAAGTGCCAAATTGGAGATCAAGATAAAACTTGGGCTCCTCATGTTTGCTGAGTGAGTTGTCACGTCACGTAAATTTAGAGCAGTGGATGAATCGCAAGAAAAATTCTATGCCGTTTGCTGTTTCGATTGTGTGGAGAGAACCTACCTAAAAGAAATATTTCCCCGATTAAGTGATGCAAAACAAAAAGAAGGCATTTTCATCGGACCTCAAATAAGGAAGCTTCTAGGTAATCTTCGTTTCAAAAAAAAATTAAATGAAAGGAAGTGGCAGCTTGGAAGTGTTTTGTAAGTGTAGTGAAAGGATTTCTCGGCAATAAGAAAGATGAAAACTAGGGTATATATCTTTTGCATTTGCAAATGCATCAAATGCATATTTTAATTTTTTTTTTCTCCGTAAAATTCGGGTGCAGTAAGCGGCGAACAAGTATAGAGGTTTCACGAGGATATTAGGACTATGGAAGCAAGATACCAGGGATGCTGGAACCCATCTATGTTGGGCCACTACTGCTGGTTTTTAAGAAGAGATGATGCTACAGAACACAAAAGGAAAAAGTGAAAGTCTTAATGGCATGTGTCAGTAATGTCTTTGCATATATTTAACACTTTTTACATGTTAATCTAATAAAGATTAGATTCTAAAAACATGTCGTCTTCTTTTTTTGCCACTTCCGACACATTGTAACAAAATATCTGCAGGTGTTGTAGTAATTAGCTTATCATTTTCGGATTTAGATCCACAAAATACTTCATATACATCTATTTTCATCAAAATTACTCGGCCGGTAAAGTACCTCGGCCGGCCAACCGATAACTCAGATGGAAGGCCGGACAGACAAGAGGAAAAATGGTACTAAAAATAATACTGTATCGAAATCAAAATTGAAAACTACCGGATATGTCCAGATGGAGGAAGTAAATTACGATGGCCGAGGCTTCAGAGCGCTATTGAGCTAAAGATGATGATAATGCATGTGTATGATGAGTTGCATAACCTTGCATCCATAATAATAAGAAAAGTTTATTGGATTATTTTCTTGTTTGATAAAAGGGTGAAAAATAATTCATTTTCCTCTCTGCGTTCTCTGATTACATTGCATTTTTTTCCCGCAATTTTTCTCTAATTCACCTTCCACTTTACATCCCCATAGATTAAATTTCATCACATCTCCCCATAAATCCAAATAATATTATTAATAATTATTATAATCTTATACGTCATAAAAAAAGGTAGGCAGTCATGGGGACTGCCGACAAAAAAGAAAACTTGAAACTTTGGACTAACTGTGTTTTCTTTTTAATTTTTAAATTAATTATACATTAAATGTATAATTTAAAAATGCATATGTTTTTATGTTGTTTTTTTCAAGTTCTAATGGTGAAATTGAATGATATAAGATTATAAACAATCATTTTGCAAAAAATAACAAAACACCTATTTTATTTCTGAAAATTTTAAACCCATAAACAATAATACTAAGAAATTAAATTTATTATAAAATTTTATAGAATTATTAATTTTAAAATCCGTTCCAAAAGTACTATCGAACTAGAAGTCTATTTTACCACGCTAGTAAGATAACTCCTAAGACACTATGAAATATTCATTGCACGATGTATTACAGATATTAAATATTAGAAAAATAAAGAATATCAAATTTTTCAACGTAAATATTGATACCAATATTGGAAATATTCGAAAATAAATGCTTTGTTTTTGTTATTAATTTTATTTACAAAAAAATATTAGCATATTAAGTACTAACTCTTGTACTGCACAGTGATTCTACAATTAAACAATTAAAATAATAATTATCTAAAACACAATTTAATTTAAAAGACATTAAAACACATTTAATTGTGTTTAGCTGTGTTAACACATTTAACACGGCTAAACGCGGCTAAAGAAGTTTTTATTTAAAAAAAATTATATGAAAGTCATTCGAATAATCCTTGACTTTTTGTCTTTCAACAGTCAGAAAATTAATCGATTTAAGCCGACGACATTTAAACTTTTAAATATCCTGCGTATGTCTAAAACCGTAAACTGATGAGGTCAAGTATATTTTTGTCCTGCGAGCCAGATGTGAAAAGAGAAAATAATCACTGGAAGCGAAGTTAGGAGGATACAGTGAAGATGGAAGCACTTGGAATTGTAGGCGATGAAGTTTTGCAGCAATAAATCGACAAAAAGACGTATATAGGTGCATTATCTTGGTAAAAGAGTATTTTTTTTTTACAGGAACGGTAGGCTCAACGAAATTACATGTTAAACGCATAACCTAAGATTAGTGCTACTTGGGGGTTCTAGTCGGAGTTAATCCACGGCTGAAAACCCTGTTTCAGAGCTCTAGTTAAGTTGTAGGACCAGAAACTTAAAAAAAGTGACCATACCTAAAACCATAATTGAAAAAGTACCTATCAGGCATATATATATATATATATATATATATATATATATATATATATATATATATATATATATATATATATATATATATATATATATATATATATCTGTGTGTATCGAAAAATCGATACCTAGCTTGATCTAAAGTTCCCTCAATCTGCCATTAAATTTAAACAAAATGTCTATATTGCAAATCACTTTAAATAACAAAACATATACGAAATATAAAAATAATCCGTTAATAAGAGAAAAGAATATCATAAACATCTAATAAAGCAGTATTTCAGTAATATCTTCTTTGAAAGATAGTTCCTATACTACTGAAAACTTTAACATGAGTATTATTTCCCTAGGGCTTTAAGGCGTATTTTAAATGCAAATTCAATGTTTAGAATACGTACTCCTGATATAGTTCAACCTAGCAAGACCTAATACAGAAAATTTCTAATATACCTCTATTGATGTCGTTATATGTTGCATTTTCCAGTCATTTGAATAAAATTTAACCTACATATATAGATATAAATATATATATATATATATATATATATATATATATATATATATATATATATATATATATATATATATATATATATATATATATATATATATATATATATACAGAAATCTTTCACCCTTTCTCCACGTGGTGCCACCGATCGCCTTCGCCGAACTGTCAACCATGCGACGTCACGTGTCTCTCGGGACCGATTTCTAGCCTTTCAGCCGTCATCAGCCGAGCTCTAGACGAACACAATTAAAGCAGTTCGGAGGGACGATCGGGGCCAGACCAGATTAACCGAATTGTTTTCCTTGCGTTCGTCTAGAGCTCGGCTGATGACGGCTAAAGGCTAGAAACCGGTCCCGAGAGACACGTGACGTCGTATGGTTGACAGTTCGGCGAAGGCGATCGGTGGCACCACGTGGAGAAAGGGTGAAAGATTTCTGTAATATTTTCCCTCCACGGTCCGTTACACTACCTTGTGGGCACATATATATATATATATATATATATATATATATATATATATATATATATATATATATATATATATATATATATATATATAATAAATAATATAAATATAATAAGAAAGAAAGGAGACAAAACAGATGTGAACTATAGAGGAATCTCCTTACTACAAGTCACTTATAAAATCTTCTCAGCATGCCTTCTCCAGAGGATACGGGAACAACTACAACACAAAATTGGCGAGTACCAGGCAGGTTTTCGCCCTGGTCGCTCATGCACTGAACAAATATTTAACTTTAAAACAATACTGAAATACAAAGCTATCTGAAACGTCCCAATCATCTGCACGTTCGTTGAGTTCAAGAAAGCATACGACTGCATTGACCGAAAATATCTGTTCAACATCCTAGAAGAACAAGGACTGGACCCCAAAACACTACGATTGACCAAGAAGGCACTGACAGATGCAATCGCTAAAGTGAAATTTATGGGAGATATTTCCGAACCCTTCCTGATTAAAACCGGAGTACGCCAAGGATATGGGTTATCCCCACTCCTCTTCAACCTGGTCCTGGACAAAGTCATAAGGGAATGGGAAAAAGAACTAAAAAATCAAGGACACTGGAAACCAATACGACTCGAACGAACCAAAAACAACATAGAAATATCATGCCCAGCCTTCGCAGACGACATAGCCATACTAGCAGACAATGAAAAAAGGGCAACCAAGCAGATCGAGGTCCTAAAGGAATGTGCAAAGAAAATTGGCGTGCAAATATCCTTTCAAAAAACCGAATTCTTCTGCTCAAAATTAAATGTACAAAATTTGAACACCAAATACGGCAAAATAAATAGGGTCACTGACTTCAAATACCTGGGCCAGATGCTCGAACCCGCAGGAGGAGAGAAGATAGCACAGAAGACTCGATTACAGAAGATGAAGAGGGCATATGGCAAGACACACAATATCTACAATAAGAAATGCCTATCCACACACGTAAAAATAAGACACTACAACACAGTAATCAACCTCCATACAAAAAGCGGCATAGAAAACATACTAAAAAAAGAACGCAAAATTATGAGGAAAATTCTCGGCCCAAAACTGACAGAGGAAGAATACAGACTACATTCTAGAGAGACCACAGAGAGAATGTCCAATGTAGCGGCGGGCATAAGAAATAGAAGGTTGAAATTCTATGGACATATCAGTAGACTCCCACCGACAAGACTCACCAACATAATTCTTACGTATATACAAGGAGTCAAGTCAACAGTATCATGGATCGCACAAGTCAGAGCTGATCTGGGAAAGGCACAAATGGGTCTGACAGAGATTGAGGATAGAAGAACGTACATACACAAAATACATATGTGGAACGTTGCATCAGAGACCGAAGTTTCGAGGAGACAGGGAACAAAAGCAGACGGAGGGGAGAAAGAGAATCCACGGAGAAAGGATGAGAGAGGTGTGGAGGATTAGAAAGAATACTTGAAAATGAGTCAGAATGCTTTGCGTGATTCAACCGGGTCTATATGCACCTACATATATATATATATATATATATATATATATATATATATATATATATATATATATATATATATATATATATATATATAATTTCATGCTTTTTGTTTAATTAAAATATCATTACATCATCATCCACCATCTACATATGATGGTATGAAAACATTATCAAATCATCAATTATGTTTTTTGTATGAGTACACCAATTAGTTGAATTAAAACATTCTGTGGACCAAACTAAAGAGGCGAGACTATTTTTGTGACAAAATCGCAATTCCAAAAAGCAAAACCCAACGGGGTTTTGATTGACAAATCCTTTCTTTGACTGACATGTGGTGCGCGTTTTGGTTAAACAGCAACCTTGTTTAATAATGCTATCAAAAAATAATATATATAATAATTTTTATAATATAACCGCATTCCTCTTGCAAAATAATTAAACCTGGTATTGAAAACCCAAGGGAAACATAGCATTCTTTGACTGACATGAGATGCGCTTTTTGGGTAAACAGGAACCTTATTCGATAATGCAATTAGAATGAGATAAAGTAATTTTTGTGACAGAATCGCATTCTTCATGAACAGTACTTTGGTAACAACTTTGGTATAAAAATCCAACGGAACCACAGCATTCTTTAACTGGCATGAGTTACGCGTTTTGGAAATACAGGAACCTTATTTGATAATGCAATTAAACAATTCTATCGTCAAACTAAACATATTTCAACCTTGGTATAAAAAAACCCTACGGGAACATAGCATTCTTTAACTAACATAGAGCTGGGCATTGTGGGTGTACAGGAACCTTATTTGATAATGCAATTAAAAAATTCTATGAACCGAACTAAACGAGAGAGACTAATTTTTGTGACATAATTGCATTCGTCATGAAAAAAAAATTCAACCTTGATATAAAAAACCCAATCGAGGCCTAACATCCTTTGACTGACATGAGTTGCGCGCTTTTAGGTGTGCAATGACCATATTTGATAATAAAATATAAAAATTCCAGGGATTAAACTAAATGTGATAATAATGTTGGTATACAAACCTAAACGGTAGCTTTAGCGTTTCTTAGTGATATAATATGTTTTACGAATTATAACTTAAATATTGTTCTTTAGATCACTAATTGTTTGTGGCTTATTGGCACAAATTGTCAAAAAGACTCAATAAATGTAATGGTAATAAAACGTGATTATCTTTGAGACCTGTTGATACTTCATCTTATAAAATTGGGCTTCGATGGAAATTCGACAGCAAAAACTGACTTTTTTCCCAAGTACCTAAAATTTAGCGCTACTCAATATAGACACTCAACTAGAACTAACTAGTGACATTTGATGTAATTCAGAATCACTCGTAAGCAATTAACCAAGCTGGGTGCTGACACTGGTTAATCGGTACCTGATGAACGTTAGTTGTAGCTCCAGTTGCTAAATAAACCCTATAGTTGACTCGTCTCTAACTTAATATAAATATATCCTGCCATCAGCTAATGCGCACACTAATGATTACTCAATTTTTCACTAAAAATCAAACCAACGCCATTCCATAAGCACCATATTTACCAGATATATCACCGTGTGACTTTATTCAGTTCCCTCAACTGAAGAGACCACTTGGTGACCGCCGTTTTGAACCCATAGAGGGACATTATAGATATTTTGCTGCCTGCTTTGGTGGAAATACCAGAAGTATTATACAAAAACTGTTTCGAAGGCCGGAAAAAAAGACTAAAATTTGTAAATTGAAGTGGGAGAGGATTACTTTGAATGAGACAAAATAAATTTGGATGAACAAATAAATGATTTGTGTTCAATTTTAAGTCACCACCGCTGTGTACTTGTTTATAATTATCAAAATATAACAGAAATTGCCTTAAAATACTTTCAGTGTATGTTAAGCGTCATATCAATTTTTTTTTTGATATTCAAAAAAAGAACAAAGGAACAATTTCCTTTGTTAATCTTGCCTATGTGGGAAATAGCATCAGATTTTCAAAGAAGATAATACAAGTACCTGCATATCAAATAAATTATATGTATACAATGAGCTTTACCAACGTATATGTATTCACCGGTGAGAATTTCATCGGCACGTCCCAATATCAGGAATAATGCGTCGGTCTGACTATGTTTTCTAATTGTTCCAGGGAAGATTTCGATTGTAATGTGGTTGATTTATAGGCTCACGTTAACCGTATACTGATTATTGTTCGCGTCGAATATCGGCATGTTACGCCATACGAGCCGAGTTATTTTGCAGAAGATAAATTGCATCATCCGAACCACGAAAAACTTACACTGATTGAAGGCTGTATAGAACGATGCAATAGTAAATATGAAATGAAAAATGATAGGCAAAGCTTGAGCTCTCCTATCAAAATTATGAATCGTTCAAAAATATTTGGTCTCAGAAAATTGTTAAACAGACAGACAATTCATCTATAAACATTTCTGTGGACCAAACATGAAATAAACCTTATCTTTCATTTTAAACATACTTCTGATATTCATAATTTAAGTTCCATTATGTGTTAGTCCGTATGCAAAAGTTAGTTTATATACAAAACAAAAATTAATTAACATCAATATTTTACTTAAAATTAATAACAGTATTGTAATTGGTACTGCTATCCGCTTCGCCCAACCCACCAGGTAAACTGGATAGGACCATAGGGCAAAGTGAACACACGGTTAATTAAAGAACAATTACCTTAGAAATCAACATAAGAAGAATTAAATTAATGATGAATATAACTACTCAGTTATCTATCAGGTTGGCCAAAACCCAATAAATTCAAACTCTTTGATGGCGTTGTGGAGAGTAACACATTTCATATATGCTGGAGCAAATAATCTGGTCACATCGTACTGATTGACTATCCTCCCTGGGTGAGCCTTCTGGAATCGATTGATTTCTTGTTCGAAGTGCATTTTTAGCGCACCCTACATAGCAACGTGCTTGCAGTTTGTTCGTAGTGTGAGGTGGCAAAGACAAGATGACGATATTGTTTTAGTTTACGTACTCTTGAACGGGATAATGTTTGTGGCTTTCATGGTTGCCTAGCAGCTAAGGAACGTTTTTTATGCAGGCGGTCGAACGCGACCAACAAAAAATTTGAGCCACTCTTAAGCGCAAATATCATAAACGGTGGTAAGAACGATCCGGCAGTATTACAGCAACAAGCAATAGTTGTGGTTTGTCCACGTTCTGTGCTAGAAATGACACCAACTTTCTTCTTACCCTTGACGAAAAGAACTTTAGGTGGTTTCTTTGTTGAAGTTTGGATGCCGGTTTCAAAAACATTGTAGATCCTTGTACCATCGATACAATGTTTTTCTGTTTGGTTATTCAACAACTCGTAGAATCTTTCCCCTTGCGGACGGTAGAAGCCTTTAAGTCTAGCAATTGATGTTATTTCTGACACTCTTAAAATCATTTTCGGATTTCTGCTCATAAATCCTGCAAGCCAATCATCACCAGCCTTTTTATTTTTGTCCCAGCTTTGTGGATATGCAAAACCATCCAACGTACAAGCTGAGCAGTAGAACTACGTTTTTTCCAATGCCTATCAATGTAACATAAGGTAGGTCATATTTTCTTGCCGTCGTTTTCACAGGGATAGCAGCATTGCAGTTTGCTATTGCAAACATCATAACATCCTCACTCCATTCGGCTTGATTTGTTTTTCTTTTATATTTATAAACCATCTATCACAATATAAATGAAAACAATTAATCAAACTGCCTACCGGGTAAATCGCATATTACTGAAAGTTGTCACTTTTTTTGTTTTCATTACTTTTTTCTTAAACGACGCATGATCTTGCGCTAGCTCTGTTTGTTTGCATGCTCTGCTCGTGGCATGCGACAGGCAGGACAAACATAGCATTTTGAAATAGTGACGAGTATTCGCTTTGCCTGGGCTATTCGCTATGCACCTACTTCCCCTATATTGGGCCTTTCGAATTGAGCGTTTTTTAATTCTTGAATAAAACACAGATGGCGTGCTATATATGTTTGGAAAGGTTTCTGCAGATAGTAATGTTAGAATTACTGTGTTCTTGCGTAGAACTGCATTTTAGATCTGTAAAATCTCGACGTATCGACTTCGGCTTTGAAACTAAAATTACTAGAAAACTTTAGCTCTCTAACTCTTGCTTCCACTAGAAAACAACTGTTTTAGTTGTGAACCCTGGAAAGTAGGCAGATGAGACCTCGAGGCAAATCAACTATATTCTCTTGATAATGGCTTCAAAGTGGAAGCCAAAATGTCGGTGTTTTATTTATTAGAACATTAAGTATTAAAACATACATACCTAAATACCAAAACAGTACGAGTTTAAAACTAAAGTAATAAAATTCAATTATAAAGTAATTAAAATTAATTCCTTCTAAAAAAATTTTTTAAATACTAGGAAAGATTGGATGTTCACATTTCTGTCAGTTAGTATATTAGGCATATAAAAACAATATTAATGATTTGTAGATCTAACAGAATTATCTTTAAAATGCGATAGGACTAAAAGCTTCCTTTCAGAAAACCCTTCTCAGCCATCCGAAGAAGAAAAAAGAAAGCGCACAATACAAACACATAAATTCACACCTCATAAATAACGACGGTCCCCAAAAAGCGAACAAACAAAACATGACAATGTTTTCGTTCCAACAAAACCATTTCCGTCTACGACTGTGACCATCCACCATTATCGCAGCTTTTTCAATGGGCCGACGCCATGTTTAATACGAATATTATGCGTAACATGCGACACTGTTCGCGCTAAATTGCCTGTAACATTGCCAATAACACATCTCAAAGTATAATAGAGTTTTAAGGTCGGACACGTCTACTTTCCGTTAGCTTTGTCGCGTTCGTGAAGTTTACGATATAGTGATTGGCATATTTTTGTGTTGTAAACGATGTTTGAGTTAGTTGAACAAATATTTCATGCTCTTTGAATAACAAAAAAGAATTTAATGGATAATAATTTTGAAACGATCTTCACAAGATAACACACTGGAATATTGTGTTCGGTGGCGGCTCGTGGGTTTTTACAGTTGGAGAGCGTCGAAGAAAATAGTGCTGCTGAATATTTTTTTTGCTTTCCCCTTCCTCCTTTTTTTGTGCCATTGAAACCCTATACAGGAGGTGAACCAGGAAAATGAGTTAAAGGAAAGAAACTGAACGGAAATAAAATATGGTGTTTTGCTCTGAAAAATTGTTTACTGTGATGAATGCGGGAGGCCCCCTGCCAACGCCCTAACTCACGAGCCGCCACTGGTGTTCTTATTATTTTTAGATCTAGGAAAATGAATGAATTAGCCGTCTATATATATATATATATATATATATATATATATATATATATATATATATATATATATCTATATATATATATATATATATATATATATATATATATATATATATATATATATATATATATATATATATATATATCTGAATCTTTCTTTTTAGTTTAACTCGATTTTTCGGTATTAATTTTTTTTTTTTTGAAAAAAATTGGTATATAGCTTTTGTAAGGCATTAAATAAAAAGCTGATAAGAACAGATACTGCACTTTGATCTTAGCCAAAAGGCCGAGAAGCGATGCCCATTAAATTTGTAACAAAAAAGTTCCTTTGAACAAACGCTGTCCGAGCAACACTTTTTGAGTTATAGAGTTTAAAATGTGAATGTTAATAATAATTGACATCAAATCGCCTTTAAATTGGAATTTATTGATCTTACGTTAACAATTAACTTACAATAAGCACTATAAAGCTATTACATTTTTAATTTTAGAAATTACTATTCATATTTAGTAAATAAATATTATTTTTTTTCAATATATACTATGAAATCATAACACCATCAATAAATAAAAAAATTTCGGGCATATTTTATTTTTCAACTTTTTATAATTCTATATTATACCACGGTGGCGCTGTTTTTGACTTCGTCTATACATTTACTGTAGTAAAAAGAAGTTTTTGCTCTTCGTTTGTATTGACTGGCATTGATTATAGATCACTGTAGATTAACCTCATTGTTTTTTTTTTCCGGAATAAATGTCAGTAGTAACGATTTCTAGTATCGAAGTGAATTGGACTTAGTGATTAGACTAATTATTTTGGCAAAATAGCTATTAAAATTCTTGTAAAAACATTTATTTAATTGGCCATGATCGTAAATTTTTATCCCAACGAAAGCTACCTACTAATCAGTGAGTGTGTTGTGAGTAGTGAGTAGTTTGAGTTTATTGATGTACAATTATAAATCTCTAGGTAAACCACTGAATAAAAGTATGAAAATTGTTATTGATGAAGTGAATAGTGTTTGAAGTAAAACAAAAATCCCTGTGATGAAAGTTCGAAATAGTGTTTAAAAATTGAAAAACTTGTATAATAAGTGGATTAAAGTAAAAAAAAATACTTGGCGCACTAAATCAACTTTTCAAAAAACTAAAAAAGTTGATTATAAGTTTTTGTCTCAAAAACTATTTGATATTGTAAGTCAAACTAAAAATGTTTGTTTAACAAATGAGCAAAAAATATTTTTGGATAACGAGCGAAAAATCAACGTCGATACCATTTGATTAGAAGAAACAAATTTCGATTCTGAAGAATCGTTGTCAGGTATTTTGCTGTAATTTTATTTTGTTTGTATTTTGAGCTATTTTATTGTAGAATTGAGCAAATCTTTGTCAAACTGCACAGTCTCATTCGAATCACGCACTCACAGTTCACATTCTTTACAACGAATGCCTTCTAATTTTGAAGATGATCTTCCTACAAATTCCACATCTCAAAAAATAAATATCATGACACCTCAATTATCTTCTGCACTGGATCGAACAAATGTATTAAAGTATAGACGAAGTCAAAGACAGCGCCAACGTGATATAAAATAGAACTATAGAAAGTTTAAAAAATAAAATTTGCCCGAAAATTTGAATTTTAATTATTTGATGGTGATTTCGTAGTAATTATTGAAAAAAAATCATATGAATTCATGATTCGCAAGACACATGTATTAAAAGTTTTCCAATTGTAACAAACAAGTTTATAGTTGAAAAATTTATTTTATTCTTCGGTTTATTCTCCCTTAAGCTCAATGAATTTTTTCCAGCAGTTCTCCAATTCAGTTATGCCATCTTTGAAGTGGTTTTCTGGAAATCTTTCAAAAACTCGTCTACGGCTGCTATAACTTCTTTATTTGATGAAAAACGCTTGTCACGTAAGGATTTTTTGAGGTTTGGGAACATATGAAAGTCAGAGGGGGCCAAATTTGGAGAATTTGGTAGATGCTCCATCAATTCGTATTGTAACTCCTTTAATTTTGGCCAGTGCAAGAATACCTCTGTGACCTTGTGCATTATCTTGATAAAAAATTATTGTTTTTTTTACATCCAATTGATCCAAAAGGTTTGAGTAATACTGTCCTGTTATTGTTTTACCCTTGTGAAGGTAATCAATTAACAAAATGCCTTTTGCATCCCAGAAAATTGATGCCATAACCTTTTTTGTTGATATTGACCACTTTGGCTACTTCGGAGCTGAACAGCTAT